>LCWF01000032.1:0-84375 GCA_001006345.1 Phaeomoniella chlamydospora | reverse complement strand
CCCCCTTCTTTTTTTTGTTGCTTTTGCTACAAGTAGTATATATACTACCTACCTACATACCTACATACCCAGATACAGTAAACAGCAAGTACCTAGGGTAGTCGTAGTCATTAGGTAGTCATTACATAGGCATCAATGATTGATACAGTAATTGATGATTGATTACCTGCTACCTGCTACCTGCTATAATAATGACTAAATAGTTGTACTCGTTACATACATGTACATATATTGTCGATTTAACGTTACATACAATAGTAAATTGTCAAGGCACCTATGTATGTACTTTTATACTTAGCTTGGTAGGTAGGTTGATAAATTTCATGGTACAGTACAGTGGAAGATTTAGGTTATAGCATCTACCAGATCCCGATAGCATTTAAATCGATTCATCTGAATTCGAATTCGAATTTGGATATTTTGAGGACCGGAGATATGTGACAAGAGAAAAACGTTGTAGAAATATTATTATTTTTATATACAATGTTGTAGCAAGTGTTTCAGGGGTAATTGTACTGTCTGTTCATGCGACAAGAGGGCAGATCTATCCCACATGAAGGCAAGGCCCGTTTGTGTTTCAATCAATCAGACAGAACTGCTACCAGTCATGCCTCTGTAATGTGCTTCACTTTCACCAGCACTATCTTCCTCGTCGGTCCACTCGTTGGTATTTTCCGGCCCGCTGGCATAATGCTGTTGGCTAGGCCCACTTGCCATAGGACCCTGGTAGCCCTGAGTCTGAGCATGACTTGGATGACCCTCCTTCCCTTTCATTACGGAAGTGGCGGCCGACGATGTGGTTTTGGAGGTAGGCTTTTTGCGTTTAGTAACAGGGCCTGCTTGTGGCTGACGAAAAGCTGTGGTCGGCCGCTCTTTTTCTTTTCCCTTTCCAGCGCCACCATTGACGTCTTTCTTTGTACTTTGAGCCATAGATAACTTCGGTCGGGAAGCATCAGAATGTGGTTGGCTACTTATTGCTCCATCTGATCTCTCGTCTCGTCGCAAATGATCCCTCATCTCACTCACAACTTCCCTGAATCCTTCTTCCAAGTTGTTCATTCGTGCGAGCATCAGTCTACCAAACATTCCGGTCTGATTACTTCCGCTGTCTTCTGAGGTGTCATCTTCAAGGTCTTCATGTTCGTCTGCAGAATGTCTGCGGGTACGAATTTTGCGGTCATGAACACGCAATGCAGGATCGGCGTTATGCATCCACGTCTGAGTGGTATAACTTGCCGGAAATCCTCCGGGCTGGGCCAGCCAACCACCACCTATGGCTTTGTTGTCGCCTATATCGGAGCCAAGATCTAGTACCGATAATTGACGACGTCCAGATGATTGTGGTCGGCGTTTATCACCCGGCATTGGGCCAGAAAGCATACCCGCAAGATTTGGTACAGACCGGAAAGCTTGATGTGTGGAGGTCGGCATGGGAGGCCTTGCCCGACCACCACCCGGAATAGGCTTCTTAGGTGTCCTCCGACCTTCACCGGAAGCCTTGGGGCCAGAGGCTGGTGTTATGGTTCCTGGACGAGGGCCACCGAGAGGACGTGCACTTGCAACATTCCGAGAGCCTACCTTCCTAGTTGGTGATATCTGTCCTGGCACAGGTCCACTTGAACCGTTGCCTTCACTGGGCTCAGAGACAGGCTTGTAAAGGATGGTCGCGGTTGAGACATTGCGAGAATGGCTAGGTCGTTTTTGGCGTGTGGGAGATTGTCGACGTGAAGCTGGCCGTGTTTCAGTAGTACGGGTAAGTTGGAAGCGAGGCGCCTTTTGGGATGAGTACGAAGTAGATAACTCGGGAGACTTCGGTCTGGAACGTGGTAATGGCATTCGGTTGTTAAAATAACCCACGCGACGAACGGTTGATGAAAGGACGCCGTCCTCATCTACAGAGGCCAGACGATCATCGGTCCTCTCATCTTCATCAGGCTCGTTTGTCAAAAGCTCATCATCGCCATCCGCATCTGTATGCTGCGCAGCTTCTGCAAAAGAAGTTCCATGTTCATCGACGCCGGGAGACCTTCTAGGGGCCTGAAATTCCGCGTTGCTGAAATAGTCCTCTGGGTTCGACGCGACCGAACGACTTGTGAAATCGCGAACACCCCTAGACTTCTGTGATCCCCTGAATCTCAGGGTTGCCTTCTTGGCCTCAAGATGATCTAGTACAGAACGGTCTTGCTCCTGAGGCGGGCTCAGAAGTCCCTGGGCGTCTATATTGTTCATCCAATTGTTGACTGCATTGCTAGATTTACGTCGTTCTTGACTAGCTCCAACGTCTCGAGAAGCATCCCGGAACGGGCGCCGGAAGACTTCTTCTAGAGCCCGATCCTTTTGAAAAGTCGCTATAGAAGGTTCTCGTACTCTGCGCGGACTGAAGAGACGTCGGGTGAGGGTTGGCGTCTTAGGCTGACCAGATCTGCCTCTTGCTTCAACTAGATCCGTCGGCTCCACCACTGCAGACCTCAAGAGTGTCTTCTCATAGAGAAATATGGCGAAAAGTATAGGGAAATGTGTCACTTTGATCACTGTCCTGTTGAGTTTGACATAACGCCGGAACGGCACGAAATATCTCAAAGGGGTCAAGAGCCACCCTATTATGTTAGTTGGCGCCACGTAACTGAAGAGCGAGTCTGACTTCACGGCCGATATCGTGTTCACTGCGAACAAAAACTGGTGCTCTTCATTTGCGTTCTGGACGATAGACATGAAAGAGTTGGTGAGGACGGTAATGAGGATAGTCACAACCAAAAAGTGGGTGATGAACATGAAGAGGACCAGGAGAAGTTTTCCAAGCGTATTGTAGGCGCCCCATCGTTCCCATGCAGCCGGTGTAAAGCCCATAAGTAATTGGAGTAGAGCATACGCGACAGAGCCGGGAGTATCAAGCTGGTCATTACCGAATGATAAAGTCAGAGCGACAAAGAAACCACTGCAGCTAATGACAATGAGGGCAAATATGGCGAGGAAATCAGTGGCCATGATGCGGAAGGCAATAAGCAACTGCGAGAAATATCGGTAGTGATCCAGCACAGAGAACAGTCGAGGGAAAAGCAAGACTGCCGCAGCAGCGAGGACATCATAAGCCGTGTCAGCCGTGTGGTGCTTGCGTGCATCCGGCACAACAATACCATAGATACGCAGGCAGAGGTGAGCGACCAGAAGCATGAGAATTCCAAGGTCGAAAGTGTTCCAAAAGCTGGCTAGATACAAGCTGAACCCTTGTTCGCTGAAACCAACAATCTCGTCGAGCATGTAACCCGCACTCCAAACCCAAAACAGGATCTCCAACGATGTAATCGTCAACGAGCGCTCCACAAGCACGGCTAGGAAGAGCCCGAGCAAGATTGCGAAGGATAACGTGGAGAAGATGTTGCGGTATCGAGGCACCCGAAGTCGGGACAACTTGAAGAGCGAAGCGTCCCGAGGATCGTACAAGGTGACAGACCTCCTATTTGGAACCTCGACAGGAGCTAAATGTTCTCGTTGTTTGGCAGGGTGCAGTTTAGAGGGAGCATCAACGACATGATCGTTAACCGCAATCGAACCGTACCCTTGGGTTTGATTAGGAACAACTTTCACCGGGGCTCTATGGAGATTGTCCGCTGCGGAGTGGAAGACTATTGAACCTGCCCAAATTGCTTCGAGCTGCTGTACGACCAACGGATGCGCAAGGAAGCGCTTTGCAGAAGCCCTGATGGCGACTTCTAGACATGATGTCCGGGCAACTCGAGGGTGCCGGCCCGCCGTTTGTGCGCGATTGGTCATTGGAGGATGAGGGCCTTGCCCTTGTAAGGGGTCAAAGTCGTACGCCAGAGCATCGATCAATTCCCTCGTGGTAAACTCTTTCAGCAGCCGCATGGCAATCAATTCGCAGACCATGGCTCTTGTTTTGTTTGTTCCACTCAATCCCGCGTTTGTGCCCACCTCCTTTGTAAATTGTAAGCAGTTGGCCATAAGCGCATATTCTGTGGCCCTTGAGAAGTGTGCATCTTGAATTTGCTGCAGGATCGGCTTCACGAGGAACTGGGAGACTTGAGGTGATCGGAGCTGGTCCCACGTCAATGTTGTTTCTACACGAGCTATGACCATGAGTCGCATCGAATGTGTCAGATTGTAAACAGGGAGCGAGTCTACATCAATGATTAGTGACGTTCAACAGTTGACCTCGAAGGGGGCTAACCTAAATGTGCGGCGGAGAATATAGGAAGCAGAGGCGTGACGTCTCCATTGCCATCCTCATCTTCGTCCTCCACATCTTCCTCTTCGTCATTGTGTTCGTCTTCATCGCTTTCCTCGTCAAGGTCAAGCAAGCGGTCTATTTCCCTTAGATCGTCTTCGTCTTCGTCTTCGTCATAATTTGAGGCGTCATAGTCTCGAGCTATCCGCCTGCGTTCGTTGATTTGTGTGCGCCGTGCAGCTATCGGGGATGTGATAGTCGTGTATGGGGACGAGAATGGCGATCGGGCTCGGTTGCGGCGTTTTCTTCTAGACCTAGAGGTGTTGAACAAGGTAGAGAGTGCCGCGAACATCCTTTTCGTGTATGACCAAATCGGCTGAACCAGAACTAATGAGAATAACGCGCTTCATGCATACCGCCAAAAGAAAATGAAGCCCGCGCAACTATTGAATGAAAACAGTCATAATCATTGCGCCAGGTTAGGATTGTAGGAATGAGAAGCTAACAGAAAGAAAAGCGATTGTGTCGTAAACCGGGAAAATAGTGTATATCGCAATCGTCAGATGACTGATCCTCGCCGCATAGGAATTGGGAGGGTGTGGTGAGGCAAGCGCAGTGAGTGAGGTGGAAGGACAATAATTTGTTTACATTAGATCGGGATCGGCAGTAAATTGCGTGCAAGGTTGAGAAAAGCGTCTTCAGCCACCACCCTCAATCGCCTACCTACAGTACCAGTACCAATAATTAGCACTCTGGGTATGGTGTTCAACAGGTGCTCGGGCCATCCCATAGCATCATCTTCACCGCCTCAAGAAGCGGATATAGATTCCCGTTTTGTGCCGTGTCTCGCATATTTCGGAAATGCGGGGGGGGGAAGATTGTATAGAAGAGGGTTGAAAGAAGCGTTTGTGCAAGGGAGAACCATGCAGAAAAGATGACCAAAGTTCATATCAAATGACGAATGACGATTAGAGATGTCGCAAGATAGAGATCGTGGGATGTGTGGGTGTGATTCATTGTATGAGTGGAGGGAAGAGAAGAGGGTGGATGGCACTGATAAGCATGATAACCCAAGTCCAATGAGCTGCTTATCTTCAGGTCTTTGGGGGGTGTTCAGGGTTTATGGGAAAGGTGAGATTAGGGGTATGCTGGTCTACTACATTGGGATGGGATTCTACTCCTAAGCCCATCATCTCCTGATTCGACCAGATCGCAGTGGTCACAGTCAATCACTCCCTCACCGACTCCTCCGAAAGGCCTCCTATACGCTGAAAGCTGACATACCTCCTACTGTACTGTACCTAGCTAGGTACTCAGAGTTGGGGTGTGCAGTGTTCTCGGTTTGGTAAGGTGTCCTCTTTTTCTTCTGCCACCACCACCACTACTGCTAAGCTGTACCAGGGTCTAATCTTTGGGGGGATGTGCAAAGATCTTTTTAAGGGTAGTGCTTTAGCGGGAAAATCATAAGGCAAAGGAATCAATTGGGCCATAAGGGCACACCCACACACTCAATGAAAGACAAACATGCATACACGCCACACCCACAAACCAGACACCTACAACCTCAACATATAACTGGTGGTTGCTCCAGGTACTGCATTCCATGCATAAGATGCTTTGGTACTGTATTTCCTCATTCCCTGTATCAAACCCACCCTGTCAATTGCTGTATAATCTTTTTGGTACAGTATCAAGAAACAGCTCCAGAGACATCTTTCTGTACTGTCTCCGGTGTCTTTGAGCATGTGATACAGGATAACAGAGACCAAGAGAGATGAAAGGATGAGGGATGAGACAGGAAGGTACCGTACTATACTCGAGAGTTCCGCCTAGATCGCACTAAATCACCGTACCTTACTGTACGTATCGTGAAATAACAGTCGAATAGCATCGTCGAAAAAAGTGTGTGAACCTTTGCTCCCCTCAGTCCCCACCTGTCTCCAATTCTGACGTGTGATTTGCTAAAACGGTCAAGAATTTTTTGAGATACTGCCGGTGGGACCTGAATATCGTCAACTTTTTTCGAGACCGCTCAAAGCTTTCTATCACGATCGCCAAAAAATCAATCCATTTTGTCCTTCTTTTCATTCTTCGAAAGACAGGATCATAGTCCAAAGATCCTCATGTTATAGTCTGCTTGCTCATCTCAATTGGGCATCATGCCAGCAAATATCTTTGGGGCTGGCAATCGGCCAGAAACACCCCCGACAAGGACCAGCTCCGCCATGGACTCGTCCTTGCCAAGCAGCCCATCAGCTGCCGCGGCTGTCGGACTCAGCGCTCACATCGATATCTTGGATCCTAACTACAGGATGAGGACGCCTGTGGGACGGCAATCGGGAAATCTCATCAGAACAGTCTCAGCTCAAAACATCCATGACCCTGAGAAACGGGTCTTTCTGGAGCTCGCAGATGGCACGGTCTACGAAGGATACGGCTTCGGTGCTGAAAAAAGTATCTCCGGAGAACTAGTATTTCAGACTGGAATGGTTGGATATCCAGAATCAGTAACCGACCCTTCATACCGAGGTCAAATTCTAGTCATCACTTTTCCCTTAGTGGGCAATTACGGTGTACCCTCCAGGAAAGTGATGGACGAACTACTCGGCGACCTTCCGAAACACTTCGAATCGAGTGAGATCCATATTGCCGGCCTCGTCACCGCTTCATATGCCGGGGAGGACTTCTCTCATTACCTTGCAGAATCGTCTCTCGGCACCTGGCTGAAAGAGCAAGGAGTTCCGGCCATGCACGGCGTAGATACGCGGGCATTGACCACGAGGATTCGAGAAGAAGGTAGCATGCTGGGCCGTATGCTTCACCAGAAGCCTTCCGGGGGATTCACGAATGGAACCCACTTGCCGGACGGTCTCGATGCCGTACATCCCGATCAATGGAGGAACGATGTTCAAGAAGTCGAATGGAAAGACCCGAACGTGAGAAATCTTGTCAAGGATGGTAAGAGAATTCCAAGTCATCTATGGAGCTTTTCGCCTCAGGCTAGTTCTGACTTGATGTTGCAGTTTCCATCAAAGAACCTCGACTCTTCTCTCCTCCGAGCAACGTAGCTCTTAGACACCCATCCGGTAGACCCGTATGCGTAACATGTTTGGACGTTGGTATGAAATTCAACCAATTGCGTTGTCTATTATCTAGAGGTGTCGAAGTGCTTGTTGTGCCTTGGGACTATGACTTCCCAAAACTTGCCGGCAAGGATTACGATGGTCTATTCATCTCTAACGGTCCTGGCGACCCGGCAACCCTTGATGTTACGGTACAACATATCAGAGAAGCCATGAAGGATGCGCGCACACCGGTCTTTGGTATTTGTCTCGGTCATCAACTTCTGGCTAGAGCAGCTGGAGCCCAAACACTGAAGATGAAATTTGGAAACCGAGGTCACAACATTCCGTGCACAAATCTCATATCAGGAAAATGTTATATCACGTCCCAAAACCACGGTTATGCAGTTGATTCCATGACTCTCCCAGAGGGCTGGGAGGAGCTTTTCGTCAACGCAAACGATGGCAGTAACGAAGGCATCAGGCATGTCAGTCGACCATACTTCAGCGTTCAGTTCCACCCTGAAAGCACACCTGGACCGAGAGATACTGAATTCTTGTTTGATGTTTTTATCGACTCCATCATGAAAAGCATCTCCAGCGTTAACGCTCTGGTACAACCGGTCTCTTTTCCTGGTGGGACAGTTGAGGAAAATGAACGAGCACATCCAAGAGTCCATGTCAAGAAGGTTCTCGTTCTTGGTAGCGGTGGTCTGAGTATTGGACAGGCCGGTGAATTCGATTACTCCGGAAGCCAAGCTATAAAAGCCTTGAAGGAAGAAGGCATCTACACCATTCTTATCAATCCAAATATCGCCACCATCCAAACTTCTAAGGGTCTGGCAGACAAGGTTTACTTCCTACCTGTCAACGCTGAATTTGTTCGCAAGGTCATCCAGTTTGAGAGACCGGATGCCATTTACTGTACTTTTGGAGGACAAACGGCTCTGTCGGTTGGTATTCAACTCAAAGACGAGTTTGAAGAGCTTGGGGTGAAGATTCTTGGTACGCCCATTGACACTATCATCACAACGGAGGATCGTGAACTCTTTGCTCGCAGCATGGAATCCATTGGAGAAAAGTGTGCCAAGTCTGCATCTGCCAATAACATGGAAGAAGCAATGGCTGCAGGAAAGACGATTGGATTCCCGGTGATTGTTCGTGCAGCATATGCCTTGGGCGGTCTGGGCAGTGGCTTCGCCGAAGACGAAGATCAGCTGCGAGCTCTCTGTCAAAAGGCTTTCGCAGCAAGCCCTCAAGTTCTCGTAGAAAGATCCATGAAAGGCTGGAAGGAAATCGAATACGAAGTCGTCAGAGATGCACGCGACAACTGTATCACCGTTTGTAACATGGAGAATTTCGATCCCTTGGGAATCCATACGGGAGATTCGATCGTCGTCGCTCCTTCACAGACGTTGTCTGACGAGGACTATAATATGCTCAGAACAACTGCTGTCAATGTCATTCGTCATTTAGGGGTTGTCGGAGAATGTAACATTCAATATGCTCTCAACCCATTTTCGAAAGAGTACTGCATTATCGAGGTCAATGCACGTCTGTCACGTTCATCGGCTCTAGCTTCAAAAGCCACTGGATATCCATTGGCATTCATAGCTGCCAAGCTCGGCCTAGGAATACCGCTCAACGAGATCAAGAATTTGGTCACCAAGAAGACGTGTGCATGCTTCGAACCATCTCTTGACTACGTCGTCGTCAAGATTCCTCGTTGGGATCTCAAAAAGTTCACCCGTGTATCAACTCAGCTTGGATCGTCGATGAAGAGTGTTGGAGAAGTCATGGCCATTGGACGAACATTCGAAGAAGCAATTCAGAAGGCAATTCGATCCGTGGACTTCCACAATCTTGGCTTCAACGAGACCTCAAATGCGCTTATGTCCATTGACACTGAGCTTCAAACGCCTTCGGACCAGCGTATGTTTGCTTTGGCAAATGCCATGCACGCCGGTTATTCTGTTGATAAGATCTGGGAGATGACACGGATAGATAAGTGGTTTTTGAAGAAGCTCAAAGGCCTCAGCGACTTTGGCAAGTTGATGACGCAATACACGGCAACAACCATTGCTCCCCATCTGATCCGTCAAGCCAAGCAGCTTGGGTTCTCAGATCGTCAACTTGCCAGGTTTTGGAGCTCAAATGAACTTGCTGTCCGTCGCTTACGTGCCGAAGCTGGGATTCAACCCGTTGTAAAACAAATCGATACTGTTGCTGCCGAATTTCCAGCTTACACGAACTACCTATATCTCACCTACAATGGTTCTGAGAGTGACATCAAGTTTGAGGACAGAGGTGTGATGGTCCTAGGCTCCGGCGTGTATCGTATCGGTTCTTCAGTTGAGTTTGACTGGTGCTCGGTTCGCGCAATCAGAACATTGCGACAACAAGGCTACAAAACTGTCATGGTGAATTACAATCCGGAAACGGTGAGCACAGATTACGACGAAGCAGACAGGCTTTACTTTGAGAATATCAACTTGGAGACGGTCCTTGATATTTATCAACTTGAGTCTGCTACGGGGGTTATCATCTCTATGGGTGGACAAACCCCAAACAATATTGCCCTTCCACTTCACCGTCTGAACGTCAAGATTCTTGGAACATCGCCCGAAATGATTGATATGGCTGAGAACAGATACAAGTTCTCTCGCATGTTGGACCGCATTGGTGTTGATCAACCGGAGTGGAAAGAGTTGACAAGCATTGGGGAAGCTGCAGAATTCTGCGATAGAGTCGGCTATCCTGTACTTGTCAGACCATCATACGTCCTGTCTGGGGCTGCTATGAATACCGTTTACTCCAAAGATGACCTGGCAAGCTACTTGGACCAAGCCGCAGAGGTCTCAAGGGAACATCCTGTTGTCATAACGAAATACATTGAGAATGCCAAAGAGATTGAAATGGATGCGGTTGCTAAGGACGGCGTCATGACAGGTCACTTTATATCCGAACACGTTGAGAATGCTGGTGTTCATTCCGGTGATGCAACTCTAATTTTACCACCTCAAGACTTGGAGCCTGCAACTATTGCACGTATCGAAGAAGCGACTCGAAAGATTGGGAATGCTCTCAATGTCACTGGGCCCTACAATATCCAGTTCATTGCTAAGGACAACGATATCAAAGTCATCGAATGTAATGTGCGAGCATCACGATCATTCCCCTTTGTATCCAAAACCATGGGTGTCGATCTCATTGAAATGGCGACCAAGATCATGACTGGAAAACCAGTCCAGGCATATCCACCAGTCAGCATACCAAAGGATTATGTCGGTGTCAAAGTGCCTCAATTTTCCTTCCCTCGACTTTCAGGGGCGGATCCAGTGCTAGGTGTTGAAATGGCCTCTACCGGTGAAGTCGCGTGTTTTGGAAGAGATCGTTACGAAGCATACATCAAAGCTCTCATCTCCACTGGGTTCCGCTTACCAAAGAAGAACGTGCTTCTTTCGTTGGGGACTTTCAAGGATAAGTTGGAAATGCTGCCTTCAATTACCAAGCTTCACAAGATGGGTTTCAACCTGTTTGCCACTGCCGGAACTGCAGACTTCTTGGAAGAACACGGCATTCATGTGAAATACCTCGAAATCCTTGCAGGTGAAGATGAGGAAGATCAACGTGCAGAGTACTCGCTCACGCAGCATCTGGCAAACAACCTCATTGACTTATATATAAATTTGCCGTCTAGCAACCGTTTCAGGCGCCCAGCTAATTATATGAGCAAAGGTTACCGCACAAGGCGTATGGCTGTTGACTACCAGGTTCCCTTGGTTACAAATGTCAAGAACGCAAAGATCTTGGTAGAGGCTATCGCAAGACATTACGACCTTGCCATTCAAGGAGTCGACTACCAGACCAGCCATCGAACCATAACACTTCCGGGCCTGATCAATATCGCAGCTTTTGTTCCAGGTGTTGCTACACGTGGTTCGCACGACTTCCAATTGGTTAGCAAAGCCTCCATTGCCAATGGGTTTTCCATGATTCGTGTCATGCCACTGGGTCTCGATAATTGGGTTACGGATGCTCTTACACTTAAGGCTGCTCAAATTAATGCCCAGCGTGGAGCTCAATGTGACTACAATTTCTCCGTTGCAGCGACTTCAACCAACGCTGAGCAGATTGGAGAGGTAATTGGCAGTGTCGGATCCCTTTTCATTCCTTTCAATCATTTGTCGGGTAACATCAACAAAGTTGCCACAACCACTTCCCATTTTGGAGCCTGGCCAAATCACAAACCTATTTTGACGGATGCAAAGACCACCGATCTTGCTGCCATTTTGCTTCTTGCAAGCCTCCATGACCGCAAGATTCACATCATGAATGTCACCACAAAGGATGATATAAATCTCATTGCTCTGAGCAAGCAGAAGGGCCTTAAGGTAACCTGTGACGTGTCTGTTTACGGAATTTGCCTCTCCCAGGAAGATCATCCAGAACTGGATGGGCTTCCCTCAAAGAGAGACCAAGAAGCGCTTTGGAGCAACTTGGATGTCATCGATGTCTTCTCAGTTGGCAGTCTGCCATATCAGGTTGCAGGCAAAGAAGCTACACCAACTGTTGGTATCGCAGATGCAATCCCTCTCCTATTCACTGCAGTGGCAGAGGGGCGTATGACCGTTGACGACGTCAAACTCAGGACGCACGACAACCCCAAGGTTATCTTTGATCTTCATGAACAAGAAGAGACCAGAGTCGAGATTGAGATTGACAGACCATACGTCATGCAAAAAGGACCAGTTTGGTCACCACTCGTCGGTAAGACTGTCAAAGGTGCAGTTTCCCGCGTCATCTTTGATGGCAAGACATCATGTCTGGATGGCGAAGTGATGTTCGACGCTGCTAAAGGTAGTGACATGTCAGCGCATGTTTTGCACCCACCATCTCCCGAATTAAGAGCTATGTCCCCTGCTGTGCACACACGCCCTGACACGGGTATGTTACGCAGAGACTCGATATTGTCACCTGCAGCTCGACGCCAGTCGCTCGCATCTGGCCCTCTCTCACGGTCAACGTTAAACCAACAAGCTGATGGACTCCATCAGAGTTATATTCCGGGGTTGTCTTCATCATTGGTACCACAACCTGCTCTGCCAAACACTATATCTCCTTCGCTGCTTTCATTGCTGAAGAATTCGCCATTTAAGAACCGTCACGTTCTCTCAGTTGCTCAATATACTCGCAGTGACCTTCATCTGCTCTTCACTGTTGCACAAGAAATGCGACTAGGGGTTCAACGTTCTGGTGTCTTGAATATTCTGCAATCTCGGGTCCTATGCACTCTCTTCTACGAGCCATCCACTCGTACTTCGGCTTCTTTTGACGCCGCAATGCAACGCCTTGGCGGTCGCGTCATCCCCATCAACACAGATCACAGCTCCACCAAGAAGGGTGAAACACTTCAGGATACGATCCGTACCCTAGGCTGCTATGGTGATGCCGTTGTCCTTCGTCATCCCGAAGAGAGCTCGGCAGCTACTGCCGCTAAGTACTCCCCAGTTCCAGTTATCAATGGTGGAAACGGAAGTCTTGAACATCCTACTCAAGCCTTCCTCGACCTCTTCACCATCCGTGAAGAACTCGGTACAGTGAGTGGCATCACGGTAACATTCATTGGTGATCTCAAATACGGCCGAACAGTCCACTCGCTGATTAAATTACTCCAATTCTGGGAAGTTCGTGTCAATCTTGTCTCCCCTGCCGCTCTATCGCTGCCCAAGGAGATCCGCGACCTTGCCGCTTCGAATGGTCAGCTTGCAATCGAGTCGGAACAACTCACTCCAGACATCGTTGCTCGATCAGATGTCCTCTACTGCACCCGTGTCCAGAAGGAACGCTTCCCTTCAATCGATGAATACGAGCGTCTCAAGGATAGTCACATTGTTGACAACAGCGTGTTGAAATATGCCAAGAGTTCGACGGTCTTGTTGCATCCATTACCGAGAAACAACGAGATCGCAGAGGAAGTCGACTTTGACCAAAGAGCCGCTTATTTCAGACAGGTATGCCACATTTTGTACACATTCTTCTTGAATTCAAAATGCTAACATAATCAATCATAGATGCGATATGGTCTGTACTGCCGCATGGCTCTGTTGGCCCTTGTCCTTGCCCCATAAGTATCACCTCAAAGTTCATTCTCGTAAGACAAGCCATCAACACCGCCAGTCAATTTCTTTTCAAATTTCCCTAAAACTTCATCGTTCCAGCAAGGCCATGGCTTTCCCGGCGTTCTCGTTATCAAAAATGCTTCGGTTTGGAAAAACGAAAATCAAAAGACGTAAGTAGAGGGTATATCAAAAAGAACAAGGAAAAGTAAAAAAAAGGAATAGGGCAAGATACAAATATTACTGTTCTAATCCCATTGTAAACATAGATGAGAAGAATATTATACAGTGACACGGGTATAAAGAAAGACAGAAAGGGTATCGCTGCAAAGCATCATCACCATTAACATCACCACCAAATAAAGAAAACCATCTATTTACTTTTTAATCTCAAGGTATGGATACTGAGACAGACATATGAATGGGTTGGACCATACAAAATGTAAACCTTCACAAGAATTGAACCGCAATGTACTTGTACTATGTTATGATTGAATGAGACGCTGTATTTACAGTATTAAAATGGACTTTTTCTTACTGTAAGTAGACTTGATACACACACTACTACTGTATATAAGTTAACTATACGTATGTACTATACTTTGATATACAGTACCTGCTTCCCTATTACATGTACCTACTTCATATACACTACGTACTGTATGTAATTACCACATATTTGATCTTGTTCCGAATTCCAATCCTACCCTACTGACACTACCTACCTAATCAACAAATAATTACCGTACCATCCTGTCCTGTCCTGTACTATACTGTACTATAAGTACAAGAGGTAGCGATCTACCTGGCTACCTACATGCCTAAGTACATTGTAAGTATGTACATGTATGTGTGTTCTTCTTTGGTACAGAACGGAACGGAACGGAATTCATTTCATTTCATAGGATAGGATAGAGCAGGATAGCATAGAATCTTACTGTACTATAATTTATATGATAGGATATCGGGTAATATCATATCATACTAATCAAGTCAAGTCAATGAGATGAGATGAAGGAAGTAAGTACTATAAGTAACAAACATGGTCAAAATATGCATGATGTATACTTACTTGTACTTCCTTGCTTTGTTTCTTCCTTTCTACCTATCTGCTTGTGTATTGTATATACAGTGTGTGGATGTCTGATGCGTGCATGCATGCATGAATTTTCGGCTCCTAACTACCAGATGGAATACTCCATACTCGATACTCCTTCCAAGAGTGGGTTCTGAACAAAGAGACTTTTTGTTGTTTTGTTTCGCTGCAGAAAACACAAGTACAAAAAAAGAAAGTCTGAAAATCCGATTTCTTATTGGTACAATACTGACTATATCAAGTCTTCATCCTCATTATCATCTTTTTCCCCACCACCCCTTCCCTTCTCCTCCGCCGGAATCATCATTCCCTCCCTGTCCACCCTTCCGTTCCCTCTCGATCATCTCGTCGAAATCTTTTTGGGCTTGTTCCTTCGCTAAAGCTCTATCTTCATCTGATGAAGAGAAAGAATAAGACTCATTGTTGTTATTGTTGTTGTTGTTGTCATCTTGTGTTCGAGATTGTTGGAAAGATACAGGGGATTGGCCTTGGCGTATTCTTTGCCACGAGGAACCGTTGGAGCCGGGGGACTGGGTGGTAGAGGTTTGGAAGGATTGTGAGGAAGATGTATCCGACGCGTTCCAGGGGTTTGTGGGGGTGTGGGATTGGGTTTCAGAGGAAGATGATTCTTGGCGGGAGGTGGAGATCGTTTGTTGACGGAGGCGGTCCCATACTGAACCCGAGTCGGAGGATATTGTAGACGTAGAAGGGCCTAGTTCGTCGCTTGCGGTGGGTGAAGCGTCATCCCAAAAGGAAGATGACGAATCCGATGATGTAGAGGAAAAGGAGCCAGAGTAACGATCTCTGTCGTTACTGCCTGATGTGTCACGGGGAAAAGAATAGGGATCACGGGTGTTCTCGCCGCCGAAATCTCTCGATGAGTCTTTTATTCGGTCTATACGGGTCTCAGAGCCCTGTCGCTCGGTCTCGCTCGACATTGTAGATCCATCGAAGCCCTGGTCTGACTGCATTTGACCGTAAGGTGTCCCATTTGTTTCGCTTTCAGTGGTTGGTGGGTTTTGCCCAATTCTTTGGCGTTCGTGGGATCTTTGTCGCATTTGTCGAATAAGCTCTTGCGTGCGAATATCTGTTTTCATGCCTTCCACTTGGGTCATCGTTCCAGCAGAGTTTCCGATAACGATACCCAGAGGGACTGCCAGAGCCATATACAGGGTGAATCTTTGGGCATACCAGGCATATCGCGCTCGTGCTCCCGTCAATATTGGCATACGCTTCGTCGGAAACACATTGTAGACTGACGGATCCTTTGGTGCCTGCCACATTGGAAACTTGAACGTTTTCCGACCTCGCCACCACAGCAATGCGCCCAGCACACCTGCACCACGTGCGTACCATTCGATTGTTTGCATCTTTTTCGATGTATAGAAAGCCAATGCGGCTACTTCGTCATCTTGTAGGGGTCGGTTCGCTCCTTGCTCGAAGTACCGCATCGTTGTACTCAATGCATCCCACGCTGCCTTTGCATCTCTGGAGGTAAACCATCTTTGGACAAGGCTGGGATCTGGAGTACAGCGGAGCCATGGTACTGTATTCACGACAGATCTGTCTCGAAAATGGTGGGCAATTGTGAAAGAATCCGGTTGTTCGAGGCTCACGGCGAAATGTCCACGCCCTAGCTTGTTCGGGATTCCAGATTGCACGTCGGATGAGGGACTTGCTGAAGCCATCTCCGTCGTGTTCAGACCCATACTGTAGGGGTAGGCGGCGTTATGAGGATAACAATTTCAACGTAGATCCGGTGCGGGACTGCTGGATCAGCGACGTGTTACTGGCGCAGGTTAGATAGGGAGCACCTTCGCCCGCGATGCGGTGTGATTTCGTGGTTCCGAGGATTTTATGCCTCGTTCAAGGTTTGAGGCGTAGGCTGTGAGCTTGCGCTCCGAGTAAATGTTGGGTGCGTGATAGCTCTTCATTGGAGTGTGGTCAATTACGTCGATAATCCACTTGGGCGGTACCTGTGGGTGTGGGGGAATAACCCGCGGAGTAGCACATACGACGACGAGGTAGGTGCTACCACCATGCCGCTACTGTGAGCTTCCGGTCTGTTTCGGTCGACTCTACCGATGCCTAGGGCTTTACTTGTCGATTTGACATTGTTGGTAAGGATGTAGATGTCATGAACTGTGTTGTATCGGAGATACCAATATGTTCGATGTGTTTGGTGCAGAGTATATTTCCACGGTTAAAGTCACGACCACGAGATATCAATGCTCCTCTACATGCCGCGACGTAGTACATAGTAATATTTTCGATGACGTCCGGCCTTTCAACGCCCTCGCGCAATCGCTTCCTTTGATCTAGCATAGACAAGCATTGCCCATCAACCCGAGGGGTCATATTCATATCAAAGCAGAACAAGTACCTAGCAAACAACCACCGCCAATACACCCGCCCCTCTGCATGATTTACATCCAATCATAGATCTAGCTAAGTCTGCCATCTAATGTACTGGAAATTTGGCCTATTCCTGCCAGGCTGAGGAACCATGCATATGACGCATTTGAAAGCAATACCCGACGAATCATAACTGGAAGGAGACCAAGGTATCGAAGAACCGGTATATGCAATAGGAGATGCCCGAGAATGTCATCCAGTCGTTCAAGACGATCCGGGAAGTCCGACCACCGCATCCAAGTGGAGACCCATAGCATCCTGCAACATGCAGCCCCCAGCTGTTCTGGCCCATCTCGACGCAACATCTCCTGTGATAGGAAACCCTGCCAGAATGGTGCCGCCTCAAGCCGTGCCATCACACCTGCCCGACGAGCATCAACGCGTGACAAGCATTGCCGATGCATGAACAAATAAACAGACCTCCAGAAGGATCTGGACAATGAGAGAGGACATGGTAGATGACAGATGGCGTATCACGTGACAGTCTATCATGTGACTTATAGCACCCCCCGATTCTGAGTCCAGCCTACTAATTGGCTGCAAGGCCAGATCCTTGCCTGCCGTGGTGTATGCTACACGGCTGATAAGCTTTATAGGATCTCCGGGCAGTACGAGATCAACCGTGTGAGGGGTCAACAAAAGAACATCTGATTAACGTAATGCGAGAATGCAGTAGTATGGACAATTTCTCCGAAGATTTACCTTACTCACACCCACGGAGCACTTGTGAAGGATGCATCTGCACGGACAGATCATCGCTAGCTGGTCTTCTCGGTTCCTTTATCCCCGTATGATGTCAGTAATGCAAAATCCACGATAAAACTTCTCGACGAGGCTATTCAGCACGAATGATCTGCAGTGCGAAACCGGGTCGCCTATCGTATGCTCGCCAAATGGCGAACATGCTCTCACATAGGAATCGGAAAGTGTGGTTCATAGGACACCATAGCCGAAGCTCATATACGTTTCTAGAGCTTTGAATTGGTGTTGATATTGGACGTGTAGTTCTCAAGATCACTTTTTTTCTTCTGACACTCGTCACATGGCTCGAATTGCTCCCCAGGTTCAAAAATGGCCACCATTGATGTCGAAAAGGTGCTTGAACAGCTCACTGACAGGGAAAAGATCTCCTTACTAGCAGGTATGACTCCTTTGCCCGTACTGTCTGTCACTGCCACGTACAACCCTAACAAATCCCGAAGGTGTTGACTTCTGGCACACAAAATCAATTCCTAACCATGGCATTCCCTCATTGAGGCTATCTGACGGCCCAGGTGGAGTGAGAGGAACCAAGTTCTTCAACAGCATCCCCGCAGCTTGCGTACCATGCGGAACGGCTCTAGGTGCGACCTTTGATAGAGAACTCATTCGTGAAACGGGGCACCTGTTAGGTGACGAAGCAAAGGCGGAAGGCGTTCATGTGTGGCTTGGACCCACCGTCAATATCCAGAGGAGCCCGCTCGGTGGCCGGGGGTTCGGGTCTTTCGGTGAAGACCCGGTCCTGGCTGGCCTCGCTGCTGCATCGATAATCGACGGAGTTCAGAGTCGTGGCGTTGTAGCTTGCCTCAAGCATTTTGTTTGCAACGACCAGGAGCACGAAAGGAACAAAGTAAACTCGATCGTCACGAACAGAGCCCTAAGAGAGGTATATTTAATGCCTTTTCAGCTAGCCATTCGTGACTCGCATCCCAAAGCAGTAATGTCGGCATACAACAAAGTGAACGGAATTCATGTTTGCGAGGATGAGAGATTCCTCCGAGAAATCCTTCGCGAAGAATGGGGTTGGAATGGGTTGGTCATGAGCGACTGGTAGTCCCACTGTTGGTCTGGCTGAAGTCTGAACGATGCGACTAACGTCATATAGGTTTGGCACCTACTCGACATCGGAGGCGATCAACGCAGGCATGGATCTGGAGATGCCTGGTCCGTCCAGATGGAGAGGGGAGCAAGCCTTTGTTGCGGCATCCTCTGACAAGTCCCGTCCCACTGCCTTGGACGATTGTGCGCGCAGAGTATTGAATCTTGTCAACGAATGTGTCAGATCTGGTATTCCAGAAAATGCACCTGAGTTAGCTAGAGACACACCAGAAACTACAGAGTTTCTAAGACGCTTGGCCGCAGAGTCCATTGTGCTCTTGAAGAATGACGGTGGGATTTTGCCCTTGAAAAGTCACAAAAAGGTCGGTTTGCTTTCTTCAATCTGATAAATGAACCTGATATGACTAATCGTTAGGTAGACTCTCGTTGTTGGGCCGAACGCCAGATTAGCACGGTACTGTGGAGGAGGTTCATCAGAACTGATTCCCTATCATGCCGTGTCTCCCCTCGAGGGCATCCAAGAAAAGATCGGTGCCGAGAACGTCACTTTCACCATCGGCGCCCACTCTCACAAGGATCTACCAGATATAGCTAGACTGTTGATTCCAACCCTGGACTCGACCGAAAACGGTGTCACCTTTACCCCGTTCAACGACGCACCAGGCGTCAAAGACCGCAAGCCCGTCGAAGAGTTACTGGTCCGGACCAGCTCAATGATACTTCTCGACTATAATAACCCAAAATTAGCTCAACTTTGGTATGCCGACATTGAGGGATATTTGGCTGCAGACCGGACCGGAGAATTTCAATTCGGCCTTTGTGTCTTTGGAGCAGCTAGACTATATGTCAACGGCACGCTTCTGATTGATGCCACGGAAGTGCAGAAACCTGGAAATGCTTTCTTTGGGTGTGGTACGGAAGAGGTTAAGGCGACATTGCCTCTACAAAAGGGTGATACATATCATGTGAAAGTTGAGTTTTTCAGCGAGCCATTCAGCAAACTGACTCCTCAAGCTGTCACTTTCCCCAACGGTGCTGTCAAAGTTGGAGGAGCTTGGGTAATCAATCATCAAGAGGAGATCAGATGCGCTGCTGCATTGGCACGTGAACATGAGCAGGTTGTCCTCTGTATTGGACTCAACAATGGTTGGGAGAGTGAAGGCTTCGATCGCGACGATATGAAATTACCTCCTTATCTTGACGACTTAGCTGCAGCCGTGCTAGAGGCGAATCCAAACACGGCCGTTGTGGTACAATCAGGTGCTCCAGTAGAGATGCCATGGCTGTCAAGCACATCTGCTCTCCTGCAAGCCTGGTATGGTGGTAACGAAGCCGGACATGGTATCGCAGACGTGCTTTATGGAGACGTGAATCCTAGTGGGAAACTTTCTCTCTCGTTCCCTAAGAAAATAGAAGATAACCCTGCGTACTTCAACTTCCGCTGCGAAGCAGGCCGAGTTCTTTACGGCGAGGACGTGTACGTCGGCTATCGTTGGTACGAGGGACTCAAGCGCCCTGTCAACTTCCCCTTTGGCTTCGGCCTCAGCTACACGACCTTCAAATTCGAAGATCTATCTCTAAAAATGGACAACGAAAGTCTGACAATTTCGGTTCGGGTATCCAACACAGGGAACGTGGACGGCGCACAAGTCTTACAAATATACGTCAGCCACAAAAACCCCAGCATCAGACGACCAGTCAAGGAATTGAAAGAGTTCAGCAAAGTCTTCTTAACCAAGGGGACCAACAAGACCATCTCCCTCGATATCCCGCTCAAATACGCCTGCAGCTATTTCGACGAGCGAAGAGATCAGTGGATATTTGAAAAGGGCCAGTATACCGTGATTGTTTCGGATTCAAGTAGATTGGAAACCGGGAAATATGTTGAAGCGGATTTCAAAATTGACAAAACGATTTGGTGGAGCGGTATGTAGTATGCTCGAATAGGTAGGGTAGTCAGCAAATACTGGTATTGAAGCAGATAACAGAGTCTTAGTTCTATTAAGCGAGTGAACTCTTGCGGTTGTGTGTATTATTCAGTGGCTCATCTTCGGATGAGCGACTTTTGTACCGATAAGTAGGGTAGGGTCTTGTGACGGTGTATCGATATCCTGTCTTTCAATATGTACAGACAGCCTAATGTAGGCAAGATACATACATGATTAAAGTACTATGTAACTGAAGAAATGAAAAACAAGAAGACAATGCCCCTCTTTGGTCGGGTTATTGTTCAGTGATTGAAGCAGCTGTTGTGCGGATGATTGATTTGATTTGATTTGATCGCTGAGCTGTCCGGAGCAAGATTTTCTCTATTCATTGCGGATAGAAACCGATGTTTCTTGGGCAACTGGCTCCTTGACAGAAGCTTTCTCGACGTCTGACTTTTCTGCTTCGGTGCTTTCATCAACAGATTTGATATCGTCCGAAGGCTTGTAGATCTGTCGAGAGACGTGGCCGGTGAAGAGGCTGTCGTAATCTTTCAGGGATATGCAGGCGATGAGGCCGACGATGCCGACGGCTACAGCTGCATAATAGACGTATGAATAAGCGGCAGCATATCCATCCGAAAGAGCATCGGCTACAGCGGCTTCGATCTCTGTTGTCATGCCTGGGACCGCTTCAAGCGCGGCGGTAGTACCGGCAGCGATGGCGGTAAAGAGATCTGTGAGCGACGACTGTGGAAGGCCAGCCTCGAGAGCCGCTGGTGTGACATGACTGATTATTTCAGGGGTTGCTTTCGCACTCAGGATGGCAACGAATACGGCAGTCATGATTGTGCCAAAGGCTGCTCTAATCAAGAACACGATAGCTTCATCGAGGTTAGCTCAAATTAGTGCGAACGAGGCAAGGGATACTCACAGAAGGCGGTCCCAAGATCAGCATCATTCGAGTCTAATTGAACAAGGATACCCGGGATGAGCTCTAGGATACCTGCGGGGTATGTTGCGAGGAAGGAGAAAGCAGCACTTTGACCGAAGTTTGATGAATTGCATGAAGCTAGACCTCCTAGAAAAGCTACGGAGACGGCCATGAGTATTGTGGTCATGTACCGGACATGCTTGACCACGCCGACCAGTGGACCGAGAGTGACAATACCACCCCATATTCCAAAGGCAATCGTCGTCTGTTGAACGTCAGGATAGTTACAAACCATGAATAATATTTCTTACTGATAACCATGCGGTGGATTGCCAACTGGTTGCACGCGCCGAATAGATTGCGTTGACCTCTGATCCGTCAAATCAGTCTCTCTCACTCTTCTTGGAATCATCCAAAGAAACTTACGGGAAGGCCACAAGATACTTAAGGCAATATAAGTAGTTCCGCTAACAGCTGCAATTACGTTCAAGCAGAGGAAACCGCGGACATCTTTGAAGAAATGCATAGGCACCAAAGGATTTGGATGTTGCGAATAAATTTCTGATCGCGTTAGTCACAGCAAGCAAGCCAAGAAACGAGCCGACATACCCCAAAGAACGAAGACCACCAGTAACACTCCACCAGAAATTACAAGGCCCAGGATTCTGGAAGAGGTCCATGGCAACGGTTGACCACCTATTAGACGTTAGACTGCTGACGTGATGCAAAGGCTAATGCGAGGTACCCCAGGAGATGCCGAGCAGGAACAAGCAGAGCCCCGCTACCAGCAATAGACATCCCACGAAATCAATGCGCTTGACTTCCTGCATGACCGTGCGGCTATTCCCGTGCAGTTGTCTAAAGCTAGGTGGACGATAGAAGAGGACTTGGAGGACAACGGAAACACCCATAACTATGATATAGATATAGTAAATCCATCTATTTTATTAGTAACACTTCACCAAATCGTCGAGATCTTCGTACCTCCAATTTGCTGTGTGAACAAGCATGGCGCCTTTTTATTGTCAGCATAGTAAGAGAATGTTATGGACCGGATCATCCCCACCGAGATATGCGCCAAATCCTGTAGGTATGACACTGGGTAGGACGCAGAATGCAACACCCAAAAATTTGTACTTGTTTGGACAGATCTCTCCGACAGTCAAGCTGTAGCAAGTGTGAACACCAGCCCCAAGCCCCAGCAGGACCTGAATTTACGTTAATACATGACAGACTTGCTAATGTTTGGGAGAGGAGGCATACATTCGCACCCACTAAAGTCGTCATGGTCTGTGCAGTGCAAGCGATGATACCTGATCGAGATCGTTCATTTGTGAGTCCTTGTGGCGGTACGGATCTACTTACCACCTATAAATCCCATCACGGAAGCTCCAATGAGAAACCATCTTCTTCCAAACTTATCAGATATTCTCCCGAATAGAATCACGCTGATAGCGGAGCATGTTGACCAAATGATTGAAAACAAAGTATCATTGTCGGTAGGACCTATTCGTATGTAATTTAGTCATTGCTCCAAGAATCGTCTGTTAGTACTCACCAATATCTGCATTGATGGTGGTCAAGACCGCTGCAGCGGGGGAGAAACCCCAGTAGGTGGCAAGAGTGGAAAGGCTGACACCGAGGACACTGAACACGAGACGGGCACTGAGGAAATACCCAGCTTCAAGCTCCTGTTGTTCGGTCGCAAGTGCATCCGAGTTCTTGATATCTGCTAAGGTATCTTCATTGGCGTGTGAAAGTTCAAGTTGCTTCAGCTTCGTCTCGGCTACTGGGGCGTCCATGTTGACGGGTTTGGGAAGGTTGAGAAGATGAAGATTTGTAGCGAAAACTTCGAGAAATTGCAAGCATCTTAAGATGGCCAGCCGATTTCCTGTAAGATCTGTCCATCCCTCACCCCATGATCAAAATCGCCATGTGGATCTTCGTTTACTAACATGGACTCTGTTACCGAAGTTGCTACATATCGACAGATTCAAGCAGGATTTACTCTTTCTAGAATGTAAAGTGGACCGATTGATAAGCATGGCTGGAAGATCTCCTGTGTCGGTGAGGTCGCTCTTGTCTAGGTTGAGAAAACAAGGTACACGATGTGCTGATTCCCCTCGATTACAGAACTAAACGACGTAGGGAGAAAGGAGGCAGCATCCTCCTAGAGAAGTAGTTAGCATCTCATTGAGGAACTTGTACTGACATGGGTACCATGTAATGTACAACATGGGACCACATATTCAGGGTCCAGAAAGATTGCTATGGATTGACCTTGGTTGGTGTTGATTGGGGGCAAAAGCCTAAAGTCTGATATATCGACGAAGGCGGCCAACACATTCTCCCTGTTGTCTAAGTGGATGCCTCGGAGGGGGTATTCCGTGGCCAGACCTTGTAGCGTCAAATTTCCGTCTTCTGGCGATGACTAGAAAGGCAGTAGCAGTGCTCATCGAAATGTTAAAAGTCAATAGACGCCCATGGAGCAAGGCGAAGGATCATCGTTTGGACTTGACCTAGGGTTTCAGAGCTTCCGAATTACATAGCGTATACGGTATTGTATTAGGGTCTTGGTATGTGGTGCAATACGGTAACAATACCTGCCAAGGTAACATATTGACAGCTCCACCAAGAGTTCTGTCAATGCCACTCCACGAAATGATGTACAATACAATGTCCTCCATAACACTTTGTACTATGTACATGATATGTCACTTCAACGACCTCCTCCGGGGGTTGACACACCTGGTGCATCTGGTGTAGACTTCACCCGCAGCGTGATCCTCAGCTCGTTCTACTGCGGTCTAGTAGTTACAGCAGAGACACATCAGCGACAAAGTCGTATGATCTATCGCGGGATAATTCACTGGCTTCAAACACCTCTGACGGACATGAATTGTCGGTAGCTCAATGGCTTCGTGTCGCTGGTTTTTACTCAGAGTATGACAACTAGGTCAGGGTGCCCTTTAACGACCTTGTCCTGGACACGCACTAACCCCTGACCACACCCAGTCTTCTGCAAAAGCCGAAGTCAGGGCAATTTCAGCAGACACCAGCATTCAATAATGCAGCAATAGGTGCGCTAGAAGCTTGTGTGATAAGGAACACTGAGCGGATGAGTCTTATTGGACCTGAGTGTCCGATAGCTATCTCCTCCCCTCTCTCCTAGCAAAGCTGTTGGACTATCAATTCCAACCGCATTGGGAATCATCTACTCCACAGGATCCAACAAGAATCCTCACCGCTGCAGCTTTCTTCCCCTTTCGCCCTCATACATGTCTCATGTACGACATGGCCAGCCCCGTAAATACGTTAGATTATTTACAAGGGTGTGGTGATCGCCGGTTGCCACGAGGTTGCTATGCGATCGAGTGATAAGGTCTCGCATTTAAGGGTAGTCTACCTCCTTACATCTCCCTCTCAGGATACTACGAATTTTCCTCAAATCTTGCTACTCGTACACTTCGTCCAATCTACTTGACCGTACATACTCTTCATACTTGAGCAAATAAACATGGCGCCTGCAGCTACAACGAGCGGTACAACTCTTCCCATCATCAATGGCAAGAAGAAGCCGACTGCCCAAGAGACTGCTCTCAGTCTCATTGAGGAGGCTCTGCCGAAGATGGGAAGCTTGAAGGCCATTTTGCAGATTGACCTCGGTCTGGAAGAGGGGCCCATTTTCCTAGACGCTCGCGAAGAACCAAAATTGGTCAAATCTTTGAAAAGTGGCGAGCCCAACTGCAAGGTCAAAATCAAGCCAGAATACATCAAGGAATTTGTGGAGGGAAAGCTCGAACCGCGGTATGGTCTCTTCAAAGATGGATTCTTTGATGAAACTACTTTGCCCACGGGTGAAATCCGCGTTGCTGTCAAATTCGCCGATTTCTTGTGTCCCAGTAACCCAACCCATCCGCGCACCATCACGGCCAAAGACGCAAAATTGCCAGAGCCCACCGAAGATATGGAACAAGTCCGAGAAGACATGAAGAAATGGGGTTATGGGTTGGTAAAGAACGCACTTAGCCCGGAACAAGTAGAGGTTCTGAAGGAAGCGATCCGCCAACAGGGTGAGGGGGAGATGAAAGCTGGTGTCGGCAAGTGCGATGGTGGCCCAAATGCTCCTAACCAGCGCATCTGGACATTGATCAACAAGGGCCGCGAGTTTCACGATCTCTTGGAGCATCCATTGATCGATGAAATTGTCCCCGAGTTTCTCGGTGATCACGCTCTGATTCACAGCTACAGCGCAAACATTGCCCGCCCAGGAAACGTACCAATGATGCTACATACTGACCAAGTTGCCATACAGCCTCCAATGCGCAACATTGCATTCGGTTTGAATATCATGTGGTTCCTGACAGACGTCACCGAAAAGAACGGTGGCACCCGTGTCTTTCCAGGTAGCCACCTCGGTCCCATCGCCCCGGATGACCCATTCAACATTGATGGTACCATTGCTGCCGAAGGCCCTGCTGGTACTGCTCTCGTTTTTGAGAGCCGCCTCTGGCATGCCACCGGTCCCAACCGTGAAACTTCCGGTGAAAGACCAGTCATTTTGATGTTCTTCATGCGCTCATTCATCAGGCAACAAGAGAACAATTTCTTATCTATTCGACCAGAAGTCGAAGCTACAATGAGTGACCGTGTCCGTAAGATGTTGGGTTATTGCACAACTGGAGCCCTCGGCGGTGTGGAAGGAGAGGTGAGGGAGGGTAACTTTGTGAAGAGACTCGAAAATGCAGTTGGGCCATTCAGGGACACACATAAAGCCACGCCATTCCGCCAGGACTTGAAAGCCTAGTATGCTGGCCATGGGTGCCTACTATCGAGATTATCCAATATACAGACGATACAACTGCTGTGTAGATAGAGCAGCCAATCAGGTTTCAGCGTTACTCATTACTACTATGGTACAATAAATTGTCCAAGCTGTCCGCTCGGCAATGCGCCCAAATGTGGTTCCTTAGTTCTTCTGCAAGATTTTTAGTCTGTATCTACGACCGACGTGACTGGTTCGCTGTATCTCGGGTATGTGGATCAACCAAACATGATACTTTTATACTTTACCGGCGGAATAGACCAGGAAAAGACCACATGCTATATGACCATGGTCTTTCTACTTCGACCCTAGTTTGTGCTGATGAAACGGCTGTCTGTCAAGTCCCATGAAAGGGCTCGAAGCAGCAGATAGGACGCATATGCCAGGATATCCCGGCCAGAGTCATGGAGGCATGCTCTGTAGGATGCAATCTGTACCTAGAATCTCCCGAGGTCCCAAACATGTTGGTTGTTAGACTGGTGTACAACTCTGGAAGGTTGCTTGACGATCCGACCCCCACGTACGAACCCGAGCCATTCAGCTTATCCATGTTGGTAGGCCTACGTGTAGGATACTGAATCGTTTGAAGTTGATGAGCATCCGCTTCTACATGTATCAGCTTCTGGTTCTTGTGAAAGATTCACCTCTGCGATCCTGTGTCATTAATACAACTAGAAGGATCATAGCACTTTTCCAGCAATTTCCCTGGGTTTGCGACGGCTACGGGCATCACGGTCGAGATTTGTTGGTACCTCGGCCATAGGAAGATAGCGCCGTGAACGATCCGATCATTGGCCGCGAGCATCCAGCCGTATACATGCAGCTTTGATGTGAGGAGTCGTGCTTCCTTGCTCTCAGGTAAGGGTTCGAGGTGAACGAATCATTTTCCCGAAAATTCATGGTCCTCTTTGGGATCAACCCCGAGACGGATACATTTTATATTAGGTCTTTATGCAACATTTGCCAATTTCATTCCCATGGTTCATTTCAAGTCTAGCATTGACCAGGAGGTCAAAATACCTGGCGCAGTTCCAAGACCCGTCGACTAGGGTACCGGGGAGTGGTGAAGATATCAAGGGTAGCGCGGAAGAGAATGGTGCAATCAAAGGGATTGGTACAGTACATGTATTAGCGAGGGACTTCTAGTGGCTAGGTAGGCAAGGGTACATGTACATCGTAGCTCGGTGTGCAGCCTGGATTAGGAGATCCGCATATCAACTAATTACGGTCAAGCAACAAAAGGTCTGACTGGACTGTTGAAATGTTGGGGTAAGAAGTGGCACCCTCGAGTCAGTAAGCAGTTACTATGTAATTAGTTAGACACGCTTTTCACTCTCGTTTTCGCTCGGTCTGCGCCGTTCCGCTATCGTTAGCTTGTAACGGGAGGGTGCGGCGGCTTGTGGAGTACGTGGCTGATCATTTACCAGTTGAAGGGAAGTAATAATACAGTAAAGTACATACTCTGAGTAGTCGATGTTTGGGAGACACTAACGTTCTCTATACTGAGAGTAATGCTGGGTGTACTACGGTACATGATACGGTACACAAATACCATAGTACCATAGTACCATAGTACCATAGTACCATACTACAGTACATACTATGTACCCCGGTTCCTTTGTCGGTTTGTGTAATTACATAGTATAGTTTTGGCTAAGCATTGTCGGAGGGGCCAACACGATGATACATGGCTCCAGTACTCGAGCCTCATAATGGCCAACGCGGGCTGTAGGATACTACTATGGTACCTAACGGTCTCCCGGGATAGAGGACAGGCACAGCTGTATCAGACCTTCCCAAACAGGAAGCAACTAACACCAGCTTATCAAACGTCTTTGTACGAGAGCTTCACAGGCACGACAATCAGCCGTCGTGTTCATCCACCGAAGATGCGGCATGGCATCCAGAACTCGTTTGCTGAAGAAAATATCTGAAGCCGCTCTTCAGCCCAACTATACCCTCGACGTTCATCCATGATTCCAAGACGGGAAGTGTGATGAACATTTCTTCACTGTGGATGTGTTGGTTGCTTGCATCTCTTGAACCACCAATTACACAATCGACAATGCCAGAGGATGGGTCTAAGAAAGTATACCTTGCACGAAGGGGCTATCTCTTACTTCATTTGGCATCTTGGACAATGCTTTTCAGAGACTCGGTGGCCAGGAACACAGATTACATTCGTGGAGGCTATAATCAAAGGATTGCTATCATGGACACAAGTGGAGTGCGCAAACCCTGGTTCCTGGCCTCAGCTTCGCAACTACAGCTCTAGGCGTTGGGAATGCCGATCACCAATTTCTACGCCGTACACAGTATACGCATGTTGGTACAGTCTGGAGTAGCCTGTTTCACATCGAGGCATCTTCTGCCTAGGAATGCGTCCGAGGTAGGCAAGCCAACTCTCGCAATTGTAATCTGGCCTAGACTGGACCGTTTGTAAGTTTGGAAGCCGCAACAATGCCGGGCTCGTCAGTTCAGGGCGTCTGAACAAGGAAGTTCTCCTGACTTCGACGACTCTTTCGGGGGTTAGTGTCACTTCGTGGATATGTATTCATAAAGAACAAGAACATCTTTCGAATAGAGGAAAAGTAAAGGGTTTTTATTTCCTTGAAAACCGCAAATATTCTTAACATCATGGGACTCCAAGTTGAAGGCCTGGCGCTTACTCTTCTCGTCGTTGTCTTGGTGTTTCTCGTCGTTTCTTGGATCGTTGTGTCCCTTCGTCTATGGGTCAGAGTATGGATCAAAGGGATTGGAATCGATGACTACTTCATGACTGCAGGACTGGTCAGTTCTCCCTCTATGTCCGCCTTTACAGAGAGTGTAGTGGCTGACGGGTTGAGAACCACAGGCGTTCTTCACGGTGTGTTGTATTGCAACAAGCTTATCGGCTTTCAATGGTGTCGGCACACATGCACACAGACTGAATGACTACTATGAGATTCAAGGCAAAAAGGTGACAACGAGAAGTCTCTATCTCGACAATCCTGCTAATATCTCCTCAGTGGTTCACTCTTTTCCAACTTTTCTATGCACTGTCGGCCATTTTCATCAAATGTGCTGTCTGCCTGTCGCTGCTTCGAATCACCAATCGACCTCGTTATAGATGGCCCGTCTACATTGCCATGTTTCTGGCTACTCTTTCTACTACGATTGGCTTCTTTACCATTCTTGCCTGGTGTAGACCGATTTCTGCCAATTGGGACCCTAGTGCTGGTAAATGTGCCAACGCAACTATCGTCACAAATATCAGTTTCTTCATTTCAGCCTCTGCTATTTTGACTGATTGGACATGTGCCATCCTCCCTGCTTTCATTCTCTGGGAGATCCAATTGAACAGACGCACAAAGATGACTGTCATGTTTGTTTTGGCACTGGGGGTCGTGTAAGCCCAAACTAAGACCTTTTCTACTTGCTACAACCGTCAAAAACGTACTGACGCATGCTCAAACAGTGCCAGCATCTCGACCATCGTCCGTCTCAAATACCTTCTGGCCTATACCAACGTCTCGGACTATCTCTACGGCGTCGCCAACATCGCACTCTGGTCCATCGTCGAACTCGGCAGCGGCCTCATCGCCGGCTCCATGGCCACCCTCCGGCCCCTATTCAAATTCATCCCCTTCATGCGCAGTTCCCGCAACCGTTCTGGGGCTGATCCCTCCGCCACACCGGGTTACGGCAGTCGATCCCACAAGCTGGAAACATTCGGAACCCGAGGCCCCCATTCCCGATACCGCACTCTGAACGAAGGCACCAAAAGCGAAGAAGAACGCGGCGGCTCCGACGGCGACAGTCAGAAACATATCCTCAAGGAAACCGAAGTCACCGTCATCACGGATGAAATCGGCACCGCACAACAAGTCGGTCATACCGGTATGGCTTATTCGGGAAATCCGGCTGTGCAGCAGCGAAATGAAAGTGCTACTGGTGTATTTGATCCGGAACGTGGGCATGCGATTCAGCATCAGCATCAGCATCAGCATCAGCATCAGCATCAACATCACCATGGTCTTCATTGAGTTTTGAGAATGAGATGAGTTGTATGGTGAAATAGGTTCGCTCGCTCACTTATTTATTCAAAAAAAATAAAAAAATGTGTACAGCGATCGTTGCGCCAACATCGTCCCATTGTTTGTTACTGGGTATGCTTTTCTCCGGAATTTCTTCAAAGCGATCGAGGAGTTTTGGATCCCCCCCCCTTCCCCTTTACTTTGAAATTCCCCTATGACATGTTTTCAAACTACAGCCTATTGAATTTGATTTTAGAAAAGAAAACAGTCTACTCGTCGGGCCCTCAATTCTCTAATCATTGGGTTCTGATATATAAATACGTTACATATATATAACTATATATAACAAACTCCCTCAAACGTACATGTACATTTTCTCTAACGCGTAACGCATATATCTACTAACATATAATGTTAACCATACTACAGTACCTCCTACATTCTCTATCTCTATCAAATAAATGTAACTTACAGTACTCAAATAAACATAACAACATAATCCTATTACTTATTGGATGTTAGATTAAAGTGATTGATTGATTTAATGAAACTGATGGGTAAGGTATAGGTAGCCTGGCTATCTATCTATCTATCTATTGACCTTCTTCTTCTTCTTCTTCTTCTTCTTCTCGCCTGCTCAAAAACTGCCAACCAATTGTTCCTTTCCATCTAATTCCAATTCCAATTCCACGACCATCTCCCCCCCCTTAATTAGAGTCTACGTCTACTTCCCACATCGAATTTAATTGTAATACGGACTCCTTTTGTTTGATAATGTTTGATGAATTCAATAGCCTATGTATTTATGTATGGGATAGGGTGAATTGAAGACCTTGACAAGTTCGATCTTAACACTAATTAGACGGGTTGAGATGGTTGTACTATGTAACAGGGAGCTATGGGAAACAGGTACTGTACGTTCTGTGGAAAAAAAAGGGAGGGAAGGGGTTTGTGCCAATCAAGCCTTCAGCACGGCGGGTGTAGGATTTGAACGTTAACGCGCTAGCAATACTATAAGGGTGGATCCTGTTGTTGGAATTGTAGCCGTGGGAAGTTCCAGGCTGAGTGAGAAACATGGTCCGCTTTCGAAGATTGTTTTAATACAGGACTTAAGCAGCGGTAAATGGTAGTGTATACATCCATTGGATGATGTGTTGGCTGCTAGTGAAAACTCAAGTATGTCTGAGTCACATCCCTGATTTTCAGTCTCGTGCTGCCAGACCAAAAAGGTCTAGTGAAGGGTCTGTGAAAAAGGGTTCCCAGTCGAGATCGAGTTCAAAGTTCGCATCGTCTCGTATAGTTGCATCTGTTGTTGTCCTCTGTTGCTGAAGGGATATGTTTAGTGTATGCTGTGCGGCACTCCCTGATGCTGGGTGGCTCTGATCACCTGTAGAGAAGTACGGTCGTGCCATACTCGGTGTTTTGGTCAAAACCAGGCTGAAAGATATTATTTACTGAAGGTAGTATGGCGTCGGCGTCACTTGCGTCCGATACTCTATAATGCGTTGGTTGGTAGCGCTCTGAGTAGATAGTCTTTTTTTTCTTTTCGCGAGTATTCTGTATTTAAGTCGACGAGGAAATTGCACAGGCTGTCAATGGCTATGATTGATCGGTGGGTCTTCGCTAGTCCAGGGAGACGTTTCGCTACGTCCTGAATGATCTTCAGGTCCAAAGCATCTGATGTAGCGACGATATTACTGAAGAGGCAGTATAATGGGCGTAAAGGGACGAGCCTTCATATGATAATTAGCATGTAAGACTCTTTTCTTTTCTTTTTCTTTTTTTTCAACGTACTATTCAACTCTTGAAAGATTCTTACCAAGTCAAAGAGTTCATACACCTTGCCTGAAACGATGATCCCTGCGAGGCGATTTCAGGTGGCTTTTTGAGGGTTGCAAAGGCATTCAGAGCATAGTAGAGGCCTTCAGAGTCATCCTTTGCACTGTTGAGCCATATTAGAGATGTCCATGTGGAGAAGAAAACGAGGTCATTGCCTAGCTATACTGAGCATAGGTTTACATCATGGCGAGACGGTAACTGGGATTGAAACTAGCTTATGTCAGCTTCAAACTTGGGACGGGGAAATGATGGGAGGGCAGACTTCCTGAGCATTTGACGTGACTTGCTTCATGATCTGCTGGGTGGTTTTCTGCTTTGCAGGGTTGGGATGCTGCTGCTGCTAAGGAGTCGTCGATTACCAGTCTCGTCTCTCCTCAATGACAATTTCTTGGACATTTGAAAATTCCATCCTCGTGACGAGCATCGCATGGCTTGGCCTCTTCGGGTATAAAATGGAAGGGTCGAGATTTATCTCTGCTAAACATGCGGTTTGGTACATATGAGCAGAGAGAGTTAGCATTTGATGAACCATAGTTGCGTCTCGAAGGCTTCGGCTACTGTTGCATCTTGATACCGCGAAGGTTGACACAAGACGGTACAGATATGGCAGGCCGAGGTATTAAGTTTCAAGCAGCATCACATGTTCCCAACATCTTGCATGAGCATTGTCCATAGTGAAATTGTTCGTTAGAGAATTGCCTTGGAAGAAAGCTGTGGCGAGCGATGTACTTGCGCCCGTAAGAAGAGCTTGCAAGAGTGAAGGCCCAGGGCCTGCCTTGGCATCAATGAAATCCAACGCGATTACTACATCGTCCCGATGACTTCTCGATCTACTTAACTCCTGACTCATTGGCAGGCTCTGCTCCCGGGAGTCGAGGCTGCTTAAGTAGGTATAAGCTAGATAGATACCACAAACGATAAAGATGGGTTCGACCATGGACTGAATGGTCTATCAGTGCGAAGGTCATGCCCTCGAGGCCGAACCTTGAATTATTCACGTTTAAGATCAAAATAGTAAGCCGTGGCTGTACATTCTGAATTCCCTACTGGCGTATCAGTTTGTACTGTTTTGTGCATCAGGTCTTCGAACTGACGCAATATATTCTATTATGATAACGTTCCTAGGAGGCAAGCACTTTGCGGCCTCCACCACAATGTTAAGGAAATTCGGAAGAATAGATGAGGCCGTCTGTATTCCTTACTCCTTGTCCTCATTCGCTGACTTTGACTTAGTCGCTTGTGGTCATGCCTCGCAGTACGATATCCCGTTTGAGAAACAATATGGCGTCAGGAGTGCTGGGTCAATTCCTGAGAAAAGGCCGACCTGGCTTGGGTTTACAATGATCCAGGAAGGTTACAGTGACAAACATGCTGCAGAGCATCAGACGACGGTCCAAGAGTGGATTAAAGGGGGTGATCTCGAGCATCTGTTGAGTGCCACCTAAGGTATGGATGGAGCCAGAGCAGGAAAGGTCTCGTACAATTATTCAAGGGTTGAAACATCGGGAAAGCTGTGCTGGGCCTTAATGGCGTCTACTGCAGCGTGAGTAAACATTTCGCGCTATCAAACATAAGCGAATGAGTCTTGTTGAAGGGGATGCAATTTGGTGAAAATCATATGAGAGGATCCCATATTATTACATCTTAAATGTGTTAGGAATGCCTTTCCGTCCTAAACGTGCTGCTCAATCTATGCTGGTCGTTGTAGATGATTGATGGCATGAAGAAGAAACGATATAGATAGAAATGTAAAGATATACCAAGGTCGAATTGAATAATCGTTGAAGCGGTGTCACGTGTACCCGTCCCGAAAGAAGTCGCAGTATTACTGTATCTATCTGACTTGTAAATTAGAGAAACAATTTGTATGAGGTACATGCAGGAGTGACCGACGTGCCAAGCTATTTTCATCATCAGCCCTCCCCACCACAAGAACTTCGACTTTCTTCAGGTACGACTTTTGAGAGAGCGGGAATTCAGACGAGACTTCGCATCAGCGTTCATCTAGCGCAACTTCCGTTTGTAGCTTTTGCATTGGATACATTTCATACATCCTCATCTCAGCTCATTACTTTGTTCTTACGTTAAACAATTATTTTTTTCCCTCGCTCTCTTGGTTGGCTAAATTGGTCTGCCAGGGCACGAGGGGCCATCATCATTCTGGTTCAGAGCGCTCTATTACAACACAACCGCGAAAATGCCGCCAAAGAAGGGGGTCGACCAGCCCAAAAAGTCGAAGCCCTCGGTGGAAGACAAGACTTTTGGCATGAAAAACAAGAAGGGTGGCGTGGCGAAGAGACAATTGGCTCAACTCCAAGCCCAGCAAAAATCAAACAAGACTCCCGACGAGAAGCGCAAGGAAGCTGAGAAGGAAGCAAGAGCTAGGGAAAAGGCCGCAGCTGAACAAGCAAAGAGAGAGGCCGCAGAACTATTCAAGCCTGTTCAGGTACAGAAGGTGCCGTTTGGTGTCGATCCCAAGACGGTGCTATGCCAGTTCTTCAAAAAGGGCCACTGCGACAAGGGCAAGAAGTGCAAGTTTAGCCACGACCTGGATATAGTTCGAAAAGGCGAGAAGAAGAGTCTGTACCAAGACACTCGGGAGGCAGAGAAGGAGGATAAAGAGAAAGATACCATGGATGACTGGGATGAGGAAAAACTTCGAAAGGTCGTGTTATCCAAACACGGAAACCCAAAAACGACAACCGACAAGGTTTGCAAGTATTTTATCGAGGCTGTCGAAAATGGGAAATACGGATGGTTCTGGAGTTGTCCAAATGGTGGGGACAAATGCATGTATAAACACAGCCTTCCACCAGGGTATGCTCTATCCTTTCCCCCCTTCTCGACCAATACTTTGGCGGTATACTAATAGGCTCACAGGTTTATTTTGAAAACGAAGGAACAACGTGCCGCAGAAAAGGCGCTCATGGATAAATCTCCGCTCAAAACCCTCACCCTCGAAGACTGGCTGGAATCCGAACGTCATAAACTCACCGGAACACTCACGCCAGTCACACCAGAATCCTTTGCCAAGTGGAAGCGTGACCGTATGGACAAGAAGGCAGCCGAAGAAGAAGCCCGTAAAGCCAAGGAAGCAACTGGTAGAGCTCTGTTTGAAAGCGGTGACTGGAAGGGCAGCGAAGACGAGGATAGCGACGACGATGATGACGGTGCCTGGAATTTAGAAGCCATGAGACGCGAAACTGAGAAAATGAGTGAAACAAAAGAGATAGAGAGGTTGGCCAAAGCCAACGGTGGACAGCTACCCGAATCGAGTCAGGGGCCGATAGAAGCACCTGATGAGGTCGTGGTCCAGGATGCACAGGATGTGGGTGAAGGTTGAGCGAGGAGACCTGTCAACAATCGCATTGCCTTTATCAACTTGGAACCTTGGTCTCAATTTATTTTCTCTGTTCTGGAATCCTGCCCCCTTAGCGGCGAGCTTTTTGGCGTTGCTCTTTGGTCTCTCTGGCATTTGGGTATCCCCTCATCGGGAATAGAGGCCCTTCTTTTGAATTTAGCGGCATTTTCAAAAATCAAATCCACAGTCCCTATATATACTTGGATGGATTGGAAATTTATTTATATGTGAAATGAATAAATGATTAGACGGACGGAACTTCAAGTATTTGGATTTGTTCATCTTCTCTTCTCCGTACCTTGTCTGAGATATCTATCTTTCGCATATGGAAGTCTTTCACGGGTATCATTAACGGTAGAGAAATAGAAGGAAAACACCATTGGTGCCCGCCTGGATCCTTGAGATTTTTAGATACCCAAATCCAATTCACTCATACGGGCTACCAATCGTTTGGAATAAAGGAGTATGGTTTCGAACCGAGTCCGAATTGGTTCGTGAAATTCGAACACAGAAACAAAAATAGGCCCACTATTAGCGAGATGATAAGGATGAGCGCGTGATTGGGGTAGATGAATCCGTCTCGATGTTTCCCCCAAGTTCTCGGGGTTGATGTTGGGGGATAAGAAAGACCAGCCGAGCAACGAGTGGGAGGCTTTGACGCCAAAGCGGCCGCCAATTTTTCCTCGTCATTGGTTCCGGTGACAGCATCTTCTAGCATTGATTTGTCTAGGACGTCTTCTATAATTTGAGAACACATTTTGAATAAATTGACGGCTTCATTGACGATGTCTGATCGTTGAGAATCGTCAAGTCTCAATGCGATGTCCTCAAAACCATCTTTGAAGAAATTTTTGAGATCTTCGCCATCTGACGTGCGGTCGAAGAACCAGAGGGATAGACAGCCATAGTCTTCAGCGGATTGGACGTTTTGAGGGGCCAGCCAGAAGTCGGGACCAGCATTGATCATCTGTTGACGAAGCCATCGGCCGCCATTGAACAGGGCCATATACATTGTCCACGCATAAGCGAGTATCCTGTGAGGTCCTTGCTGGATGGAGGATTTAATCGAGTGCGATGTTGAGGTAATGGATTTTTCTATCAGGGGATGTAGTTGCAAACCTGACTTTGGATCAAGGCGTTCCCCAAGCGCTTTGAGGTCTGATTGCAGGTTCTCTGTTCTCTCCAGGCCTGGCTGATGAAGAGATGCGAGCAGTGACGCGAGCGGAAATTGTGTAGACTGCGTAACATTGGAAGTAGAATGTGCTGTCGCAGCCGTAGATAAAATGTCACGCCATGCTTCCTCAAATGCGAAGAATATGGGCGCAAAGGCTGCGATACCAGTTGCATATGCTGAGGGATCTTGAGATGTTGGAGGCAGAGAAAGAGGTAAACGTGCAAGGATTAGCTTGTTGAGTTTTGTATGTTCAGTTCTAATGGTCCCATGTTCATCAGATGAATTATCTCCAAAGAGTAGCGGAGTCTCCTACCTTGTAGCTGCATTGATCTGTGCAGCGAATGTTGCTGCCGGCAGGCTGCCACTAGCCTTGCCCATCACCGGATCTAGATGTTGAAGAAGTTCTGGGGGACGGGTAGTCAAAATCTATCCATGAAGAGTAACATAAGAGAGCGCTACAGAACGTCGAAGGAGTAAAGGAAAGAAGTAAAAGGAGATGCTATGTGAAGACCCAACATCCTGTCTTGTGCTAATATTGTGTACCAAGGTAGGCAGATGATGCGCAGCAGATATCGGAGCGCATGAGGCCATAAACCGATGGTGGAGTCGACCAGGTACTGTATTGACGAATCTCGGGCCTAGATTCGAAGGAGCTACAGAGACTCACGCATTAAGAACTGGAGGGAGAACCAAGTTTTGGGAACTCTAAGCGGGCCACCAGTTGATCCGTGTTTTTACTTTGTCGATATCGGAGCACGTAATCCACTGTGTATGCTTAGGGGTCCTCATTCTTTCTCACAGCCCCTTGGCAATATCACGGCATCGTCTACCTAGAATATTGTAAATCGTTAGTCGGAGAATAAGTTCCGAATCAATGTGTCATACAGAATACAGAGTAGGCAAGCGAGTGAGTTAGGTACTCTCCAAGTCAATGATGGCTATCCAGACGAAATCCGCCTAAGTGACGTGTGGGACCGGCTAAAGTCGCACTGCGGGTTATCAGCTATCCCTCTCAACTATATCACAGTCAAAGCTTACGACTTATGTAGAGCTCATCAAGAACGCTCGATATTCTGGAGAGCTATCAGGATTCATTATTCAACTTCAATTTCCTCCATATATTACCTGCCTCAAGTGAATACCGCAGAACATGTCTATTGGCGTAGCAATTCTTGGCGGAGGTATGTCATCAACGAGGCGCTCTGTGACACTACCCTGTGAGGGTGTCTCGGGAATTAGATTCTAATTATCGTCATCAGGTATTTTCGCTCGCGAGGAGCATTTGGTAATGTTCCGATGTCCGGCTTACGGGATATTAGCTAACTGGAAAGCCTGCTGTCCAAGCTTCACAACACCTTACTCTAAAAGCCGTATGGTCGAGGTCTCTGAAATCGGCAAAGACACTGGAAGCAGATGAAAGCCAAGTTGATCTGTACTCCGAGGACTCTGGTACTGGCAAAAGTCTAGATGATCTGCTTAGACGCTCCGATATTTCGGCTGTGATAATAGCTTTGCCGATACCTAACCAGCCAGATTATATCCGGAAGGTTCTCCTCGCAGGCAAACATGTTCTATCAGAAAAACCAATTGCAGCGAGCGTTCCGATTGCTGTCGAGCTTTTAGAATGGTATCATAGAGAAATCGACACCTCGAAGGTAACTTGGGGTGTAGCAGAGAACTTCAGATACCTGCACGACATCACCACGGCTGCAGAGGAGTTATCGAAGGCAGGCCGCATTTTGACCTTCCGAATCAGAAGCGAGACCCTTGTTTCTGGCGGCAAGTATTATGAGACTCCGTGGCGTAAAGTGCCGACCTATCAGGGCGGCTTCTTACTCGATGGAGGAATTCACACTATCGCTGGACTGCGACTGCTGTTTGCTGCCGCCAAGGATCCCATCGTCTCGGTCTCCGCATTTACTGCTCAATTACAGGAACACTTACCACCCGTGGATACAATATCGGCGACTTTCAAGACTAAGAGCGGAGCGATAGGGTCACTTTCGCTGTCTTTTGGAACGACGTTCAAGGGATCCGAGTACTTGGTTGCCACAGAGCAAGGAATTTACGGCTGCACGGCTTATGGAGATGTTACGATCAAAGGCGAGACTAAGAAGGTGCAGAATGAGCGTAGCGGAGTACCTACAGAGATTCGCGCCTGGGGTGAGGCACTGGCATCAGGCAAACCAAATGCCAAACAATCGCCTCAGGAAGGCTTGGCCGACGTAGAGATCTTGGAGTCTTGCCTGAGGAGCGGAGAGCAAGGAGGTACGCCGATCGAGTTGCAATATCAGAATGTATGATACAGTGGAGGAGTATGTATTCTCTGTCCCCTGAGGTCATGATAAACAAGAATGAATGTCGATTGGTTACCAGGAACGATACCTAGGTAGTATTCCTGATGTATGGAGATACGATGCCAAGAAACGCATGTACCATAGTACTAGTGGAAGGGGTGTTCCATTCAATGCCAAGACATGTTACCTGATTCCCGATTAGGACATATTTTAGGGCTCAACCCTACAAGAAATGCGGGAAGGAGGATCTCCATTTTCCTAGCGACCATCAAGTTTTGCTTTGAAGGCTGAGCCAAACGACGACAACTTCAGCAACCCACGGTCAACCAGAGATACATCTTCGTCGCCAAGGTATGTTGATCTGAACTCCTGATTATGCTCATATTGCCGTATCCAGCTAACAATTCTATCAGATGGTCTCCGCAAAGAAGCACGTTCCTATCGTCAAGAAGCGTATGTCTAACCCTTCGAAAGATTTCCCTTTGAGCACGATTGGCCACTGGCGCTGGTGGAGGATGATTTTGAAATGGAATTGCAGGGCTGCAGGGCACAATCGATCTTGGAGATGTATACGTTGGGATCAGGGCTGATAAATATTGCAACAGGCACTGCGCACTTCAACCGACACCAAGCGGACAGATTCAAATGTGTCCCATCCAGCTGGCGCAAGCCAAAGGGTATTGACAACCGTGTCCGAAGACGATTCAAGGGTCAAGCCCCTATGCCATCGGTAGGATAATCCCATCACTGACTCGCTCAGCTCGAAACGTTTTGAGTCGGCTGGGCTGCGGAATAGCAGAAGCTGACATTGGATGCTACAGATCGGTTATGGATCAAACAAGAAGACCCGTCACCTGATGCCTTCCGGCCATAAGGCTTTCCTCGTCCACAACGCCAAGGAAGTCGAACTCCTCCTCATGCACAACAGAACATACGCCGCAGAGATTTCCAGCTCCGTTTCATCAAGAAAGAGAATCGAGATAGTCGCAAAGGCAAAGGCATTGGGTATCAAGGTTACTAACGGCAAGGCTAGATTGACGACAGAGTCATAGTTGGGGGCTTAGAGTGGAGGATGGTGGCTGATGAGCGCAATTCTTTCACATTTTGGGAGTCGGGCTGCAAACTATGAGGCAATACTGTTTGGCATGCTTTTCACCCTTACGATTGAGCTGCGAATGAGAGAATATCAAATATTTTCAAGCGTTCCAACACCATCGTTGCACTTCCTCTGGCTTTCTAATTTGCTATCATCACAACTTCGCCTTGTCCTGCTGCGCACCTGTGGTGTTCGCCAATTTCTCCAGTCCAGCTCTGATTGACTTCCCTATGCCCTCTGCTGCCGGTTTGCTTGTATCATTCCGCACCCATATTTGAACTAAGCCACCCACTGCTTTGACGTGTTCCTTGCCCTCTTCGAAGATTCCGCACTCATACATGACACTGCTCTTTCCTATTCTCACAACTCTTAATCCAACGTCTAATTTGCCCGGATATGCCACGGAACCAAAGTAGTCACAGTAAGTGTTCGCCACAAGTCCAATCTGCTCTGATGATGCAACGCTGTAACCGCAGTGATTTATGAGGTAATCGTTGATGGTAGAATCTATAAGAACTGCATAGATGGGGTTGTTCAAATGGTGAAACATGTCATTATCGGCCCTAGATACCATCCAGATCTTAGTTCAATAGCAATCTGGTTCAGAGGCAGGCTTGACAAACCATCGTGTTCGATAGTCAAGATGATATGCATAGTCAGCGGGCTTCCTCATCCGCTTAGAGGCAAGATCGAGACCGAGCATCTCCCTTACTCTGCGGAATGCTAATTCTTCATGCCTTGCCTCTGACCTGATGAGTATAAACAAGAGGTTGGTCTTTAATAAAAAAGACAGACTTAATTTACACAGAAACAATGGCTTGTTTTGATACTACAGTACTCAACATGCGGAGCGTCAAAGGGCAGCCCTGGGGACCGAGGTAGATCTTCCTGCGGGACATCTCAAGGAAGGAAAAAAAAAGTCCCTGCGCATGGACTTACGCGCATAGCTTTGGATACGAGAGCAGTACAACTTCTACTATGTAGAATCAGTCTCAACACATTTCCCTGCTGGCTCCTTCACCACGTTTAACAGCCTACTTGGCGCGGCTTGGGCGCATAAACCCCCCAGGAATGGCTTTGATGGTGTCTGACATAGATCGATTTCCACCCAAGAACACTGATCCTCTCCCCGACCCACCCCCCTCCGATGTGCCGCTCACGACACCGGCGGGAGATCCCTGGCCACGGCCATACTATCTGGAGGACGGCCTTCGAAGGGTAGCACCATATAACTATACATACAACACATTCTGCAAGCAAAGATGGCGAGGTCGCCAGCTGCTTGATGTATTTGCTTCGGAATTCCGAGATCGCGGACTGGAATATTACAGAGATGCAATCTCTGGCGGTCGAGTGGTGGTAAATGGAAAGAAAGTTTCTACTGATTATACGTTGAAGAATGGTGAGGTCATTAGCCATACTCTACACAGACATGAACCACCAGTCACTGCGCGACCGATCAAGGTTGTCAAGGAGGACGCAGATATGATCGTTATAGATAAACCAGCTGGAGTGCCGGTGCATCCTGCGGGGAGATACAGGTTCAATTCAATTACAGAGATCATGCGAGCAGAGAGAGAATTTGGCTTTAGTCCTTTGCCATGTAACAGACTTGACCGTCTGACAAGTGGGATCATGTTTGTTGGGAAAAATGCGGTCGCCGCGGAGGAGATTAGCCAAAAGTTACGAGCAAGAACGGTGCGGAAAGAATACATTGCAAGAGTAAAAGGAAGATTCCCCGATGGAGACGAGAACGGCGTTACGGTATGTGAGGAGAACGTGGTCACTATTAGCCCGATATTGGGCTTGAATAGAGTCAGGGAATCAGGGAAGAGCGCAAAGACTTTGTTCAAAAGGCTGGCATACTATCCTGGCAGGTCGCAGCAGCAGAAACATTGTTCCACAGAGCCCGACAACCAAAACCCCACAACCGCCATTCAGAAAAGTCTCGAAGCCTGCGACGTATCTAATGGTACAATCACGGACGGAGACGCAAATCCCTCTGCCGGTCTCACCTCGAATACAACCGCGCAGATAGGCCAAACAGCTCTCCCTTGGGCAGAAGAAGGAGGATACAGCATCGTCCACTGTCTCCCTCTGACAGGGAGAACCCACCAAATCCGCGTCCACCTTCAATTCCTAGGTCACCCCATCTCCAACGATCCAATATATTCCAACCGTCGAGTATTCGGACCCCTTCTCGGGAAGAACGACTCATCCTCAGACAATGACACGGAAATCATAGCCCGACTTTCCCAAATGGGCAAAACTGAATCCTTTTCGTCAGCCCTGGACTCCCAAAAGGAGTCTTCAACCACCAACAGCGACCACCACAGCGACCCTGCCGTAATCTCTCGCGGCGAAGGCGCAAATCAGACCTCCGAACTCGTCGCCGCCTACGACGCCCTAGTTTCCGATTACGAGAAATCTCGGGGCGAGAAAATGACAGGCGAATCCTGTTCCGAATGCGGCACACCGCTGTATTCAGACCCAGGACCCAATGAACTCGGAATCTACCTCCACGCAATCTGCTACCGGGATCTCGAGGACGCGAAACCCATGGACACGCAATCCGACGGGAATCCGAGGTACGACCTAGACGCTTTCATGGCCGGTGGATGGTCTTACACGAGTCCGGTACCTGCATGGGCCTGGCCTGTTGATGAGACAGATGACGGGAAGGGACCATCGAGGACGGGTATCAGGAATCATGAAAGATGGGACGATAATTGGAGCGTAGGGTTGATGGGATTCGATAGGGAGACTGTCGTCCCAAATGGCGGGAAAATGAAAGGACATCAATAATGAAAACGGATGGGATGAAATTTTCCTCCATCCCGTGTATCTACTGTCCCCCTCCCCCTTTTTTGTTTGTTTGCAAAAACACAGCAAATTTGCTTAGATCGCAAAAGTATCCCAGGGCCAACCAATAGTGGAAAGAAGAGATAGATATTCACTAAAACGAGAAAAACGAACTCGTTCGTCAATCAGTCCATCTATCCATGACCCCTGTTCTGTCCACGACACCAGATTTGAGCAAATATGCTTATTCCCTTCCGGTTGACCATCCATGCTGTCCATCCATGCAATTGTACCTATCCGAAACACCAGACAGAAGCAGGAAACAAATATAGTGTACAAAATCGCGAACACTTTAACAATCAGTTGTAGAACTCCCGAGACCAATAATCCCTATCCAGCTTCGGGAAAAGCAAGGTATGAATCAATAGAGGAAAGGAAAAATACTCCATGCAGGATGATTCCACCTCATCTACTTCCCCTTACCCCGTTCCCATTGCTCAAAATCTCTGATCCAGTACCTCGTCGTTTCGGACTATGATTATTCCCATTGACAATTTCTCCGTTCTGAGTACTCTTGCTCTCGGACTCACTCAACAGACTCCTGACCCTCTCACCTCTTCCGACCCTCTTCTCCAGTTCATCTATCCGTTCCATCCGTCTTTCCCATCTCGTTTCCCATTCCTTCAGTTTCTGTTCCAATGCAGCCTTCTGTCTCCGCTCCGTTGCAACCATCTCGTTCGCTTGCCCGAATAGCTGAGCTGTGAGTTCCTCGATCTCAGTCGAGGTGGAGGAGAGTTGTGCTTCGGCTTTCAGACGGAGGGAACGTTCGTTGGAGAGCTCGGCTTGGAGGGAAGAGAGGTCGGTGTTGAGGGATGGTGGAGATCCGGTTAGAGGGCCGGTGGTGATATTCGACTGTTGGGAGGGTGTTTCAGGTCGAGGAGGGGGAAAGGCGGGGGATGCTAATGGGGCGGGAGTCAAATTGACTTGGGTGTTTGTTGGGAGCGGTGAAGGACGACGGCCTGGAAGGTAGGACGTTAAGGCTGCCAGACGGGTCGATGTTGTCGGGGGAGCTGGAGGAAGCGCGCCTGAAGCTGTGGTCGAGTTTATAGGAACAGAAGCGGTTCGTTGTGGTGGATTTATAGGTGTTGCGCCATTCGGGATATTTCGAGGCGGCGACCGAATGGTCTGTGGCTGTGGCTGTTGAGTCTGTTTTTGAAGTTGATCGCGCAATGATTGTATCTCATCTTCATAATCTGCAACTCTGTCCGCTGAGGGAGGGGAATGAAATCGTCAGCCCTTGTTTGAAGCGACCTCGGTGGCTGTCCGGGAACGGACACCGTAGCTGAAGAGGAGCTCTTGAAAACATACCTGCTGCGATCGCTTTGGTATTAAGAAGCTTTATTTGAGTCTCTAGCTCAAGTATGCGCTGCTGAGACGCAGGAAGGCCTGGGTGATTCGAGACATCATTGCCGCATTTGGGGCATTTCAAGCTGACACGCTGTGCACTTTTAGGCGAGACGATGCTGTTCCGGTTCGACATCAAGGAACTGGGTGATGCATTGACAGTAAAGATGCAGAGAGAATTAAAGACAACAAGGAATACATAGAATGTACATATAGCAAGTGGACAGCGCCAGCCGCTTGCGCTATATCGTGGAAATGTTCTTTGGGATCTGTCTAACATGTGTTCGGAAGAGGACCCAAGTATCCCTGCCATACCCCAGATTTCCTAACCTGTTGGTCTAGGCCCCCCTTGTCATCGGTATTTATTCTTATCCGTACTACATATTGTATATCGAGCTTCACCGTTGGTTACGCGCAACGCCTACGCACAAAAGTTTCTTTCTACGAAGCAGAAGGTCACATTCGCAATGGCAATCAAGGAAGCAAGAGTATTTGAAGTGGACAGATTGTTCTGTTTTTCATACCAATCAGAAACTATTGGAAATGTGTTTCCCTCCCATGACATCCCAAAAACACAGTCTATCTTCCACGTTTCCATGTGAGGTTTCTGATAGAGGAGACCGAGGCGGAAGCGATAGCAAAAGGGCTTGCGTACAAAGCTTTTCTTCTTAAGCAAAGACACTCTCACCAGTTGAGCATAGCTGGCCCAACATAGCGGAGATGCGACGAAAAACAAAATCAGAAGTGGCAGATCCCCCATTTTCCCAGATTAACGACGAAAGAAAATGTGACCGCCTCGCGTAGGAAGCTAAGTCTCCAATGTACAGTACACGGTGTCTCATCGTAGAACTTCCTCCTATTGAGAGAATGAATATTGCCGTAGCTCGTGATAGATCATCGGGATCACACCTGGCGCTTGACCTTTTGCATTTGGTTTAAGATGCAATAGCTCGCTGGCCCTGGTTTCCTCGTCGATTACTGCGTTGCTTCGTGGGTATCGTACTCCATCCTTCCTCTTCCAGATTAGTAGCTGTGTTCTCAGTCTTCCCAGTCTTCCCCTCCGCTTTTGAGGCACCGCGCCAATTACCGTTTGTCTTAGTACTTGGAGCATCACGAACAACGGTCTTTGGCTTCACCTCCTTGTCTTCAGTTGTAGCCGCTGCTTCTTCCTGGACCTCTGCGTCTTCGTCTTCATCAGCCGTCATTCCGTTGGCTCCTTCACTGGTAGCTCGTCGAAGAACTTCGAACTTGGGTTTCGGTGCTGGTGTTTCTTCCTCCTCCTCGCCCTTGCCGTTAGCAGCCGCTGGAGCATTTCGAGCATTTGCCATCTTGTCACCAACAGCCTTTTCTTTAGCTTCCTTCGCGAGACGCTTCTGTTCCGCCTTTTCAGCACGCTCTTTCTCATCAGCCTCTCTCTTTTGACGAAGTGCAAGCTCTCGCTTTTCAGCAATTTCTTTCTCCCTAGCTGAAGTATCGATTGGTCGAGCTGCACCAAATGGGCTAGCTTTTGAGTCGCCTGTCTCCGGAGCTGGAGATGCAGGAACTGCCTCAGACACAGTTCTCTTCTGCAAGTTCAACTTTGGTCGACCTGCTGGTGCAGGTGGTTGTGCTGGAGATGGTGGGTTGCTGGCTTCGCGTGATGGTGTTGGGGTTGGAGATTTAGCCGGGGCATCAGGTCGCATATTGGCTCGCCATTGGTTGTCACGTTCTGCAGCAGTAGGCTCACGCTGAACGACAGGCTTTTCTTGGAACTCACGTCGTGGAGGTCTTGATCCATCCTGGGAGCGGCCTTCGCCCCAAGCTGGTGAATTATGTCTAAAAGCAGGGCCATCTCGGCTCTTCTGTCTTCCGCCTTCCCTCAAGCTTCCTGCGGCGGGAGCCATGGGAGACAATGGTCCTTTACGTTCCCAGTTACCGAAGTCCCGAACTTTGCCATCGGATTCGAAACCACGTCGACTTGGAGCGCGGTCGCTTCCTGCATCTGATGCACCACTATCAAATCGGTTACCGAAGCCTCCGCGATCAGAGACTCTTCTCTGTTGTGGCAAATCAGGCAAAGGGCCTTTCCGACTCCAATCGCTAAAATCGCGAGAGCTCTCTTTTTCTTTCGCTGAAAGTAATCGTCAACACTGAAATTTCTGTATGTTACCAAAGAGCCGCACTTACGTGGTTCTGCAACGCTGACCCTGACCATACGCCCTCCAAGGCTTGTTCCACCGTAGGACAAAGCCTTCTTCAACCCATCCAAAGTTCCAAATTCCACATATGCAAAACCTTTTGGCTTTCTGTCCAGCTTATCTTCCACGATACGGACATTAGTGACGGCACAATCTTTGAAAAAGTCCTCTAGATCGGCAGCTGTGGTATCGAATGACATGTTGCCAATGTGAGCTGTGAAAGGGGGCTCGGTGGGGAGTGGAAGCTGTTCTCGAACGGAGTACTGAGGACGGTCTGCACGTCGACATAGTCAGTACTAATCAAGCCCAACCGCACCGATGGTCTTCCTTACCAAACGACGCACCACCCATTCCGCCAGCAGAGCTGAATGCACGTCTTTCACCTCCTCCATAGGATGTTCGACTATTGTCGGTGGCTAATAATAGGTTAGTCGATAAGCACTGACAACAAGGGATGAATTGTACCGGCTGGAAGCCAGGGTTAGTACAATCCATATGACAAGTTTGAGACTGGACTTACAAGGTAGAGGCATATCCTCCATTTCATCAGCCCAGGATCCATAATCTGAAATGGTCAGTATAATTGCCTGTGATCTATCAATCGACTGTACAAACTTTCGTCGCTCAAGAAGGCCCCGAGGGACATCTTCTCTTTCTTCGCTTTTGGCGCTATATTACCGCAGGTTAGCAATCATTTCGTATTTCGTTGAAAGTATTTCCCCTAATCAAGGTCGCATTGGTAGTCCTTGGACATAAGACAGAGAAAAAGGAGTAAGTGCGCCATCTGACGTACCCATGATTGCGGCTTCTCAGCAACGCGCAGAAAGAATGTGCGCGCGGCTGAGGTTTTCAGGGTAATCGCAGACCGAGTTTGTGCGGACTGCGAAAGAAAAGTTTCACACGAGAAAGTAGTAAAGCGAGATGCGCAATACCACGATGGCGTGTGATTAATGAGGAATCGTTCGTTTTTTCCAGGAACGACGATGACAGACAGCGACGTGGATGTGGGAATGTTGAATGTGAATGTGAATGTGAAGGGAATGGGGTTTGGTGGACCACTGGCTTGACTTGAGTTGACATGAAAATCTTCGGTTCCAGGCCAAATTCGGCGCTAGTGAAATCCATCGTCGTAACTTTTTTCCTTTGCCGCAATACGCTCCGAAACTCCGATATGCTCCTATACTGCACCTCTTTCTCGCTGTGTGTAGCAAGACATGTCAACGTCCTGAATGACATGAAGAATACGTGTGAAGATCATTTCTTTTGGTGTTAGTGAGGAGCTGGTAATGTCTGATCTCTCGCCTTTCGTTTGAGGTGATCATCAATCAAGATCAACGTCGGAGGTCTTCTATATCTACCACCATTAGCCTGGCTCCCCGATGTATGTACCACGCTGTCAGGATGGTATGAAATCACTTCAATTGACTTTCCTTGAGTAGCCACAAAACATGGATCTCCAAGTCAATCCCTCTAAGAGGACACCTTTCAATATCTTAACGTATCCGCTCAAACCTTCTCTCATCGTCGGGTCAGCCTTTGGTACTTGACTGCACCATCAACTAGAGAAGCGAAGTTTCTGACTTGTTTATGCCGACTTCAGGGATTGCTGGCCTTGCTTTTGGGTCCTTTAGGGGTGTTGCTACTGGCCGACGTCCTTTTGTATCTGCCTTGACTGTCGCCGGTACCTGGTTTGGCTTTGCTCAAGTATTCTGGTGTAAGCACCTTGGCACCCTGGTCATGCAACTGGCATTTGACACGCTATAGATTCAAGGCTGGTCTGTACCAGAGCCCTCACAGAGGAAGGGAACACGCCGACTTCGACTCAAAAGCTTCTCTATAGCACTGTGGCTGGTGGTGTCAGCGGCTCTCTCAACGGTGCCTTGCAACGTGGTCCCAGAAGCGCCTTTCCCACTGCCGTCTTCCTCTCCGGTATCTCATTCTTAGGACAAGCCGCTGTTAATGCATTTCCGACCTCAGCAAAAAAAGCCGGTACAGAGGGATCTTTCAAAGACCGCCTTGCAAAATCATCCTGGAATCCTCTGAAGCCTGTTGCAGAAGAGGAATATGAAAAGCTACTAGTCAGTAAACTCGAAAAGACAAAAGCAGACATAGCAGCTATCGATGAGAAAATCAAAGCAGCACGAATTGCATTAGCCTCTCAGCCAGACGACCAAACAAGTCTGAAGAAGTGAGCTGGACAAAACCCAGACCTCCGGTAATTCATGTTCTGAGACATTACGGTCGTATTGACGGAATTTTCTGCATTCTAAACCTGGTCAAACGGCGGAGACATCACGATCCACGCATTTCTTGATAGGCACGCAGAAATTGTCCAACCTGCAATACTCCGACGGAAAGCAGCAGTCAGATTGAATAACCAACGACGAAAAGACCGAACGAGGAGATAAAACTAAGGAGAACAGCAATTGACTCCCTGTCCCCCAATAATCTCCTACCATCGACCGTCGATCCAATCGTCAAAGACAGACAATAATAGCAATCCATCACCACTGTCATATCCTATCTAAAACTCACCACACTCCATCACCACTCCGCGAATCCCTTCAATCCTGACTGATGTCCGAACCCTCGAGAACTACATGCATCGAATGCACTTCAACCACCCTCTCACTACCTTTCGAAGCCACTACTCAACCATTAATTCATTCATTCCAAGCACCCGGAAAACCCCCCTAGATGCTTCACTTCACTGTCAGGCGATCACTTCGACCACAACCCCTGAACTACGAGACTTAAAACACATATTCCATGGCCCTAATTTTACCATTCATCCACTGGAACGCACACCATACTCCTTAAGTCTCGCACATACGTAAAGCATCGGCAATACTCTCTGCGTTGCATACACACACCTACTACCTACCTACCTCCCCAGAGTTGGTACAGATCACAAATATACAAGTCCTATCCAAGTTAATCACCTGATTACTTAGGAGAGATAAAACAGCCATGTAATTCTACCACATACTCACAGTTATATAGTAATCATATAACTATATTACATAGTATCCTTACTCTATAAAAAACCATGTACCTTACATATTATATATTATCAAGTTTTTTTTAAACCTACTGTAGATATCTACCTATATCTAAATAGTATCTCACTATAGTTATAAGATTATAATACTCAATGCTTACATACAGGAGTAATTTGTAGTTCAATATGGGAAACATCAATATGTATATCATACGGCCTATCTGTACATTGCAAAAAAAAAAAACCATTCGATCCAAATCAAATCAAATCGTATCAAAAAGAGAGAAAATAAATAAATCGGTGCCTGGCTATTGGGTATCTCAACTCAACCTGACTCCTAGAAATTTTCTTTCCCCTAATTCCCATAATCAAAGCAAAAATACACCTGCGCTCTAAAGCTGAACAAAAAACGCCTGCCTGTCCGCCCGCCCACCCGACGAACAACTGGTCAGATCCATTCCATAAGCTCTTGAAGACGCACAACAACAATTGTCTCTTCTACGCCTCTTGAACAATCTCGTAAATGTCCTTTTTTCCTTTATATCATACAACCATTATTCGCAAACACACCACCACCACTCACAAGTCTCCCATCCCCTAATTCCCATTCTATTTTCTTCTTCCCCCCCCTTGATCGCTCCAACACCCTTCAACCATTGTAACACCATACGCAGATCCTCCAGGGCGATCGCCGGAGAAAGCATTCTCGCGATCTCCACTGTGCTTATACCAGGTCGAATAGCAATAAGTCCGACCGTGGCGGAAATGAGCATGGTCCAGATTGAAGGGATAAACGTGGAGTGGATTGTGAAGTAGAGGGGTATGCGACCGGGTGTGACGGTGGTGGAAGTGGAAGGTGAAGGTGAAGGTGGAGCCTGTTGTTGTGGTATGGCAGACGTTGAGTTAAAGTTGGGGTCGGTGGCGTCGGCGACTGTTGAACCGGGCAAAGGTGGAGGGAGATCCATACCGCCTCTTGGAACAGGGTAGCGATCGACCAGAGATTCCTTCGCATGGACTTTGAGTCTTATTGGAGAAGTTCCTTGTGGTGAAAGCAACGGGTTTCCTGATATCCATGAGCGATCACCGACTGGCTCAATTTCAACCGCGAATTTAAAAAGATCCTTCTCAATAAACCTTGTTTGATAACTATTAGTGAGCCCATATCGATTCGCCGGTACTTTCTCTCCTTTCTTCTGGCTGCGGGATGGACGAATAACAATTCTTCCACTTGCGGCAAGATTGAGGACCGCAACCATGTCACCTTCTTCGACAAGGTCGACATCGAACTTGATGCGGTTGGAGGAGACAGAGAATGCCGGATCAAGAACGTTGATTTTGTACCACATGGCACGTCGTAACATCTCATGATTGATCAATCGTTTTCTGGATATGGTGTTCATGAAGTGCTCTGAAATATCATAGGCTCGATTTGACAAGGTGACTTTACTACCAGCCCCCGCGTGACTGATTATTCGAGACGAGACCAATGATTTGATGGATACTTCAACGAGGTTGTTGTAATTTGGAAGTTGGGAAATTTTGCTCGTCGCCGCAATCCCTGAGTACTGCTCATCAGGGGTCAGTACAGTCGCCAGAACCCAAGATCGAGCCACAGCATGAAGTTCATTTGGCGCTTGTTTGACTGGCTGGGACACTTCGGGAGAGATCAAATCCGATGGAAGATCCTTGCTGATACCCTTTGCTTCAACAACTGGAATAGCAAACGGCGTGGCAGCAATGACATATTCCCTATGAGGGATTGTGGCATTGGTATTATACGCATAGATCTCGCGAAGAGGGCGATTAGATGTCTCAACAATAAGTTGACGAGAATAATCGAGGTCCTTCCTCGAATCAGGAAGATCTTCAACATCATGTTGCATTGGCTTCTCCATTACCGTCATGGCCCATTCGACTATTGCATCCCAGTCATTTCCTGGAAGGTCGTCGTAATCGATTGCTGGAACCTCATCATTTTCGTAGGCTCTTAGGTAATGGTCCTGAAAATCTTCAGTATATCGCCTCATCAAATGCCGATATTTGTTTCTCATCGTTCTCCACCTATCTTTAAGAAATTGCTCGGTTTCGTCTGGAAACACCATGTTGACCAAGGAGAAGTCGATTAATTTCTCCACTCCCCCAACCAGTACCCGCATAACAACGAAGGTGATCAGGAGTTTGTGTATCATTTCCTCGGGAAGTTGCTTGAGGACCTGTGGTCCACGGGACAATTTCTTCGCATCAGGAAACAATACTCTAGGGTCAAATTTAATGGTTTCAAGCTGTTCTACCCGACGTTGTTTTGTTGGCTGGCGTACGTCTTGATTTGTCCCTATAAATTTGCGTTGAATTGGGCCGTATTTTGCTCTCCGCCCAGGTGCAGGCATTGATCCACGAACTTCAGTCTCCTTATCGGGAATGGTCTCAACCTGGCTTTGATGTGGTTTCCTTCCCCTCTTGCTCCGATGAGCACCCCGTTCTGAAATTAGCAAGGCAGATGAGGGTTGCATAGACTTTCCTGCCTCCAGAGGCTCGCTGTAGATAGTCTCGACACCGCTTTCGTTGAAACACGACCAGGCACCAAATTTGAGTGGGCCTTCTATTGCAACAGTATCATGGGGACCAGTCAATTTGTGATTGATGAATTGCCATGTTTCTGGAGCTTCATCATCAAACAGGCTTTGTTTCCTTGCCTCCCATTTCTCCACTTTGTCCAAATCCCACTGAAACTTGCTATATGCTGGATCTCCTGTATTTAAATGATCGATTTTCTTCCGCCTTCGGTCTGGGACATCGGCTAGAGAATGGGGCAATTCTTTTTGCTTTCGATCATTTAAAAGCTCTCTAGCCATGGAAGCCTCTGACTTGGGATCTGGCAGTTGTTGAGGAATCAACCCTTGACGGTCATCTGGTGAGCCCTCGCTTGGATTGCTGTCTAACGTTCCAAATGTAATTGTCTGAGCGGAAGGCAATAGGAATTCGAGGCGAGCGTCTTGCTTTGTCTTCACCAGGCGATGAGGTCCACCAATACGTTCAAGGCGGCTAACGCGAGGCTGATTTGCAACGATAGGCCGGCGTTGGGGCAGTAAGTTATTTGCTATCCGCTCACGCAGTTCCTGGTTCTGCCTCACTCTCTCAGCATTTCTCGCTTTTACGTACGTACGAGATGTCTGGACTAGTTCATCATGGACAGTCTCGTAAGGGTGATGTTGTCCGGTTGGTGGCCGCGTGTCTCGGACGCGGAAACTGCTGTCGATTTCAAATTGCTCGGGTCTGTATGAGCGAGGGAATGCTTCAATTATCTTCTTTTGCATTTGACGCACAACATCGTCCCCAACTTTAATATTTGGTCTCACTAACATTGATTGTGTGTGCATCAGACCATTTTTGTCCTTGAAGGAGAATTTCAGTTGTTTCATTTGCCCGCTGTCCACCAGACCTTTGACAGCAGTTTTCAATGTCCGAGCGTCCGGTCTTGTTGCGCGGCCTGTTCTCTGCCATGCTGTAGCGAAAGTTTGCCAGAGAGGGAAGCCGAAAGGCATAACACCATTGCACTTTTCCAAGATGTCAGAAATGATTTTTCGTCGAAGAAAACCAATGGATCCTTCCCACACGTCTAATCTACGTCTCTTTCGTGGCTGATATCCTAAGTCTTGCGAACGCTGTCGTGTAACCTTGGGCACATCTTCGCCTGCATGTTCTAGGGAGCTTTCCTCATCTTGTTGGTGTGAACTTCGGCCGTTTGGCCCGCCAGGATCGACACTCTCACGATTTCGACTGCCGGCTGCGTCTAGCTTTGATGGCATTCCTTGCGTTTCAGGGGCTGATACACTGACTTTGTGCGAGTCTGAGCTCTCACCATTCGTCGTATTGTTTGCCGCAGGCGGTGCTGTCCTTTTCTGCCGTTTTGGTGTTACTGGCTCCACTGGCACCATAGTCTTTCGCTTTTGCGCAGAGTAAACGAACTTCTCAGGGCCGAGATCAACCGTTTTGTCAGAGTCGGTCGCGTCGTCATCATGTAACGCTCCTACCGAGTTTCGCCCCTGTACGTCCGGCGTCATTGATTTGCTTGGTTGCGACATATCACCGTGCAACGAAGAAGGCCTTGTGCTCAAGTTACTGCCTTGGTCACCAGCGTCTGACATTACAAAGCCTTGATTCGCAGTCGGTGCTTGGAGTACTGGTGAGTCTACAACTACCTCGAGACAATCCCCTGTTGTAGGGTCATTCTGGTGTTCGACAGCCAGGGACCTGGGTGATCGAGCCGCAGACTTTACCGAAAGAGCCCCCGCTACGAGAGTTGATGGTGTTGAAGTAAGCAGTCTGACTTTGGTTGAACATAATCTGCCAGATCGAGTGGTCAAGCCGGGGCTCGGAGCATTTAGATACCTCAGGGCTTCATTCCCACCACCTACTCGCGAAGCATGAGCCGCATGTCTTGATTTCTGATATAAGTTGTGGCTTTGCAGTAAACTTTCGCGCTGCTTCGCGGACGGGGTGATACTGGTCCGCAAGCTCCTACGATTTGTTGTATCTGTTTGGGTTGGCATGGAGTGGATCTCTCGAGCATCAAGATCCTCCCGAGATTTGCCTGCTTCCTTCGGGCTCGGATTAAGAATTCCATCGGTTCTATGTGTAGGAGGTGGCATCTTCGGGGGCTGCCCCTGAGATACAGACACTGCCTTCTTGTCTCTGGATGAAGAAAATAATCCGGGATTGAAGATACCAAGGACGGGACCGGGAGAGGGCTCCGGTTTCTTCAGCATAGGCTTCCGTACGGACTTAGAGCCCATAGACTGTCTATTAGAGGTTGACTTTCGTACCTTTCTGGCTGAGGGATGTTCTATGGGAGCTGTCGTGAGAGTTCCGTAGTAAGCCATAGTATGTGCTGCAATGGATGGAAAATATCGAGGAGCAGCAGTTGAGGAGGGCTTCGGCGGTTGTGGGAGCGTTCCAGAATTCGTAGGCATAAGCCACGTGAGCGGAGGTCCCAAAGGACTAGGTGGAATGGTTTGAGGGATGCGTAGACTATGTGCTCGGCTCGATGAAAAGAACTGTACTCTTGGTGTATAGCGTGATGACACTTTGCGTAGATCGGAGAACGAACATTCTTGCAGTCTTCCAGATCTGATGACTACGACTTGTCTGAATCTCTGGGTCATGGAAGTCTCTTTGGCAACGCTGATGAGAGGAGAAACGTATGCCCTGACCTCTTCACGGTCAAGGAAAAACCTCGTTTTCTCAACCCACTCAGTTGTAATATCCGATGGGTGAACTGGTATTGGAGCATTACATTGTACAGCCTGCAAGTAGACTTCATCAAAACCATCCGGGCGATCTTGTATCATCTGCGTTACCAATGGATGCCGCATAGCTCCTTTACCCTTGACTTCTAGACCTCTGCTCTTTAGAAGCTTCTGGGCCATAAGCCTCCAGAACTTCTCCATCCCTCGCTCGTATTTTCGAGGACGGCCGGTTGGCTTGAACCCCTCCCGAAATGGTCGACGACCGCCTACGCAGGGTTTTCCTGGCGTTTCTTCTCCTGTTGCTGAGTCTTGGCTCCTAATTCTTTCTTCTGGTTCTTGACTCGCAATATCTTTGGACCTTCGTGACTTGAAAGGGGTTGATCTAAAGTCTGATTGCCGAGCGGTAGTCTTTTTCTGTAGATGAGGCTGGCCGTACCTTATCTTGTCTTGCCCGTCAACCTCGTAAGCGACAGGGTCGCGAGTAGACTGGACCCATATTCCGGGGTCAAAGCCCTTCATTAATTCTCCCATGGATGCATTTCCTTCTTTGTATTGTCCGGTCGGGCGCATACTGACTGGAAACCCAAAGCTATCAGTCGCGGGACTCGACAGGAATGAGGAAATAGTCTCATGGTATTTCTTGTCTTTTTTCCCAGTGAAGACGACGCCCTCCCAATAAGCACCACCGCGTTCGACCAGCTCCGTGAAATTCCTGAAAGAATAATGGCGGAAATATGCAATTTTCTTGTCGACAGCAGTGTCTCGGATAATGGATAGGTGGCGGAGATGATGGGGTTGAGAAGACGCCCAATTCTCGACGATCCTCCCAACAAATACCTCAAGTGGGCGGGAATAGCGTGGCCCTGCCAGATGATTCTTGAGTTCTGTTAAGGTGATACCTTTTGTACCCATAGAGTCAACAACTTGAAACACTAGATTCGAGAGAATGCGGTCTGGGCTCCATATAGGATAAATTCTGCCGAGTTCCTGTAGAGGTCCCGCATTCGGCGCCGGTTCCTCAGTCGATCCTGGCAGAAAGTCATCATCGTCTTCCCCTTCGGCATCCAGATCCATGGAATTGGCGGGTAGATGACCAATTGAGGTATATCGTTTTATATCCTCGTCAGTTACATCTTTGAGGTATTTCACACAGGAATAATGCTGTTGGACCTTGGAAGACATTGCAGATGCGGCGTGCACTCGTTTCAAAAACCCCCAAGCCTCGAATTTACGGATGATGCGGCTCAATAACTTCCACTGGGACCTGGTGGTGAGGCCCAGCGTTTCCTTGAGATCATCCCTAGTCATGAGCTTCATCCTTCTAAGAGCATCGAAGGCACGCCGTATCAGCAGGTCTTGGTCGATGAAAGCAATGGCATCGCTGTTGGCACCATTGCCACCTCGCGACAGGAACACCTTCTCCTGTACTGCGAACTTTTTCAATGTTAATATACTTGTCCTTGCACCTTTGGCAAGGACCGGCCGCTTTTCGATGTAGCCTTTATCTCGGAGACTGTCTGTTCGCTTTGGCACAGATCTCTTATCTTGTCTGCTGAGTCGCACAAGATCGCCTTGCAGAATGCCGTTGCTGCGTTTGGAAGCAATAATTGAGAGTAATGCGAATTCCGTGTCGAATACTTTCGTGAGATCGCGAGGATGGCCACAAACTGCTAGCCACATACGCTCTTCTGTAGCGAAAAGGCGAAGTTGGTTCCTCATTTCGCCCGGAGCTGAAATCGAATCATCAGGGACAAGGCTCGAAGGCCCGCTGCTCCGGTATGCGATTTCCGCTTGCTCGTTAACCTTGGCGAACTTTTGATGTTGACGTTCGTCATGGGTACTATTTCGCTTCTCAACCTCAGAAAACGAGAGACTGTTCCCTTCTCTGTTACGTCCAACAAAAATATCTGGATCTCTCACAAGCCATTTCCAGACGTGTTCTAAAAAGGCACGGTCCACACGAGGCGGTTTCCGGCGACCGGGAGCGCCTGTAGATGAATTCAAGTTATCATCATTTCTTGTCCGATTGTAAGAAGCATAAAATGCTTCCACAATCCGGCCAAGGTCGGTTGGGTGAAGTCCTGTGGCATTGAATTAGCATTTTTGTGAGATGTGAATTCATGCCAATCAATCTGCAAGCCAAGCCTCAAGGCGCAAAAAGGCAACGGCCAGACAACGGTTCGAACGCATGACCACAGCTACCAAGAGAACAGGGATTAATTGGCCATACAAATAGAATGTCAATCTCAATATCCAAAGCTTCCTCTTCCCCTGTCGTCACTTTTCCAGAAATGGTATCAACAAGCATAGGACGGGGTTTGTGGAAGGCAAAGAAGAAAGCACCCAGAATCGCACTTACCATGATCTCCACTAATCGCAACCTCGTCAAGACAAAAAGTCAGAAGATCATCTAAACTGCACGCCATATCATGTTTGAATCATCCCCGTTCACCTCCCAAGAGAATCTCATAGATCGACAGCTCATCGATATGGCTATATGTTGTCTCGAATCCCGATGTTTTGAGTCAATAGAAGAGGGCCGTCTACTCTGTAATTAGAGCGCATTCTGTTCTGAGATTTATGTGGAGAGAGGCAAAAAGTCACTTCGGGAATGATACGGCAGGCCAAATGTGCCAGTGGCGTCAAAGTCTTGGCAATATTCTCCCTTCTCCCTCGACCTGTTTTCTCCTCGTCATTTCGACAATTGCAACGTAAGACCGAGCCACGAATACAGCTTGGATTAGCCCGAATCCCGACCAAGTAATCTCTCTAGATGCGTGAATTTCGCCGTCGTTTCCATTCTACACTATACTATAACTTACACTACTGCGACAGACGATTGAAGATTATCTATGACGTTGACAAACGCACAAAATGCTTCCCTCCCTGTCGCTTTCTCGAAGCGCCGAAGATCCTGGGCCCCAAGCATTGGCCCGAGTAAACCAAATAATCGCTTCACAGCTCAAACGACTCAGCCGCCCTCCCAGATCCATGCAATGCATTTGAAATATACACACAAAACAAAGGGAATTCGCATCGAGATCTGCGCCTTCCTAGGCAAAGATATTAGGTAAATCATCCCCCCCGTAGTCCAATAGTAATGTACAAAGAATGTATTGCAACATTCCCTCCGAGATCAGCTCAAGGATCCGAGGATCTTTTTGCCCAGTAATAGTACTGTCTTTCGCTTTGTAGATTCTTCTGAATCATCCAGACTAGCATCATGAGCCCGAGCGCGCTGGGAGTCATGCGTGAAACGCCGGCCTAACGCATTGGGGAGGAAACCTGTACTCTGTTAAGTGAAGAAGTCAGTAAATGATAAGTTTCGTAGCTCGAGTACGAGGCAAACTCACTTCTCTCCTGGGCTGATCCCATGGAGCCACTGCAGATATGTTCGTGCCTGAGGAAGTGCTACGGATGCTTGAAGCCAGTGAGTCCTGTCGAGAGAGTGGTGATGGTCCAGCAGACGTGAAAGAACGCCGCGGGGAGCTTGTTCGAGACTTTTCAAGAGAGATTGGTGACGGCCTATTATTAGTGAGCGTGTTCTTCAGGGTGTCTCCGTTTGGAAGCAGTTGGGAAGAGCTCGCAAGTTCCCGTAGACGGGCTCGTTGGTGCTTGCTCGGACGGTGATGTGAGAATTTGTTCCCAATTATAGCTCCAGTGTGTGAAATCAAGGCTTTCGTAACGTCTTTGCGTAGGCGGAGAGCGAGGTCAAGATTTGACCACGTTTTATTGTGATATTCGAGTACAGGGATCCGGAAGACGAGATCGTGCACGTCTTCGATATTCCGCTCGCCTTTGCCTTTGAAGCTTAGACATAGAACCACGCTGTTTATTTTGACGTGCGCTAAAGTCATGTAATTTGACGCTCGAGACATCATCTGGGAAATGTCGTCCGAAGGTTTGTCCTTGTCTTTGGCACTACTATCCTTGCTGGAAGATCGGGTGAGGGTAAACTTCTTAGGTTTGTCATCCGCGGGAGATGAAGATAAAGCTGTTGACGATCGCGATGGTGGCTGAATGGTCACAGATACGCTGTCAGCAGAGCCCTTGCGCAATGTGGGTGGCCTGGTAGATTGTGCTCGGCTGCCACCTGGAGAGCGATTTGACTGTGATAAAAACCTCGAACTCAGATTATCACCAAATCCCAGTCCCTTTGATTTCAAAGATGCCGAAGAAGATGCTGGTCTTTTGTCATACGATAAGTTCATTGTGGGCTTCAGCCGAAGTTCCATAGCCCCGGGACGTGTCGCAGATTCATAACTTTCCCGCGATTGTGAAATGCTGTTAGGATCTGGTGTAAATGCTTCACTGGCCTGTTCAGCTTCGGAATCTTCATCCTCATCTAACGGCTGCATATGCTTGATCATGAGAGGAGAGAATCCCCCGTTGTCGGAACCATTGGCTCCGACCTGTGGAAAGATGTATTCGAATAACTTCGAGCCGAGCTCACGCTCAAGTTGGACCTTTAGAGGATAAAGATTGACTTCAAAGTTCTCGAGAACTGGTATACCAGCGATTGCTTCGAGCATATACCAATGCACTTTGAACATTGTCTCATCTTCATTGTCATCGGTGATCTTCCGGTTTGGGTCGTGGAACGGCCCAATAATTTCGGGGTAGAGAGCATTGGGCAAGAGATTTAACCCGTGAATACGTTCGATGACCATGGCATTATGATTAGACCCATCGCTATTATCGATCCGCTCATAGGCTGCATTTCTGAGCTGGATCTCCACGAGAGGCTCATTTTTGTCCCTCATTAGATGCCATACTATTTCAGAAGCTGAAAGGTACCACCTTAGCAAGCCAGTTGATTGCGTCGTCTTTCGTTCTTCGGCTTTCCTCTGCGATGTTGTGATGGCTTTCATAATGAAAAACAGCTCGTCTTCGTAGCCGACGAGATCTCGTTCCACACCGATTCTGTCTTGCCAACCTTGGCGGTCGAGATACTTAGCATTTATTTGGAAATGATTTTTGATCTCCTCTAATTGACGGATACGATCTTGCAGTCGTGTCGCAATCTCGGGCGCACCTCTCAGATCGCTGAAATCAGACGCAAGCATGATTTTCTCGAGCCTTTCACTTCGAATTTTCTCTAGAGGTTCGCTGTAGAGAAGCAAGTCCATAACAATGATATACATTGCGTAGTACTGTGCTGAATCACAGATAGCGCGGACACGAGGGAAGTCGACCCAGAAATGGTCAACTCGGGATTCAGGACTTGCGGTAGGATCGATTTGGCCATCATCGCCGGCAGCGACGTGTTCATTGTACTTCAACCGTAGATTGTTGTATTTTTCATAATGAAGACTGGCGGAGGTTTTCTGTATAATTCGCTGGAAGCCGAAAGGATTGAGGGTGAAGTCAAACATCACCTCCAAGGACACCCAAGGAGGCCATGCGGAACCTGGTACATTTCCATATTTGTTGCCTGAATACAAGTGTAGGTACTTGTATAAGCGTTTCTGAGTAGTGACGAAAAACTGAGCGCCATCCATCTCTAGGGCAAATCGCTGCTGCACGAGACCGCTAACCTCGTCCGAAAGCCGCGCACGATCCATGATAGAGATAACTTTGAGCTGCATACCCTTCGCAGCCACGAGCGCCACGGATTTAGTGTTCTTCTCACTTTGCAATTGGATCTGGGGGGCGACTAAGCGAACATGATATGTGTTTTGCGCCGTGAAATCTTCCGCAATTTGATCGCCATGTTCTGCAGTACTCGTCCCTTTCTCTTGATTATTATCTTCCGAAGCATCGGCGTCGACAAACTGTTTGGCATCATTGAGAAGCTGCTCGATACGATCTTTGACAACAACATCTTCGTCTTTTTCTTCGGTCGGTGATCCGATGTCATCCGGTCCTTCGTGAGATTGTGTTCTTCCAGCGTAACTCTCCGGTCTTTGCTGATATTTGTTCTTGTTCTGTTCTTCAACGATGTCTAGAATGAACTTTACCGCTCTTCGTGACATGTAGTACACGAACCCTCGACGCTGACTCATCTGATGCATATAGCGCAGAATGACATTTCGAAGTGGATTGTTCCATTTCAATTGGACGTTGTGAACGATGAATTTATTATTGAAGTCGCTTGCAAGGTCATCGTTAGGGGATGTATATAATCCGTCCATTTCAGGATGCCCTTGCGTTCCCGAATCTGATGTGGCGGCGGACGAGCTTCCACTCCCGTACAGGTCTTCTTCAGATTGTGGAGAAGCCTTGGGATGTTCTAGTAACCGGGCCAAATGCCTCAGGCCGCCTTGCAGGAAGGCCTTTTTACTTTCCAATTCATGTCCTTGTTCAATCAGAAGATCAAACTGCTCTCTTAGGCTCTTATCCATGTTGCCATCTCGCACAAATCTCAATTCCTGCTCGCCAGTCAAGCGAGTATGCGCTTCAATTTGCGCTTCTATTTCTCGTAGCCGCTGTTCGACAAGTGCCATCTGTACTCTTCGAGGGTCATTGTCTTGGGTCATGACACAGTAATGTGTCGGCTCATCGCCGAATGGGCTTGTTCTTGACTCATCTCCATTGATGATGTTGTTGTGATCAGTCTGTCGGATATAAGTGAAGCGAGGACTGTAAGCTAGCGGAAGAATGCTAGTCTCCGGATTCGACTCCGAGGGGAGAACCCAGTCCAACTCAACAAAATCGTCCATGTCGATCCAAGAAAAGTCTTGGTCTGGGATATGGAAACGGGACAAGTCCACAGCAGGTACCGGCTGCTCAAGGCCCGGTAGAATTTCATCTCCGCCTTTCATAAGGTCGTCAGTCGTTGTCCCACCAATATTGGCCGAGACGGCCCGAACATCAGCAGAGATGAAGTCGACCTGGGCTTGATTGATTCGCATTCCACTGGTACGAGCCTGCTTAGACTTAGTTTTCGATAAAGTATCAAATGCCTCTCTCCTCTGATGAAGATCTAGCATGAAACTGTCCAATCTAAGCTTCAGGCCGGTGGCAGACACCGTTTCCTCGTTGTATTCCTCGACTTCTTTGTGCTTATAGATATGAGCCATGAACAATGGCGATAACAACAAGCGATATTTAATAGTAGCTAGATGCCGTCCGAATTTCTTGCTCTTCTTTTCTAGACCGCGCCATAGTTTCCCTTGTCGTATTGGCAGCGACATTACCCCTGAAAATAATGACCACCAATCGTAGAAATGTGTGAAAAACTTGGGTGTAAGATGAACCGTATTATAGCTCTTCGAAGGTGTGGTGTTTGAAGATGTCCATTCCCTATCGAAAGGTGCCGAAACTCCAACAGATAAATGGATGTGATCGCTCCTGAAGCCTTTGAAGGCGTCATAGTCCTGATTCTCCATCAGTTTAGGTCAGCATAATCCAGTTCAATAAGACATACCTTGAGCTCTTCCTCGCTAAGATGCTTTGGGTTCCTGAGAACGACTTCATGATGGGGTTTGAAGTCAAAAGATCGTTTACCCTCAGCCGGATCTCTCTCAAAGACAAGACCGGCGGTCCATTGCACGTTTCCAGACAACTTCATGACAACCTTCTTGAATATCGCAGCGTTTTTCTGGCTGCTACCAGTAGAGGCACTCTCCGTGTCGTTCTCAAGTTCAAGTCCCTGCATAGACCTGGCATGCCGACTGTAGTCAGGTATTGCCAGTACATACTCACCGCTAGTCACGGTCATGAAACGTCGAGGGTCATCATCGGTATTGATCCTCCACTGCACGTCATTACGCCAACACATGACGAAACCAGCTCCATAACCTGTGACAACATAAGGATCTCGCGAACCTGAGCGTAGTTAGCAGGCATCACAAATACTCTACTCGTCGAATCAAGCCCTACCTTTCAGCCGTAATTGGACGTCTCCATCGCCCTTCCAATGAACGCTAATACGAGAATGAAAATTGAGTCGAATCTTGTCCCAGAACCCAACCCGATCAGAGGGATCAATCTCGGGTTTGGTGAAGCCTTCAATGATCATCATCATGTCTTGGATGACAGGTTGGTATGCTGTTCCCCAGGATATTGTGGTTGCGAGACTGGTATTGACATCGACCGTAACATCTGAATAAGTCTTGACTGGAGATACAGTCCGCCTAACATCAAGTGCAAACCCTGGGACCAAACCGCCATCCTCGTCGTGGGAAGGCGGGATTATGTCCACCTTCACGTGCCGAGTACTGCGATAATCCCGGAATTCTTCTGCAATGACGAAATCCGTTTCCAGAGACCAACTGGGTAATTTAGGAGGTTGCCCCGGACGAATGGCAGGTACATGCAGGAGGTTCAATGGGTAGTCCCGAAGCACAACTCGAGCTTCGCCCATGTCAAGTTTCAAATGCATTGGAACAAGCATTGAATACTGCATATCCAACGGTATTCCCTTTCCAATTCTATGCAGGAAACTATTGCATTCAGCAAGAGGAAAGGAGGGCTTATCAATCATAAGGTGTAGATCACTGATTATTGCTCCCAAGATACCAGGCCTGCTAGGTATGGATAACACAGCTTCATGGTCCTCAGCGGATTCTGGAGGTTCATCCGCGCCTGCAAATAGACGTCGAACCCTCCTGATCTTGGTGTCTGAAAGCTGCATGACGCTGTCGATCCGTCGTTTCCAGCTTCGTGCATTGTGTTCCTGAAGTTTCTGCCAGGCATCTGAAGTGTTGACTTTTGAAGTTGAGCTCATATCGCAGACACCGTCTGGATCATATCGTAGGCCTTGTCGACCCCTAGACCTTGATCTTCGACTCGTTGAGAAATCGTAACTCCTACTCCGGGCGTGGTCGACGGAAGTCTGACTACTATGTCTATGGCGACTTTGAGATACGTCTCGTCGCCCAGACGAAGCTCGTCGATTAATTTCGGTATCAACTTTTTTAGCCTTTGCCTTGAAAGCTTCTTCACGAGCGATTCGTTGGACTTGTTCAACTTTACCAACTCGATAAATAAGTCCCAATTTCCACTCGAATGGGTCGTCCTCCAGTTCAAATAGTAAGGCCTTACTCCGTACAGAGATTCTCGGTACCCGTTTTGGCTCCTCTGGATGCTTCTCCAGGATGTAGTCGTTCGTACGTGTTTTGAATCTGTGATTCAATTGACTAATAGTCTTTGCAACGTTGATAAAATTGTCAAAAATCTTATACGTCGTAAGTCCATGAGGAATAGCAAGTCGAATAAAGTCCGTTGCCAAATCAATCGATTGCTCCTCACCAGCATTAGGTTTACCTGGCTTTCTGGACCGTCGAAGATCTAATCGGATGTTGTTGACAGAGGCGACACGCGCCCAAACATGCTTCAAAAACGGCGCCTCGGCATGCAAGCGGATCAGATGCGCCCTTAAGAAAGGAGATGACCAGCGGTGCCGTCCAGCAGCAAGTTCATATATTTGTAACAGCATCGGAGGATCATGTGGCATCTGTGTCTTGACCTGTATAAGAGCAGCTTTGACATCAACCGTAACGAGATCGGCAGAATGAGTATTAGAATAATGATTGGGGTGGCCCGTCTCAAGGCCTTGTGGAAAGTCTGGGTTGCTGTCGTGTGATTTGTTGGCATCGGAATAAGGGATTTTAGCAGGGGGCCCAAAGAAAGCTTCTCTAAGGATCGTTCCAGCCACCCCAACCGCATAATACCGATAGAGCGAGAAATGTACCAATAATGCCTTTATGTGAGAATTGACGTGGAAAATTGATCCCTGTAGATCGCTTGAGGTACTTAAGGCAACTTCAGAGCGAGGCAATGATAGAAAAGGATCAGACTCCCACAAAGTGTCATCTTCAATGATGAATCCTTCTAGATTGCGCACATGGATAGCAAGCCTTCGGCCATCCGTCTGATCATTGCCATATCTGCGGCTGTGATGATGTCGTGGAGGAGACTTAGGCGAGTCCACTACCGTAGAACTGCTGATTGTCCGTCTACGAGAAGATGAGCCACGTCTTCCCAACTCGAACCTATGAGAGAGATACTCTGCCGTCCAAGACTCGAGTTGCAATGCTAGACCACGAGTGTTTTTGGAGATCTGAGCGTCTGTGCCCGCGATTTCAACACTGAAATTGGATCCCTCCAGTTGGATGATTGTGAGCCACTTCGGTATACGTCTCAAGAAGCTTCGACGTGGGGCTTTGTCTAGTCGGCTTCGTAACTTATCTGATTGGACACTCTTATTGAATTGCTTGACGATGCGGTAGACCCCTTGACCGACTTCTTCTCGTACCATGCGGATTGTGAATGTCCGGAGCGTACCAGAGATAGCGACTGAGACATCATTTGCAGCATTTACTTGGGTTTTGACTTCCACGGACTCCATATACACCATGTCGTGTTTGTTGCCAGCAGATGATTGATAATAAAACTTATGATCCACGAGACGAAAATTGGAAGATAGCGAGTACTCCTGCTCATTCGTGGAGGAATGCGACGATTCCACATCGAGGGATATGGAAGAAATTGAAGATATCAACAAGTCATAATCGTCCGCGGACTTTGAATTCTGCACTGGATGAGGCAGAACACAACGAATGACAGGTTCTTGGATTGACAGCTTCAGACTTATTTTCGGAAGCAACCTAGATACCAATCGATGATTGCTACTTGTCGCTCTCTTTGATGTTGTGGGCCTTCCCGTCAAAATGGCATGAAGAACCGGTAAATGACGAGGTTCGAGGTCTACCGAAGGAGATGTGATAACCAAATTTGAGAAAAAGACATTGGCGTTCCTCTCAGTGACATCTCTATGCTCCGAGAATGAGACAGTTTTAGCGGGCAGCGTAGTTTTGACCGTGGTAGTTGTCATGGGTACGTATAAGATCTTGCTGGAGTCTGCCTCATTCTCACCCAAAGACACAGAAATCGAGATTACCGCTACAAGTGCCTGGTGAGCAACGTCATCCTTGGAAAAGTACATTCGATGAGCAGGAGTGCGAGGATCTAGTCGATGAAGATCCACTCCCAGCTCATGAAGCACGACATTGAGTAGGAGAGGAGTAGGTGTCGTGGGAGAGGGTTGTATCCTGTGCGAGACTCTGACCCAGCTGAGTGCCATCTGGATCTCTTGAACGCCTCTAAGAATAGAACTAACGAATTCCTTCGAGTCTGCGACGGTTTGAACAATAGTGTCTTCCCGGGACCCAGGTTTGTCCAACTCCTCCGCAAGCTCGTTGAAAGAGAATTCTTCCTGGTGTTTGAATGTGATTGCAGATTTTGGTTCCTCTGATGGAAAATTAGAAGCAAGGCGTGTTCGAAGTTCCATGATTTCGCTCAATGGGACATGTAATTTCCCGAGTCTGATGGCAATAGAGGTATCCCGTAACCCTTCTTTCTGTTTTGACAAGAAGCCATGAATGTTGAAAGTAAGGCTATCCAGGACCTCGACTGAATCGTTTTGGGGAAGTGATAACAGGATACTCTTGATCACCACTATCCATTCTGCTGGCCTCTCGCCTTTACTGGCTTCTTTCTTGTGCCTCCACAGTTTTCCCCTATCCACCATCTTCTGACGAGTGTCCAGTGCAAGGGAGAAGACACCCATTTGTAGGCGCCCAACATTAACAATGTCTAGGGTAGTATTGAAAGCGATAAGGTCTATTAGTCGTATCCATTTTATTTGACGGTGGAGTCGCTTTATCCTCTCCTTGGTCTCGGTCAGACGCTTCCAGAGCTTGCTTCGGCGTGATGCTGAAGGAGCCCTTTGCTCGGCGCCTCTTGTAGCTCGATCTGGACCTAGATGTTCTGCAACGGCGCCTTCCGGGTTGCGTTTTGTCCGTTTCGTCTGAGATTGTTGTATCAGAGAAGGGTCCACCGTCACATGGAGCTCTCCGAAGCGTAAGCTCAGCCATGTCGGCTGTGCGAAAGTTGGTCGATGGATATTCAATCCCAAACTTCGAAGCTCTACACGGATGCCCTCCCGCGGAGTAAACGCGATACGTCGCAGGGAGAGATAGCCAATGCGCTGTATAGAAACACCGGTAGCGATTCGAACGACGGCGAAGAGGACGAATGTTGACAGATAAAGGGCCAGTATCAACCCTGCCACAGATGTAGTATTGATGAAAGCCATGGCTTGCGGTCTACCTATCGCCTCGCCGGTCGACCTAAGCTTGAACGCACTGCACCGCTCGTGATGATTAACTGTGCGTTATCTTGTACCATGGCACGGATGTCTAGGCCAATGTCTTGTTATCTTCGGAATTCGTTGGGGCCGTATCCCTTTAATTCGCTGGACAGGGCCTTGCCTGCCCTCATTATCGTTTCGCTGGGTTTGTCGAACTATTCATGTCTTCCAAACCGGGCTTCGGTGTAGTGGATGGGATCTAAGGTGAACGAGAATAAATTATATATGAGCTTTCCGACACAATTGAGATACTCCTTCCGTGTATACTCCGAGTTTTGTTGACGATGCCGGGACTCCCGTAGAATTTGGCGTTGTCGCGTTCCTAAATGTCGCATTGATTCTTGGTTTTGGAAATTCGTTGACGCATTACCTCAGCAAAAAGGACCACAAGGTGCGGGATCGTCGGCCGAACCAACTTTACTGCATATCCATATGCGTCAATTGACAACCCAGTCTCCCGGGCATCTCCAACCTCTGTCGGGCTATTCTCGAGTCTAGAATATAGTGCTTGCATTTGCTACAGTACTAAATTTTCTGTAACTTATAACTTTGCTATGTCTGCTTTATTTTTCTCTTTCACTGCGAATTATGGGACAATTGACAACTGCTCTGCTCTTCAATCGGTTTACAGCTCATTTGTCTCCCAGGGAAACCTTTCAGACGTTCGTCACGCCGAACCTACAACTATTCCAACTCAATGCCCCTTGGACCGTCGTCACAATGGCCAAAGAGATCATGATCTGTTCAAGATTCCATTTGATGATCTCTTGAATGATCATTGGTATTCCGCAGCTGTCTCTTCACATATAATGGCCTTTGGGAATGACTCTGACCCGTACGAGATTCCCTGCGTCCGCGATAGCGGATGAGATAGCACCTCCGGCCCAATAGACGCCCAGCATAGCTAGATCGTACCGTTCCTTGCAACCATTTGCTTTCATGTAAGGTGAGCTACAATATATCGCGCGATTAAATGTCCGGGCAACGCAACTAGTCGATATGTAGACGCGCATATCCTTGACAATGCTATGGAGGAAGGGGCCGGAGCTTCGAATAAAACGCCCACTCCAATAGTATATCAAGCTTCATTCTTGCTATCGCAACACATAATCCAAGCGGATTCAACCCAGGAGTGTCTTTTCCAATCCAAGAGCAAGTTCGCCATGTAAATTCCAGCTCTTGTTTTCGATGGGCTTCGGGGCTGCAGTACTCACAGAGAACACCAGATGATGCTGTCTTCTTCCGCATATTAGTCAGCGTTTGTCGTCCAAGGAACGACGCTGACCATTCGGGGCCTGGAGAAGTCCCCTGGGTGTTATGTATATTGAAAGGAGATCAACAACGGATTGTTGGAAGAAATATAGGAGTTGTCGGCCCCATTCGTTGAGCAATTCATGTCCAATCGAGTGTGATTAAGAACTCACACTGATATGGTAGTGGTACGCAGCCAGCCAGGGACGACCTCGATGACCGTAAACAGCGAAAGAAGCAACATGAGAATGTTACCATCGAGAACAAACTTCAGCTCTTTCCCTACACATGACCAAGCTGTATCCAGTGACTTATCCCGAACCAAGTACCCATCATCGCATTGATCCTTTGGTGAGTATAACCCGTGAAGCATGAACCGGCAGGTCGTTATTCGTGATGTCTGAACGATAGAAGCGGATAGCCTATGCTCGACTTGCAATTGCTGCGAAAGCATCTCATATAGGACATGGTATACTAACCTCCAGAGCCCGTCAATATGTATACTGTCGAGTGTCACGTGCTGAATGTCTGCACTGATCCCTACCCATGTATTATTCTTGCTACGATGGTACAGAACGAACAGCTCACGAGAGCTGTGATAGCAAAAAGATCTCTGAAATCAAACCGCTAAAATCATGCTTTTTACGATGTCTTCTTTTAATCGGAGCGATTCCAAAAATGCAGAGAGTATTTTGTTTTAATTAGCAGATGATAACTAGATACCACATCAAGCTCCTTCTCTCCCCTGGTTAACGGATATCTACGATCAAGATCTGGCCCTTGAGGGCGATCCGGTACATTCATCTGAGCGTCCGGCTACATACTGTACATCCGGAGCCCTACTCTGTACATAGTACAATAGATCGGTAGAAACTGTTCCTAAGTAGGTAAGGTATGGTACATAGTATTTATCTGCGGAAAGAGTAATTTACTTAATCACAGTAATATCTACGGAATTGGTAACTACCCATCACCTTCTTGTTTTGGGTTCGAGTTTGTACTCGTACCACGCTTTTCCTTTATCGGCAATTGAATCTTTCAATCTGAGACCGTACGAGGTGATTCTCCTGGTGCGTTCCCTCCAGCTGTTCATCCATAATTATATTACATACCGTACAAGACACCAGGATTGCTCAGTAGACGGAATGCGGGCCAATCTCGCTCTATCATGATCGCTTTCTCTAATTAATTACTATTAGGTATGTAACTCATTCTCGTTACCGGCATAACATACTACAGGTAAGTTATATACTCTGTAGTATTTCGTCTCCGCTTTTGGGTATTGGCCTGTACATAGTATTTTGTAAGACACTGCACGAGAGCCACCCTGCGTTCCCAGGGTCAGTTATCCTACCATAGTACTCCATCTGCGTATCTGTCTCCATCACCATGTATTAATTAATCCAGAGACATGGATATCATAGTGCAGTGACCTCAGAGTATACCGTACTCCAGAGCAGTACAAAGTCCTCAAAGTATATCCTTTCTCTCATCGTCAACAGCTGCAAACCATCCCTACTCTCGCGGTGATGAAAGAATCAAGGTGACTCAGTCCCTACCAACATATGGTACTGTACATACGTACACCTAAGCCATTGGCCGTTGGTTGGTGTGTGGTGTGTGGTGTGACCTATCATCTACATAGGACATTGGTTCTTTCATCACCCAAACCAAGAAGGCCAAACCTAACTCTCGCTATAGGCATGGGGTATGTGTGCGTGAAGTCTTCTTTGACTGACCGCCTTTTGATGTGTATATAGCACGACGACGATGAACGTTCTGGCCCAGCGCACTATGAGGTCTATCATTCATTCACTAGCACAACATCGGTGAGTCGAAGACTTACTTTGGTAAGAAGACGGATGGATGAATAAAAGCATGCATGTCATGCACTGATTGGCAAGATCAACATAAGATACAACTATTTCCTACCAGCCCGCGCACCGTGCGTGCATTACTCTGAGTGTGCAAGCCAGGGATCCATCCTCCCTCCCTTTACTCTGTATGAATCTTGCTTACCATAGCATTACCTTATCCTTATTTGTGGCTCATCGTTTACGAAAGGGGCAGGGAGGTACAGATGCATCTTCCGTATCAATTCTCCAGTGGATATTTACTACGGTGGATGATGTGGTCCCATGAAAACTAATGCAAGTCGTTGGTCAACATACTTGGCCAGACATCATGTTTCTGCTTTCTCTTTGGGACTGGGACTGGGTTTGAGTGCAGTTAGAAAACCCACCCGCCAAGCTACATCGAGTATGTATCAACTAGGGTTGCATGCAATGCATTCGCATGATTTGTTGGCCTTTTCTCCAAAGTTGAAAATGAGGATGGATTCTTGATTTTCGTGATGAGGAGGTTGCTGCATGATTCTTGCTCACATGCAAAGCAAAAAAGCATTGATCGGCGAACAAAGTAGTCGCATTGTCGTGTTTCATTTCGATTGACACCCGCAAAATAGGGATCGCCTGGTGTTGTCATGTATACCTGTGTAGGTAGATTTTCATTTACCGCAAAACTCGGGCCATGCTGCAGAAGCAAGCCGGCCCAGTACAAGCAATCTGATCCATTGCTCTAACTCAAAGTTTCTCCCTCCTGCACCATTCATGCCAGATCCTCATCATGGCGGTCATGTGGTAAGCTCATGGGTTGGGACTTTCTTTTATGCAGGTCATCATTCTCAGCACCAGATTTCAGAAACAAGGAATCCACCAGCTCCCGACATGGCTGAGTTGTCTGTCACCAGAAACAGCCACATAATCACCATCGCGAACTGTCAGGGGTCTGTTTGACACCTGAACCACAATTGTCGCAAGTCACTTTTCCAAATCAGAAAGGTGCCCGCCACTCGCTTGGGTTGAGGCTCTGTGCAGGAACTATGGGCGATTGGCATTATCTCTACAGTCATCGCATGCCTCAAGAGCGGCACATCTGCTACAGGCATTCCGTCTGCGCTCGATGATCTCGTCCCATAGCAGATGCAGGAAAAGAACTGGGTGATTGGGAGTGTGTGACCGCTGACCACTCTGTCTGCAAACTAATGTACAGGTATTTCCATATCAGGGCATATGGCCGTTGTTGCGGCATTTGCTCCCGGGATCGTCGAAAGGTTGACCACTACACACAAGAATACCCAGGTAGATTCTCGAGGTGTGATATGGTGTACCACATGCAGAAGCCGTCAATGTCTACGGTGTACTATGATATAAAACACATCTAGCGCTTTGACAAGTCGGCGACGTGGCTTTCATCCGCCTTTGAGCATTCCCGTAGAGTATTCATCACAAAAACTGGGGCCATTGACTATGTGTACCTAGAGTCAGAAGTCGAGTATTTTCACTGGACAATGTTCTCGCTCAGCTGATCTCTCTCGGTGACAATCTCCACGTTGCTACTCTAGGTACTCTGGGTAGATTCGCGTATAGAGGGACCCCAAACTGTACTAGCATAGTCGGAGATGGCCAGGTGATTGGGAACGTCAATGAACCCGGTCGTTTGAAAGCTTCTCCAAATCAGAGGAACCAGTAAAAGCAAAGGCAGATCTGAGATAGAGATTGCAATGATGGACTCATGGCGCAATATTGAGTCTGTTCTGCGGGTCTTCGGGCTTTGTTGGTGCCGGGGAAGAATTGGAAGATGTGCTTCCGCGCTGCCTCCAGAGGTAAGGTCGTCGGCAACTAAACCGATAACAGCAACCAGTCTGTGGAAAACGTTGACACCAAACAGCGCCGTCGCGAGTCCACAGGGCAGAAAGTGTCCACGCTTGGACAGGAAATTTCGCGAGTTCGTACGCTTGGACGAGGTAGGTGATAGGTCGAGAGAATAGCGCAGGCAGTCGAGTCGATGTGGAGTGAAGAGGGTGGGCAAACCGACAGGGATACCCCCATTTTGGCAGCATCTCGAAACGGACTAAGCGCACACGACTGCGTGAAGTTTGTCAGATCGTCACCATTTTGAGGAAAGCATCATGGGTGGTTGCGCAGGCTGTAATTGCTCGTAATTAATCATTGCTACCGAGTCTATCCTGGGATACCGCCGCGGGTCGGACTGGAAACATATCCCTAGCCCTAACTAGAGTTGTAGTGTCAGTTCAGCTACAGCGACTGAAGCATTAGAGTTCCAGGTAACTTTTGTCGGCAGTGTACTCAGAGTAAGGTCCAACATGTCCTTACTCTGATCGTACTCTGATCGAAACCCTAAGACGGAGAAACTTCTTCATTTGCGCCCAGAAACCCAAGGGATGAAAGGTTAGGTTAGGGTTATAGACAAAGATCGGCCGAGGTCTTGTAAGGGCCGACGGATGCAGTCGAACAGGGCTTATTTGACTACTAATTATTGTCAGTTCCCAGGAAAGAAGAGAGCAATCAAATTGATGAAGTCTATTAATAATGGCTGAATCACTTTTACTCTGAGTATCGTGGATATGTTACAGTACCATGATGCATCGTATGTACGTACAGTCATCACAGGCAGGGTGTGATTGAAGGTGGAAGCGAGTTTCGATCAGAATTGAAAGAATGGTACTGTGTGGTAATCGAAAGAATTGAATGGAACTGTCATCATCGGGGAACAGGATCTGTTACAGCGGTTGCCGCTGATGAGTAAGTTTTATTACCGTTATGTATTGTATTTGAAACGGGTACTGGGGCATTGGCATCTGTCTCCATAGTAGACTCATCACCATAAAGTATGTACTATGTAGTACCTCAGGTAGGTATCTCGGTAAGTAAAGTGGTACTTTAACCATGTCACTCGATATGCACGGGATTGGTCTTTCAACAAGTAGAAAGAGGCACAGCGACTACTTTTTCGCCGACTGGACACCGAATACTGATCTGATCCCTGTGCGGCACAGTCAAAGGACAATCAACATTTTCGGAGGCTACTGAGGATTCAAAGTCCGGTTGGTGGATTTGCAGACGAATGCGTCCAAGAACTTCAAGCATCGAGAGCAAGCCAAGGCGAAAAGAAATTTACCGTCAGTGACTAGGTCCAGATTTCATCCCAAACGTGATCGTCAATCAATTCTGGATCTCATCCTCGCGCTCAGTCTGTCTCTGTTTTCGCTGTTTTCTGCTCGCTCTCTACTGCCTTCTTTGCAGAAGTGGCCTCTCTCTCCCTCCTCCCCATGCTCCTCCTTCCCCACCCCACTCACTCCCCGATGTGAGTTTCTTTCAATTAACGTTTTTCGCTGGTTCTTATACGGAGTTATTCTGATACGGATACCACCAAGATACCTACCTAGGTAGGCACAAAAGTAGGTAATTACTGTACAGTCAGTGTATGGTACACGACTATGCACGGTACCACATACTATGTACTTACATAGGTAGGTAGGTATGTACAAGTACGAGTTACAGAGTACTGTACTGTACATGCCTTGGCCAAGTGCCACTACCGTACAGTTTGCACTACAGAACACTCCCGGGCCCTTCCCCCCCTCCCTGTCTCCCTCTCTTTCTCCCCAGTAATAACTTAAATCCAGTGACTTAAGTAAACTAAAGGCGAGACTACTGTAAAACTGCCTGGACTGACCCGACCCTTTTTCCGCAACCCAAAAATGAATCCCCCCCCCAATATTACTGTACAGTATTATTATTATTATTATTACTCAACTTCACCACCTTACAAAACCCACCCTCGCCTTTCTTTTCCTTTCCATCTCCCACCCACTCCCCCAAACTTTTCTTCAACTATTCACTTTCCACCGACAATTACATCAATTACAACAGTTCGCCATCCTGCATCCTTCCTTTCCTGCCTTAGATACGAGTCTCTTACAACCTCAACATTTCTCTCCTTATCAGCCTCGTTTGCGCGGGCTCCTCACGATTGGCGATTTGGGTCTAGGCTTTTCTGTTTTCCAACCAAGCCGGCAGACCGATCCGTTGAGAACATACCTTCCATCGGACGACCGCGCATTTGACCTCAATTGATTTTTTCTTCAACCCCTCAATCCTTTCGTATACGATCGATTTCGACCTTTTCTATCTCGACCGATTGACCGATACTCTCCTTTGCACCTGTTGAGCTTGACGAATTGAACGACTGGATGGTATTCGCGTAGGTGCTGTCGGACATATCTGGATACGTCTCACCCTAAAAGCAACATAAGAACCGCGACCATGCCGAACGTTCAAATGGATGCCTTGTCCAGCTTTGTATATCTGACGGAAAATGTGCCGACTTGGCTGACTCAGGTCGAGGAATTGTCGGCGCATACCACGAAGAAACACTCCGAATTCGCAGCGGAATACACCCGTCTACTCAAGCATGCACGTCCTAAGAAAACAAAGTCGCCGTCGTTGGTGTCCAATCGATCGACCGAGAAGGTGTCTGAGCACGAGAAAACTACCCCCAAGTCACACATCTCAAGTTCGTACCCAGCACCTGGTACTCACCTAGAACTTAACCCTCTCGACGCTGGTAACAAATATCTTTTTGCAAATGCCCGCCGACAGAAAAAGACCACGGGTGGTGCGAGCATGCGATCCGGCGCCTCCGGATCACTCAAGTTCCGACAAAGGCATGCTGTTGTTATATATTATGACTCATATGTGCAGGAGAGCTTCGAATCTATGGTCAAGAACATTGGTATAGCTAGAAACAATCTTCGAAAGGGGAAAAAAGCAAGGTCTCTCGCTCGTGGACCAATGTTCCCATCATTCAACCCGAGTGCCAATGGCTTCTCCTTCCAAACTGACAAACTCTCACAAAACCTCATGATGGCACAAGTCAATATCAACCCTAAAAACAACTTCAGTCTGCCCACCCCACCAAACTCTGCATCCGATGATAGCTTCTTCGACCTCGCAGATAAGAATCTGGAACAAGCTCAATCATTCTGCGAAACTGCCGCTCATCAGTTTCTTCGTGATGGGGATTCAACTTTGGAGCTCCGCGCCACAAAGGAAAAGCTCGAGATGGTTGCCGAATTGGCAAAAGCTACGGTGGAAAGGCTGAGGGAAGAAGAAAGAGTTCAAAAGCAACTAGAAGAAGCAGAAGCGGCGGCTGATAAAAATGAAAACGAAAAGCAAGTGGATCCTCTCCCAATAGTGGATATCAACCCACTGGCAGTTCCCAAAACCAATACTCTCGCCGCCATCGAGGTTGACTCTGATGGAGATGGAGATGATGATCTTGACCTCTCTCAATTTCGAGCCATGATACGACCTCGTGCCCTCAGAAGCTAAATCCGAAGTGCTTGATCACAATCATTTTATCAAAACGCTCACCACCCACAATCTCATTATGGATTTTCCTTTTACATGGTTTGGAATTGTCTAGCGTTTCAGCGTTGCGCATCTTTTATAACTTTTTGGTATTGCAAATTGGAGGTATAGGAACATTGCTGTAGGTGGGATGGATTTGCAAGCGTTTTTTACGGAATTGAAACTGGAAGTTTTGGATCAGAATCATCATGACTGGTGTCTTCATTTATACTACAATACTACAGCATCATATAAACAAGTACACACAATAATCTATCTTATTTATCATTGGTTCTCCCAATATCTCTCTCTTCCTCTCTCTCTTTACACCTTCCAAATTTCTCTCTCCCCCCAACTTTCCAAATATTTTAACCATAAAAGTTCTTCCCCTTGAATTTATATCTAAGTTTCCAAATCTTTCTTTTAACCTTATAAGTTCTTCCCCTTGAATTCACATCCATTAAATCCATCCATCCATCCATCCATCTATAAAATATCTAGTATCCATAAACTATCTATCTATCTATCTATAAACTATCTCATACCCCAAAGAAATATTGTTAGATTCTTTTTCCCTCAGCTCTACTATAAGAAACAAAACAGATCTTTATAATAGGTAAAACATACAGTGTCTAATCCATATCCTTCCTAATAGACTAACTGGGTATTTAGTTCTTTGTTGACTGACTGACTGACTTGGTTGCTTATAATTACTATATAGGCATTTGGATTATATATGAATCAATATGAGTTGGTTGAAGTAATATGTGATTGATAAAAATATAAAAAAAGAGGGTGAAAGCTATTGACTGTAATGAAGTGATGAGAAAAAAAATATATTGTCAGGTAGATGGAAGATATGTAATAGATAATGTATACGGAGAGTATGATATTGGATGGAGATTCCAAATCTAAAAGTAGATAGATAGATACGTACATACGAATACAATTGGACATTTTCTAAACTAGTACAGTACTCTTCATGATTTTGAAGCAAAGGAGTTCAAATTGAAGAATAACTATCTATAAAAGATGGAGAGGTGGTGTCTCATGAAACTGCTGCATTGCCTACTCCTCCGGCAGCGATGATTGGATCCTTTTTCTTTGGAACTGCCTCTTCGTCATCTGCTGCTATGGCTGCCTTCTTTTCTGCAACTACTGCAGACCCTGCTCCTGCTCCTGCTCCGGCGCCGGTTCCGGCTCCGGTACCAGATCCAGCTACGGGTTCTTTCTTCTCATCTTTGAGGGAACCCGCAGCTTCTTTGAGCTTGGAACTGCTGGTGCTTTTGAGCTCCGTGCCATCTGCATCTTTGAGAGACGTTCCTTTATCCGCTTCCGCTATTGGTGCATTTCCTTTTGGAATAACGAACCCTTTCTCCTGCTCTTCCTTCTCCTTTGCAGCCTTTTCCTTTTCCACCTGAGCGGCAATATCTGCCTTGTCTTTCTCCCATTGTGCATTTGGATCTCTGAACTCTTCTTTAATCTTCTTCATGCGTTCCGTCCGGTCCTTTTCTTCTTGTTCTCGAGTTTTCCGTTCGGCTTCCATTTCTTCCATATGCCGAATATCATCAACGGAAGGCTCATACAAATGCCATACAGTGTAGTGAGGGAGTCCAACTACAGAGTATTTCATTCGTTTGGCCATTTTACCGAAACCTTCTGTTTCAGCGTGCTTCTCAAAGGAGAATGCGGGGAAGTGAACGCCAGATCGGAAGACCCGGGCTTTGGCTAAGATGGAAACACCACCTACACCGTCTAGTTCCATTTCCATATCTGGATCACCGTATGGATCGCGGAGATAGGCAAGATGGGGACGCCAAGTAGCATATTCGGCATATCCTTCAACAATGACGGCATCTTCGTCAAGGGTGTCGGCGAGGGCAAGAGCTGTTTCGGACTCTTGCCACGAATTGAGATCGTAAGGTTGTTCGCCTCCGAGCCAGTCGGGAAGTGGACGCCAAACATCTGTAAAAATTAGTCATGTTAAAAAATTACAGAACGTAGTTCAAATTACTTGGGACAATGACATCTTTATTGTGTCTCATCAGGTCCTCCAAAATTGTAAATGGTGCAGTCTCGACATCAGCATCACGCCAATAGACCCAGCTGTGGGTTGGCCTCAATGCTGCGCTGAGAAGCCAATTTCGCGCTTGCGCCATCAATTTTCTTCGTGATGCCTGAGCCGCAAAGCCGTGACGACTCTCGACATCTTGGTTCACTTTCTGGCCGAAATCCTTGTGAATAACCGAGATCTCTCCATACGGTTGTTTTGGATCAGGGTCTGCTTGTAGATCCTCCAGGAGTTGGGTAAGAAGCTCTTCGGTCCTATCTTTTGAGTCGGAAACGAGGAACGCAAGGTCGATCAAGTGATGAGGATATGTGAAATTCCGCAGATGCGAGAAAAACATGGGTAAATGGGGTTCTGCATCACGTAATGGTGTACAAAGGAGAACTCTCTCTTCCCTCTCCCACCCTCTGGCAGTACCGCCTGTGTCAGAGAGGTCATAGTAGCGCAGTGTCTCGATTTCGTATTTCTCGGTAGTCGGAGAAAAACTGCCTAATATTGGAATATATTGTCTAGTCGAAGGGAATATGAAGAAGAGGATAGCGCAAACGAATAATAAGCCGCCATAGAGAAGTCGTTGTTGTAAATAATTTCGCGGACGTCGGGATCTTGGTGCGTATCTGTCCCCATGTCTTGTCAACTTTTACATCCCTTGCGAAATCGAGAAATCGAGGATCTAACTTACCGGTGAGGATCTATCGAGAAGACTTCATCATCGTCTCTCTTGTAGGACGAGAAGCCATTTGAGAAGGCTGAGTGCCTTTGCATTTTTTCACAGCATCACCCGGATGACCTGGCCGCGTCGACAGTGTTGCGGAGTTGGTGGGAAGAACGACAGGGTCTTTGAGAACACGAAATGGTGAACTTCAAAGAACAAAAAAGTTGACAGCTCTCGAATGCGCACTCTGAGGCGAGCACGCTGTCAAACACGATACTGTTTGCATAAGCAAGCCAAATTGATGAGAAATGAAGATCTTGTTGCAAGGGCGCGGAGGATCGTGCTGCTATTCAAGGGAGCAGTCGGAGAGGTGTTTCGAATAATAATTAGGATTTGGACGGAGACTGCGCAATCTTTCCACATACATAATTACAAGGTAATTAATTACCTACCTAGGTATGGACCACCTAATTACATACTATTAGTACTCTGAGGACTATGGTACATACCTAGGTAGTATTAGTGCTGTATGTCCAGTACTATGGACTACCATACTACAGTACCTAGGTAGGTACTAGGTACAATACAGTAACACCAAGGAAGAAAGCTTAAGATTGGGCGAAATTCTTCCGCAATCCGCACACCTGGGCGGGCACTAGCACACTAAAATGATAAGAGCCGAATTTAAAGTGATGAAGATGATGGATGACAATTGATGGACAGGGGTCAATTAAATTCCCTAGTGCTTGGCATCCCTCCTTCGCCGTACGACAACGGATGGAGGTGAGATCACATATGATCCAGAGAGAATACCCTCTGCAGTCCAGTCCCGATCTCGAGAGTACAGTACTCTACTTGCCCTGGTTATCGAAGTGTTCCTATCGACCGATGAACTTGAGTTCGAAATTTCGGAGGGGCGGGTACGACTCCAACGCAAACCCAGATCCAAGCCAGATCCCAAGATCAGCTCCATCCTGGCCAACTTGCTGTGCAAGAGGTCCAACAGAGTATACCTGATCCATTCCAATGACAGCTTCCGCCCATTCGATGCAGCCGAAAGGATCTGGCCACTCACGATGCAGTCGAGCATTCCATAACCCACCATGACGACCATGTTGAGTAGCACCGTGACACTTGATGAATAGTAACCCATGAAGGATCGCGCCACGATCTAAAGAGGGAATCAGCTAAGGGCTTCCGAGCGTGGGATGTTCAATCACAGCGGCCGATGGAAATATACCATTGTCCGATTTCCACTTTTAGCATCCCAGACACTCGTCACCGAAGCAAAGCTGCACATAGAGCAGCATCAGTAAACCCGAGGTTGTACACCAAAGGTCTAGGCAGACCAAGGGCAAGGTTATTGGCGGTGACATTTGCCGAGAGCCAGATCAGACTCATTTGTATGTAATTGCTTAGCGATGGAGCATCCCGTTGATTGGGTTCGACCCAGCGAATCCCCCTGGCCTCAAGGCCAGCTGGTGATTCGATTTTGGCGTTCCATCTCTGGAATTTGGACGGAACGGGGGCGCGGACTGTTGGTCCATGTTCCACACTGTTTTTAAAACCGGTATCAGGTTTCAACGGGTCACCATTTCGATGACAAGATGGTATAGGATCCTTTTCAAGGGAGTTGCCGCGGTCGTGTCGTGGGTTTGAGGTACCATCTATATTTCTTCCTTCCTCGAGAAGCACGCACGGGTAGAGGGTTCAGGGTGAAGAACAGGGCAGATTCTAGGCAGACAGAGTAGCTAGAGCGGGATACAGTTGAGTTTTGTAATGTTTGGGTGACTGATTGATGTCAAAGTCATGTCGTCCAGCTTGAATCCGATAGGGTTCTTGATCTGTACAGGCTAATGACTAATGCAACCGGCCATCCACTCCGACCAGTGAATATTCTGAAGCCTATTGCACGTGACGTGGTTCATGGAAGAAAATACATAGTAAAAATCGACGCGTGCTCTAGAAGTCAAAAAGGGTCCGGACATCTTTCGGAATCCATTGGCTTTCTTTATCGAGGCAGATTCCACTACTCAGAGTACGTATGAGATTGCCGTTGCGTCGCGGGTAGAAAATGGAACAACGGCGCTATACGGCGATACTCGTAGGCTGAATTCCTAGGTTGTGTTGGATTGAACGCCATGTTGGAGATTGCTGTTCATGAGATGTTGCAAAATACAAAGTCTCGGGACTGAATCGTTGTGAATCGTGCTCAGCACCAAACTACTATGTACATGAGAATAAAATATACTGTAACGTACAGTAACGTACGCAATGTCAAATTTGAATTACCAAAGAACTGCAATTAGTACCTTCAACCACAGGATAAATTACAGTATCTAGAACGTGAAGAGGGTTGATGACCCCGAAACCTGCAAATGCTTGGCCGTGCTAAAGTCCAAAAAGCAATGCCATAATTACTGTATGACATCAATCTTGCTCTCAACTGTCTTTCTTTCTGGGAATCGCACGCACCGCAATCCACTGCTCTTCGGCGACCTCGCAATACCCAATGCATGTATGACAGCCTCTGTCTTCCCTTGAGTGCCTATTCACCTTTCTTTCTCCTGTCTCCCCTCTGCGACAATGAAAGCACCGTTGTCTCAAACGATGTGGTGTGGCTCACGCCGGAGAGTGCCTTCCACACTTGCGCCACATACTGCAACATCTACAGCAGCTGCGACAATAATATGCAGCCAGATGCCCTACAACACCCGGACTAAAAGCACCAATAACTTCAGCAGCTCTGGAGAGGAACAATACACCGTGCCAGTATGCTCTCAGCGGCTTCGACCTGGTCTCCAGAACAGCCCTAGACAAACCCGATCACCATCATATCGCGCCCCTCACCGTCGCAACCTCCAAACCACTTCCTTCCGGTCTCAACAAAACGAACCAGAATGGACACAAGCACAACCCCATTCCGGGTATTACGCCGACATCCTCTCATCTCCTCAACCTACAGCGGCAGCCGCCACTTCGGAGACAACCCAATCCTCGTTACCGGATCCAACCCCATCTTCCACCCCCACCCCCACTTCTTCCTCTTCATCTACTACGCGCGAGCCCACTCCCGAAGAACGTGCTCGTATAGTCTTCGGCTCCCGTCTCGCCGGATCTGGCTACCGGCCAACGTCCTCCATGACACCAGACTCGACATGGCGAACCATAAACGGTGTTCCAGTTCCACCCCGGCCCTCAGAACCCGACAACTGCTGCATGAGCGGCTGCGTTCACTGCGTATGGGACGACTACCGTGATGCCGTTGAAGAATGGGCTCTAAGACTGCGAGCCGCGAAGAACAAGAGCCCGAGCGCCGCTCAAGGAAAACACGTAACGAGCGGGAAAGTACCCGTATCTAAAACCAGGGGCGACACGATGAAGGGAATAGGCAGATCCGAAGTCGAAGAGAAGAGTGCGAGTATGGATGACGACGGAGGAGGAAGTGAAACGAATTGGAGTTTACATGAAGTTGGGGACGGCGGTGTCGCGAAAGCAAGTGAGGACGACGTGACAGATTTATTCGGTGGGATACCCGTCGGGATTCGAGAATTTATGAAGACGGAAAAGAAATTAAGGGATATGCATCGGAGAGAACAGGAAATGGAAGGAGAGAAACAGACACAATCACAAAAAGGTACAACAACAACATTATCTACGACGTCATTACCAACACAAGGAGAGATCCAAACTCAAACCCAAGCTCAGGCATAAGTAAGATAAGCACGATTGATTACTTTCAAAACTCTATCATAAAGCATTCTCGTCACCATCACCATCATCATCAACAATACCCTGGAATTTCAAACCATCTAATCCAGCGTTCCTAGCAGCAATTTCCAAGCATTTTATCAGCGTAGACGACATAGACAGCATCAACGACGACGACGACGATGAAGAAGAAGGAGAGACCTATTTCAAATAGATATCAATTAGCAATGAAACATATGTATATATGTATATAAACAAAACTGCAAAGCGCGAAGAATCCTCACATTTGTATAAATAAAATAAATAAAAAAAGAGGGGAAAGAACTTACCCCCTTATCCGCCAACCCAACAACCACCACCCTCAAATTTTCAATTTCTTCCTTGGTCATTCCCGTCTCTTTCTTCGCTGTTGTTCCAACACCATCATCGACACGTTTACTTTCCTCCATAATCTTCTTTCTAACCTCCTCATTCCTCTCCAATGCCTTGGCGACCGCCTGTTTCCCCTCGTTTCCCCAAGAAATTAAGATGCCCATCGCGAACCAGGCCTCGGTTTTTGCTCCGGGAGAAGATGCATTCACGGCGGCAAAAGTCAGGGGATCTGCGAGATAATTTGATTTGAGAAGGAGATGTATGGTCTGTTGTTGGAGTTGTTCTTGGTCTTTTCTCTCCTCGGTGGTTTCGTTGACTAGACCAATTGTTCGACATGTTTCGGCAATTAGTCGGGCGATTTCGAGCTTGAGAGGTGGTTTGTCTGTGGTTTGGAAAAGACCGATCAGGGTTTGGAGACTGTCTGTAGAAGATATGAAGTTGTAGATATATTCTATCGATCCAGCAATTAGACGACGGAGGATAGTCAAGGCATTTATATGGATCTCGTCGGAGAATGCAGAGTTCTTTTGGAGGATTGGGAGGAGAATTGTGAGGGTGCCATCGGTGACAAGTTTTGGCTTGTTAGTAGATGCTATAGCGGTCTGACCGAGAAATTGAAGAGCCGCATGTATCGTCACGGGTGCTACAATTTTGTTTGTACTGTTCAATTCATCTTTGATGGTTCTGATAGCTTGTATATGGAGAGACTTATTCACCATTTCTGTGGCGAATGTGTTGTCTCGAATCATGTTGGCCAAGGTGATTAAGTATGCCGCAGATTTAATAGGGCTAGACGAATTCGAAAGACTTGAAAGGCTGTCACTGACATGTTTGACCAGTTTAGACTCCAGTGGTTCGGCAAACTCATCGGCAGCAGTGAACTCGTACAATTTGGATATCAATGTATATAGAGCTTGGATGATTGCTTGATATTCTTCATTCGTAGCAGCTTCGGCACCAGCTTGCTTCATCTGACGCATACTTTCGCAGGCTTTCTCGGCAGTTTCCACATAGACCTCGAAGTGAGCAGTGTCTTCTAAGAAGCGAGGAGAGGATAATAAAGATAAAGCGGCATTAGTAAGAGCGGAAAATTGATCTGTCTCTGAACTTCTACAACATATTTTTAAGAGCTCGAGACGAGTGCTGTCATCAATCTTCTCTGAAGCAGTTGCTTGAAAGTCATTAGTATAACCCTGACGGAATTTGATTCGTCTTACCATTCGTACAGGCGGCCTCAAGGAGTTCACAGGCCAGTGTATTACCATCTATTACAAATTGGCTTCGGATTAGAGTAGGGAGGCATTTCGAGACCACAAGTTCCTTTTGAGCGAGCGCTATAATCATCAGTAGATGAAGGGAAAAAAGGATATCAAACGCACGATAGTCTAGACTGAGATTATACAGGACTGAAAGAGCTATGGCTCCAAGTGGACCGTCTAACAGCCCAACCAAAGCTCTCACACTTGCCGGAGACGCAGTAAGCACCGCTCTGACATCGTCTAAATGCCGATTAGCAACATGGACAGCTATGCGGTCAAAATGACCAACCATTGTCGGCAACACTGTTTCCAACTAGCCGCAAGGCTTGTTCTTGGACAGGTTTGCTGTCACTTGTCGATTCTGTTTTAATGACTTCCAAGGCCACTTGAAAGACCCTGCTAGTCCCTATTGGAAGTCTCCAATCCTCATGATTTCGTAGAAGATCTGCAAATAACTTCAAAGCTTGTGACGTTCCGGGGACATCATTCTGAAGCATATCCTGCAAAGCATTTCCCACGGTGTCCAGGAGCTGCGCGGCCGATTTACTCTCAGCATTCACTGGTGAAGACATGTTTTCCAATGCTTCGCAGAAAGCGCCATATTCACTGCTTCTTGAGAAGCCTCGTGAGTAGAGACTTTGAAAGGAACGGAAAACATCCCGTTCCGCCATCGTTGTAGGAAGAGAGTAAGAGCAATGTCAATGGTCTGGGATGGGAACGCCTTTCTAATGGTAGCCAGACGATCCCAATTCCATTATAATGTATATAACAAGTCGCAATCTAATAATAGGTTGAAACACGAGTACAATGGATCTGGAATATATCCTGAATCCCCGTGGGTACCCGTGGGGGATGGAATTTCGTAGTCGGAAAGAAGGAAAGTTCAGGGGTCCAGAACTAGAAGTTCTTTAGGAAAGTGCTACAGTGTGTTAGCATCCTACTACGGGCGAGTGTTTGG
>LCWF01000313.1:0-14491 GCA_001006345.1 Phaeomoniella chlamydospora | reverse complement strand
CTAAATCTAAATCTAAATCTAGAAACCTACACAGGACTCCTTTTTTTTATGGATTTTTTTTTAATTTCCTCGCAATACATTTCATTTCATCCAAGCAATAAAATCATTATCATCAACAACAACAACAACAACAACAACATTGAGCGCTCTCCCATCCAAATAAATGAATAAACCAAACCACCATACCATGATATATCATGCATGATATACCATACCATACCATATGGATTTCGCTACGCCAAATCGCCATGTATGCATCCCAAGCATGCATAATCTATTCCCATTGCCTCCTTTTCTTTTTCTATAAGGAAGAAGGGAAAAAAAACCTTTTCAAGAAGAGGAAAGAAAAAAAGGGGTTTCAAATCAAATCCACCAACCCTTTCCCCTTCCCATCCAATCCCTCTTGGTCGCGGTTTGCAAATCATCGACATTCAACATATCGGCGCCTTCGCGGATCAAGACATGCCAGATATGGTTTCTCAAGCCTCGCGGCCAAGAGGGGATGCCCCAATATCTGACTTTCAGACCTCTGGTGTGAGCGTCGTTGATCTGGGATCGGATCAGGTCGATTTCGCGGGCGGTGAGACGCGTGTAGGCGTGGGGGAAGCCGATGGATTTTTTGAAGGAGACGGAGGCGTAATAGGAATTAGTGGGGGAGTAGGGAGGGAGAGGGGTCGAGGTGTTGGAGACGGAGTGGCCTTGGCCCTGGTTTTTGCCGGTGGACGACTTGTGGGGGGAGAGTGGGTTGGGGGTGGTTAGGTGGTCGAGTGGGGCGTCGAAGAAGATGTCTCGGTAAGTGTTGTGGGCGGAGACGAGGTCATAAGGTGCGTTACCGGATGCCACGATGGTAATGGGTCTCGAGATGATGGCGCTACCATTCCAATGCGTGAGGTATCCTTTTTGTCGAAGAGGCTCGAGTTGATCCTGGACGAAAGGAAAGATCTCGGGCCCAGAGGTCTTGAAGTCGACTAGGAGTATGAGCGTCTGCTCGGGTTTTGTGTCAAAGACACCGTTGATCTCGGTGTGGGTAGGATGAAAGTGAGTGATGGGGTTCTGCTTCTCCAATATCTCCATCAGGGGACTTAGATATAAGCTCTTCAATGTCCGGTTCTTTGTCAAAGATGAAGTCGTATGCCCGACATACAACTCCTCATCAAATAGCCAAACATCCGCTTCCACACCGGTACAGCCGTAGGCAATGGCTTCGTATAGAGGTACACGACGCCAGTAATCATTGTGGGAGTGGCATTGTACGGGGAAAGTGTCGGCGCTGAAATCGGTAGGCCAATGGGCAAGACCTTCAGAGGGTTGGCCAACGTTGCCCCAGTGTTCTAGTACAAAATCCATTTCGTTGGGGAAAAGGGCGACAAAAGCGCCCAGCGTGAGAGAGATGAATTGTATAAGGCCTAGCATGGTGAGAAAGGCAAGGATGAGGAGGAGTATGATGCGGTAAATGTTGAGTCGCTGTATACAAAACGAGGGCAACAAGGTGCTGCCATTGAATTTCCTTGACTTCTCTGTCCTGCTCCTCGACGTCTGCGAAACCGAATATCTAGATGGTAACGAACGAAGGATGCTCCATATGGAGCATGAACGGTGACGTGAATACTCAAATGTGGCGCCCGAGGGATTATCCTCAATGTCTGTGTCGGGATTGAGGGCTATACATTCAATTGAAGCCGATTTTCCGGGAGCAAATAAAGGATTGTCAATTTCTGCCGAGGACAAGGCAGAGTCGCCATCGTCATTGTCGTGCGATGGTGGAAGCTGATAGCGAACCCGTGTCAAGGAAGGAACGGAATGAGCTTCCGAAAGTGGTCCATATACCCTGGTGATATTGTCGCGCAGAGGTGAAGCCTCTCGAATGTTGTGGGTGTTTGCAGACATCATCGTCGAGTGCTGGTCCCCACTGAGGAGAAGGTCAGTGGCTGCAGGAAGCGCACAGCCGATTGACCGATCTTTAGCCCCCAACTGTCAATGGGATTCAGGTACTTTTTTTCCCGCAGCGAATCGATCGGTCCCTCTCAGTGATATGCACGGATTTGCACGAGCCCGAAACCCCAATGAAAGCTTAGCAGGAAAGCAAAGCCATTGAATCCATGTTCAACGAAGACTCTGAGAACAACGGCATTGCTGTGATGCCAGAGATTCGTGGAGATGGCGCAACGAGCAAAGGGAGGAGAGAGAACTGTGCAACAATGCTGAGGTATTAGAATGAAGGGAGAGTAGACGCTCCCAGAGGCGGTCTACCATCTTGTTTAAGTTCCATTGGGGCTCTGGCTGCAATGGGTGCCGTCTCGGCTGGCGAAGCGATTTCAGAAAAACAGCCACACTCTTCCTGAGGCTAGGGAAAAAGTAGTTCCTTGTAGCTCGGAGAAGGGATCCATCATGGTCATTGGTACACTTCTTGGTATCATTGGAGCTGGAGAGACAGAGTTGCCGTAGCGTTCATTCATTCTCCTGCTGCAATGTTCGTAGCGTGTTGGGTTAAGCGATATCGTATCTCTACGGTGCCGTCCATCCCCCACATAAGAAAGTTGATTAGACTGCTACTCAGGGTTCAACGAGTTAGAGGGTCTGATTGCAGCAGGTGGCCCAACCCACACGATATGTCCTAGAGTGATCGGCCCCATATTCGGCGGCGACGAGGTCAATGCTGAGCGATCGTGACTCGCTGTCTGGAACCAGAGTATCCTGATCATAGTGTATCATCGTGACTACCAACACAGCAGTCCAATGATCAAAAATCTTATCTTCATCGCAAAAGCAAAACAAGAGCCCAGCCGTGTAGCGCCAATGGACAACATGTGTGAGGGGGGCCTGGTGATTGGTGGCATTAGACGATCAATCTCAAAGTCCAGGCCTTGAACTCCGTCGAAGCGGGGAGGACAGATCCACTGCCAATGAGAGTCTCTGAGTACTATGTAATTACAGTACAGTAACATTAATTTCTGTACGATAAAGAAAATCAACAAATGGTGGGGCCTTCAACTCACCAACCCTACCCGAAACAGGAAGTACCCCGGAGATGACCAGACCGCATTCAGGGACTTAATTACTCTTCTTCTTTATCTGATTACCTGACGAGGACGCTGGGAGATGGTCACATTCCACCCTGCTGTCGGGTTGGAAAAGCTTGAGGAAGAACCTTGAGAAAAACTTCATAGCTACAGTATGCGAATGGCAGCAGATGTGATGAGACTGTAATATTGCGCATCGTTCTATTCAGTGTCTATCTATTCCAAATTATATAATTAGTTTGCTTCTGCCTGAGGAAAGCTAGATCCTTCTATCACGAAATTGGGACCACATTGCTCCATGTCTTGCACAAGAACGCCAAATCCCCCGCGGTATGGTCTCAAGACTAGACCAGGCAGTCCCTAAGGTCTTGTTCTTCGACCCAGATACTGTATACTCTGAGTGCAAGGTATACTTGGTATCGTTAAGTTCGAGCGACGACTACTGATGTAAGGTGGGTGACATGCCGAGGTACTGTAATATAAGCTGTGCAGGAGCTGTACAAAAGTCTTGGCAGATTGCCCATTTCAGATTCAACCCATCCCCTACAGTAAAAGGAAAATAACTTCTCTCCCATCAGATAGCCCATCCTTCAAACCCGTCCATCTATTATCAGCCATAATAATCGACACCGATTACAGACACGATATACCTTCGACCCACTGCTCGACCTGTATATAACATCAAGATTCGAAGTATGGGTACAAATCCGCAAAGTAATCCATTCATCCGTTCCCGAGTCGCCAATTCCAGCCAGATATCAGTTCCCTACCGCAGAAATCTCTTGAACTTACTCCAGGCCGATTTCAGAAGAACAGCATGGCCACCTATCCTTTTCCTTCATGGAAATAATTGGTTCCTTTGTCGTTGAAACAAACCTAAGTAAGATACTCTGGGATATCCGATGTCCACGGCTGAGAGAATTGTGCTTTCCTTCTTTCTAGCCATTTCAATCTTCTGGCGTGTCCTCTACCTCTGTCTTTGTTTTTGCAAATTGTCTCCTATTTTCATACCTAACTTGGGGTGTCCGTGTCGACAGAGAGAGGAGAGGTTAGCGCTGTTTGGTCGATCAACCACATCTCTTTTCTTCTAGTTTCTCGAGCCCAGAACCAAAGATTATCCTTTCTCAAGATCCTCCGTTGTATTTTGGATCTCTTTTGAAAGACGTCCTACTACTAATATCAAAGAGCTTATGAGCCTTTTAGTATTTCCCCCAGCATCGCACTCGCTCTTTCAATTCTTAATCGCACTCGCGTGGACAATAGCCGATATCGGACCGGTTTGGACGAAATAATAGCAATCTCAGTCACTTCCTATAAAGGAACGTTCACATGGACAGTGTGACTACCTGTCGGACTTTGCTGGATCCCATACACGTGGTATATAGTTCCTTCCAGCTCGAGGACTTCGGCTCTGTAGACAATTTTCATCAATTCGCGGCCAGTAATATCCTAATTGTGGCCGCTCCAGAGAGGCCTTCTTGATAAGGAACTTTCAACCTAACTGAACAGCCTGATGGCCCAGAAGTGTTCTCGCTCCACCACATCTCAAATTCCAAATCTAAACCCTAAATCAATAGATCAGTGCGATATAACCAGCACTTTTGAGGTATTGAAATTAAAATTCTTAGAATCGTCTTAATAAACATATTAGATAAAACTCAATTAATTTTATTATTTAAAAATATTGGTTAGTTATACAGTAATATAACTTATAAGTAAATTCTGAAAATTCATAGGTAATTCGGACTTAGAATTTTTGAAGATAGATGTGGTGGAGCTGTCCAGATACTCACCTGTACCAAACTCACTGTAGTACTATGTACTTAGTAGATATCGGGTGGCACTCCGTGCCCACTTTCCCAACTTTCGTCCCCTCCACTCTTGGAAGTTTTACCTCGACATAACATATATACCTAAGATACTATCAGAGCATCCTTCTCCTCGAATAGGCATCAAAGTTGACCTTATTCGAGCAAGATGTCTGAACTAAACCTGAAGGTCCCTACGACCAAGCTGCCAAATGGTGCTCAAATGCCGGTTGTACGTCCAACATCTACCATAGTCTAGGAGAGTTCAACCACTGACAAACTCGGTCACAGATTGGGTATGGATTGGGCACTGCAGCCTCATCCAACAAGAAAGCTGGTAGTTTCTTCTCGTCAGTAGACAAAGGGTTAGTCGAGATCATTGGAAAGGCCATTGCAATGGGCTATTACCATCTCGACGGGGCGGAGATGTACAGTACGGATGTTGATCTGGGTGCAGCCGTAAAAGCATCTAAGCTGCCTCGTGAGAAGTTTTTCATAACCGCAAAATTGGACCCATCCACCCCAAGTATCGACAACGTTTCGAGTACTTTGGACAAAGCTCTGAAGGATATGAGCGTGGACTATGTGGATCTCTTCCTGATCCACGAACCGTTTTTCGCCAAGGACAATGAGAAATTGCTCCAGAAAAAATGGAGTGAAATGGAAGCTTTGCAGAAGTCTGGGAAAACGAAGGCAATCGGAGTTTCCAACTTTCTCCAGCCTCACATCGAAACCATCTTGAAGACAGCAGAGATTCCACCAGCAGTGAATCAAGTTGAATTTCACCCTTACCTCCAACGGGAGGGCCTTGTTGATTTTTGCAAATCTAAGAACATCCAGGTTACCGCATATGGACCCCTAACTCCAGCCACCAGAGCCAAAGGCAAGTCTGAGGACTTTGACAAGTACCTGGACATTCTGGCAAAGAAATATTATGTCAGTCCTGGTGAAATTCTGCTGAGATGGTGCATTGATCAGGACGTCATTCCTATCACTACCACGTCAAAGGAGATAAGAATGAGCGACTATCTCAGAGCTCTGACCTTCAAATTGACACTAAGGGAACTTGATGAGATCGCTGAGCAAGGAAAGAAGGTTCACTATCGGGCTTTTTGGAGGGCTAAGTTCGCTGAAGATGACAAGAGGTAGACAAACATTTCACTCTTGTCCTTAACAATCGAAATTTTACTTGCCGCGGAGGTGAGACCAAGCTAGCAGTTTGAGAACACTGTAACCCCTTTTATTCGGGTGTTGCCAACATAGTTTCTAGCGATGTCTATATCGAGTCTCATCGGCAGCAAAGTAAAGCACTGAAAGAGACTGCTCAGAGTATCTGACGTTGCTCTCGCCCCTCAAACCTTCTTTCAGGCCGTGCAACGAGGACTTGAATTAGTCCGCCGGTTCCTCTCTTGCCGTAGATGTGTTGGGAAACGGGTGTACTAAATTTGGGATCGGCTGACAGTAAGCATTAGCCAAGCATCGAGAAGGTGCCAATCCACATTTGACCGCGACGATCAACCGAAATCTCTCGCATTCCTGATTTTCTGCCATGATAATGTGCCTGGCGTTGTACACCGCTCGAGCCGAATGACCGTGTCCCTTCTTGAAGCAAAAGCTGCCATTATTGCTGTAATACATTTGGACAAAATAAGCGGGTGTTATGCGACAAGATGACACCATTGTTCTGCCTTTCCCTTTCGTCCTGGAAGCTACTCCGCGAGGAACATACGATGTACTGAATAAGCCTCAGCCTTCGTATTTGGTCTTGACCACAAGAGGGTCTGGGGAATGATGTTTGTCTCACCAGGTATAGTCAAGTCGCGGGATCTACAGGCCACCATCTCCATCTAAAATACTTCACAATGACTGTCATCTTTCACTTTACTCTCTCCGTTCACATATGTACCACGTTGCTAACTGAATCAGCATCCCTCTTGCAGATCATGACGCTGGACGAAGATTTCTCAGAGCGAGAACCTAATCGACAAGTCTCCAGGTTCCCCGAAGTGAAACATTCGTTACCACCTTGTGTGACCAGACTTCGTATTGGAGATTGCCAGAATGCCTCATCGTCGCTGAAATAAGGAATAGGCCACCCACGGCACAAGGTAGCTTCTCTGAAGCAGAAGGCAGACCCATTCCGTGCGATTTTTCGCCGTAGATGTCGAAGACGAAGTATAAGATGCATCTGTCTCCTCGTGTCCCTCGCAATAGTTCACATCCGTCAACAACTTCTTGATACATCTTCAAACAAATCTCAACTTCTTCTTCTATTCGTCTATCCAAATGCTTTTCTCAACGTCCGTCGTTTTGGGCACATTGTCCCTGGCCTCCTCGGCCATTGCCTCTCCTCTCACCAAGCGTGAGAGTACATTCTACCTACAGACCTCTCTGAGAAATGGCTCTACCGATACCACAAAGGAAAACCTCTACCTCGAAGCTTACCATACCGGGTGAGCCTTGACTATCTCTAGACTTGCTTCTGGGTCTGCTGACAAACAGGCACAGAGCCGGGTTCAATGACGCCACCCTCAACAGCTTCGATACCGCAGCCAAAGCCTTCCTGAATGGCACAAACCTTCAATTCGACCTCGGACAAGGAGATGAGTACCCATGGGGCTTGGTCCTCTACGCAGACACCAACTATGCTGGTAAGGGCAAAATAATCTTGACGTGAATCTCGCTGATCATCTAGCCTGGGACCCCGTAGAGGTCAACGTGGGATATGGCACGGGCAGCTTCGCAATCGTCGACAATAAGCTTGTGTGGAGCGATGAAGAGTTCCTCGGTTGGATCGGTATGTTCTCTTGCAACTATAGACTAAACCCCTGCAAAATACTGATTGACACAGCATGTGATTGGAACCACGCGCTGCCTCAACTCTTTTGGATGATCAAATATTATGGATGGCAGATTCCTTCATCATGCAGTTATGTGGACTTGAACGTTACATCCGTCTACTAGACTTGTCTCACACAGGATCACTAAAAGGCATTATTACCTAACACTTCTTCTGGAAAAAATTGAAGTTATAATGAAGTTCATATACCTTCTCGACTATTTCATCCCTGATTTCCCACCCATGTGAACTGATGTCGTATCTATACTGTGTCAACGGTCAGCAATGTGTCTCTCATCAAGGTCGTAACCCACTATATGAGAACCTCTATCAGTCAAGCAGCATCACCATTAGCTAAAGCAAGATAATCCCCGTCTCTTATGTAGACTCAGTCCTCCACCACTAAGCAAGTTTTCAAACTCCCCGTGTCGCCAACTCCAGTCTCCACCGCATTCCATGTACATATACCGCTGATCTCACGTTCAACATGTATTCTCAGTTACAAAGCGACTTTTGATGAGATTCCGATATCTCGAAATCCTCGGAATAGCAACAAAAACTTTCCCCCTCGTCTTTCTCACCGACTGTCTGCCAAAAAAACTCTGAAATATCCCGAATTTGTCTAACTCAATACTAGACAAGACAATCTGCTGTGTCAGAAAGAAGATCCAAGAATCTGGTCTTATGACTTCGATAGACTCTCCTATAACGTTAAGGTAAGGTTGCTCTTCTCCCACCGTCTATTGACATGTCTATTCTGAGAGCTGTTGTCAAACGACATGTCAACAAACAACAATGCAAGACACAAAATGTACTACCAACAACGCTTGTGGCGTCTAGCGACTGCCGGTTTTGTCGGTCTTTGAACATTCGATGCAAGTCTTCCTCTCTTGACACTCAGATCACCTCGACGTAGTTCACCGATCTTCGGGGAAGGAATTACAATGTCTTGGGCCACGTATTGGACGTATGTATCGCGAGTTGTTTATTTACAGATGTGTCATTGTCGAAACCAATTTGGAAGCTTCGTTCGTCTCTTCAATGATTAGATCCCTCCATCTTACGAAACAAAAAAAGTGCTAAATCAGGGTGAGTATCAAATCTATCATGAAGATACTGGTTCTCGGTTGTTTGTTACGTACCGCCTAGCAATTCCCGAAACATGGCTTACCCCTTATATCTCTCTTCAATCTTCAATGTGACCTCAGGAGCCATATCACGAAAAGAAAATGATGTGATTTGAAGTCAAGAGAGCATTGCGAGCTGAGGCCATGCTTTCCTGAGACAGATCCCGTCAGCAGATCGTCATTTTCACCATTTCTGGCGCCAGCCGTTTAGAGACAGATCAGTCGAGCAAAGTATAAGACTTCCCTATTCCTCCTTTCATTCTAGAAATTGTTCACATCCCTGGTCGTCGATACAAGTCCTCTTCATGATCTGCAAGATTCCTTGAGCAGCTACTATAACTCTCTTTCCACAAGGATCTCTCTTCAAAATGTCCCTGTTCGTCCATTTCAATCTCCTCAATCTCTCAACCCTCGTCTTCCTTCTCTTAACCTCCCCCACCCACGCCACTCCAGCCGCATCATCAGATCTCCTCAGCCCGCTATCCCGCCGTCAATACAACTATACTCCCCCTCACTTCTACCTCCGGACCTGCATTCCGACGTCTACCTCTCTTAATTCTACCAACAGCACAACAATCCAATCTGATGAAGGCCTATATGTCGCTGCCCTCGGAGCCGAAGCAGGCACTTTCACCGCGGTACTTACGCCCTCAGAGTCAAGCGCGACCAAAGCCTCGCTTGACGGTACCAATATTCTTTTCGTTCCGGGCAACGGAGCAAGTGGAACAGAGGAGTATGGATTGGTTCTCGAACCGGACACAGATGGAGCCGGTGAGTTTCAATCTTCTATTCCAAATTTTGTATTATCCGGTAAGAACTTTAACACGGAAACAGCATGGGAACCCGTAACCATAACCACCAGTCACGGAACCTCTGGATTCAGCATCACAAGCGACGGCAAACTCGTGAGGAACGACCCCGCGTTCGCAGGATGGTTGGGTACGTTCCTCTTTCTCCCCTTCCTGACGCTATCTTCTTTCAACTTCAAAACTTCAACTCTCATTCGTGACTAATTCTCGTCTTAGTATGTGACTGGTCCCAAGGCGTCCCTCAACTATTCTGGCGTTATGCATATTCGGCAAATAAAGCCAAGATTCCAAGCTCTTGTCAAGTGGTGGATTTGTACGTTCAGTATCTTTGATAGAATTTTCCTGAATCTTTCTCTGTCTCTTTTTGGAAAGACAGACAAAATAGGTGTTTTTGTTACCTTGGAAGTGGAAATTGGACATGGCTTTAGTTATGCTGCTGCTGCTACTGCTGCTGCTGGTGGAGGTGGGTGGATATTTCGGAATGGTTCATTATTCACAGTTTCTTCGTTTTCGGGACTTGAAAATATTCGCTTGGGGAAAAGAAGGGGTGGCAGTATTGGAATGATGGGGAGAAAGTAGGGAGGGAGGTCTTGAGGGATCAGCAATACCAAGCAGAATGGTGTCTGGATGTGAGAGTCCAGATGGGATTATAATTTCGGTCTATTCGGTAACGGAATGTTTGACTCTTTGTAATAGTTGTGTATTGTAAAGGGAGGACTTCAAGAAAAATTACCATACCAATTGAGGACGATCATATGGACATCAGATCCGAACTCCTAGTAACCAATCGCATAGAACAAATCTGCTGGAGATTCTCTCCGTGGAAAGGAGAAATCGAAAGGTATAAACATGTCAACCAGCACCGCCACCGCCTCTTCTCCTTTTTCCTTTCCTTCCCAAATATTCCGCCTGAGCATCTACATCCTCGTCATCCCCTTTTCCTTTCTTCAGTTCTCCAGGCTCTAAGCCCCAAGCCTCTTCATCGATCCAATCTTCTCCGTCCGACAATTCGCCTAGATGGCCTTCGGCTTTGCTCCAATGGAAGACGGTTCGGCGTAAGCGATCTGCTTGAAGAAGACGGCAGTGAACTGACTCCAGTGTTGAAACAAAAGCGGATTGTTTCTGAATGTACGATGTTAGCAGAGAGAGTGTATCGCTGTGTTCGGCGGGAGGAAGGTGATAGGGAGAATGGCCTAGAGATGGGTGCGGACGAATCGTGGGAATGAGATAGAGAGGTGCAATAGATAGAGACGTCGAAGTATCCGAGAAACTTGGGGAGAGTGGAGGAGTTGGAGCGTTTGAATCGTCTCCTGGTTCGTTGTTATTTGTCTGAGCCAGGGCGCGAGTTATGCGACGAGGTGGAGGAGCTGGTGAGGCTGAAGCAGAACGAGAGACTGTATGCGATGCGGCATCAGCTTGTTCACGGCCGTTATCACCCTTCTCTTCACCTTCCTCGTCTGTTGTCTTCTGTAATTTTGTGACCTGTCCATTGGTTCGGCCGACACCAATGTCTCCGTCCGTTGTTGGCTCATGGGTATTTGTGTCCTCCTTTTGATTTCTTCGTTTTGCAATGGCATGGTCCTGTTTTTCGGTCTGGGGCTCTGCGTCCGTAAGGGGCTTTTCAGAACCGGCCTGGTCGTCTCGATCGTCTTTCGACTGCTCTTGTTCGGAGGTGGCATCCGCCATCACGGTATCTTGGTCAATGTGCACTGGTCCAGCATCTGCAGAATCGGGAACACTAGCATTCTGGAGGGTGCTGGACACGCTTCCAGCATATTCTTGGCCATCTTCACCCCTCTTTCTCTTTTTGCCTGCGCTTATTGCGCCAACGTTCCCACGAAAGCGAGGCTCAAAAAGGTCCCAGTCCTCTGGAGTTTCCACGGTTTCACAAGGAATCCATGCCTCGTCTCCAATCAATTGACGATGTAGGTCTTTCGCCCTTGCGAGGTCTGCTTTTTCTTTTCTAAGCTGGTTGTTGGTCGCTTGTATCATATTAGGAAGGGCTTTGCTGGTGTAAGGTTCTGCAAGTGCCGGATGGTGAGATAAGTCTGATGGGTGTTTGAGAGGGCGAAGAAGCTCTAGATGTACAGTTATTAAGTGTCTTGAGGTGGATACTCATCGCGGAGGGAATACCTTCAAGCTTCAAACCACTATAAGCATTTTCCTCGGCAGCCAAAGCATCGGCCTCTTCGTCACTTTCATCATCTTCAATTTCGTCTCCATATTTATTGTATCTGATTGGGTTGCGGTCGAGGATGTATCGCGTATAGCCAGCATGGTCGATTTTCTGAGAGGGAGTGCATTGTCAGTAATCAAATCTGTCATGGAGATAGTCTTTCTCGGTATCTTACCTCTTTATACGCTTCAGGTCCTTTGATGTACGCTAGTGAGCCCTGATGCACGAACTCGGCGCCTCTTTTGAGCTTGTTCCCGCGATTCGAAGCCTGTGCGATGGGAACGGAGGATGCCGCTGTGGTTGCGACCAGGTCAGTGAGGAACGTCATTTTAAGGGCATTGCAACAATCACATACCTCTATTGCTGCGCCTCAAGGCGCGCTTGAGAGCAGCGATTGTTTCTGCTGTTTCTACGTGTTGGGGAGGCATGGTCGAGGAGTGATCTTGTGTGGAGGGGATTCGGGCGGCAGGTTGGCGAAAAAGCGCGCGATGATGCGAAAACCGAGTCTATCGGTTTTTCTGACGATTCAAAATTCGGCACACTCTGTCATGACCTGGCGAAACGGTCGTAAAGCATCCTCTGGGAATCTGAAAGGAAACCATACGATCTTGATTCTGACACGAGGTGATGAGTACAGCACAAGGAGGAGATTGAGTACGCCGAAAGTGTGTCTGGGGAAAGTTGATTGGATGACGGCAACTTCCCCACATCCGACCACCTTTTGACCAGTCCCGTCCCACAAAAGTCTCGATAAGGGTTCCCTTCCTCTTTGGGTATACCGTGCGCCATTGTCACCTTCATTTACAACCATGGATCGAAGTCCCTGATTCACTCTTACTTTTCTTTGAGGAGCTCCAGCGGAGGTGGTAAACTGAACTGCAGAAGGTATGAGGAGACAGTGCCATTGACTTTACATTATCAGGAGCTACCCTGGGAAAAGTATCGGACGACAATATCTCTTAGCATTTCACATGTCCTACGTCAAACCCTCGACATCGTGAAATCTCTATTCGTGTTGGTCTGTCGACATCTCTTCGCGTCTTGCACGAGAAAAGAAACTGTAAAAGACCTATTGCCACGTTATGCTTGCTTCGATCTCACAAGTGGCCTGTACTCCGGGGTCCACATCTGCTCTTTGATCCATTCTTCCAAGTCTGGGTCATTCTCTGGAATTCCTTCTTCCCGTGCAAGACCCTCGTCTACGGCACACATGATGACTTCCATCGCGATCTTCACACTGATATCCCTGACGTCAACGACATCAGGCAGCAGGCCCTTGTTGGGATCTTTTAAGGCTGGTGACTGTGCAGCTAGGGCCTTGACCGCAGAAACAAGCATCTTATCACTCAATTTGCTTGCCCGACTAAGAACAGCACCTAGTCCTATTCCAGGGAAACAGGTGGAGTTGTTGCATTCGGCGACTTCGTACTCCTGTCCATTATGTGTTACTGGAGGAAATGGAGAGCCTGTAGCAATCAGGGCTTTGCCGTCAGTCCAAGCATTTATATCCTCAGGGTTCGCCTCATGAAGCCTTGTTGGGTTACTCAGAGGAAATATTATAGGCCTCTCAACATGCTGAGCCATCTCCTGAATAATCTCTTTCGTGAAAGACTTCGGTTTGGTAGAGGTTCCAATGAGAACGTGGGGTTTGACTTCTTTGACGACTTCCAACAAATTCTGATGCTCTTTACCTTCCCACTCCTTGTCATCCCGGGCGAATGGGATTTGCGCATGGGTGAGTTTATCACCATGGCTCTTTAATAGTACACCTGGCTTGTCGACGCACCATATCTGCTTAGCTGCTTCTTCCTTACTGATGTCCGAGTCGGCAGCTATTGCGTCTCGTATCTGTTCTGCGATCCCTGTGCCAGCGGTTCCACTTCCGAAGATCACTATCCGCAGATCGTTGACTTTCATGTTGCATACATGCAATCCTGCCATGATGGCTGCAAGGGTTACACAGCCTGTTCCTTGCACGTCATCATTGAAGCAGGGAATGTCACCACGATATTTGTCCAAGATCTTTCGGGCGTTCGTAAGTCCGAAGTCCTCACTAATACTGTCAACCGGTGGCATGTTTCCGTAGGCATCTGACTCACAAGTGAACATAAGCTTTTGGATAAAGCTTTTGGGCCGATTCTACGAATTTCTCAACGAAATCGTCGTATTCTTTGCCTCGAACCCGCGGACGCCTTAGACCGAGGTAGAGCTCATCATTCCGAAGCTCGTCATTCTTCGTTCAACCATTAGCGTGGTTCCGAAGCAGAACAAGATCCCTTACATCTGTCCCGGTGTCCAAAATGACAGGTAACGTTCGGCCCGGGTGTATTCCGGCGCACACTGTGGTCAAGACCAGCTTTGCAATTGAGATGAGAATACCCCCAACACCTTGGTCTCCTATACCTAGGATCTATTTCATGTTAATGCTCCGCATCCGGAGTCATATCCGGGCGTATTCACCTGTTCACCGTCGGAAACGACAATGTAATCGATCTCATCTGACTTTCCAAACTTCGACATACTCTCTTCCACACGCTCTGGATGATCGATATTCAGATAGCACCCATGCGGTCTCCGGAAGAGTCTGGAAAAGTTCTGAATAGCATCTCCTTTGTCGGCGTTACAGTTATTTGCAAAAATCAGTAAATGTCTTAGCAAAAACCCGAAATTATATACTTTATTTGCGCATGTTCTAAATAACGCGTTCTATCG
>LCWF01000031.1:0-80082 GCA_001006345.1 Phaeomoniella chlamydospora | reverse complement strand
AGGTGCGCAGGTTCTAGGGTGCGCAGGTTCTAGGGTGGTGGACTTAGATGAATTACACATCCATTCAGTGCAGTTATGCAACATCTCAAATATTAGTTAATTAACGTAAATGTTGTAATTACTGTAAGCTTCTCGGAAGACGTCCCGCAACCATCGTTCCTTCCCCTCTACCTTTCAAGCGTGCCTACATCGAACTACACCAGGCATTACGATAGCTAAGATTGTCGCCTATACACAGTCAATCAAAAGGCACTCGTGAGCGCATCCCATTCAAGAAATGAGTGCCAAAGTTCCCAGAAATTTCAGACTCCTTGAGGTATGCAGTCCCAGAGTGTTTCGGACCCCCACCCCATGTGCCAGGGACATGATCTGAGACTGACGATAATGTCTAGGAGCTGGAGAAGGGCGAGAAGGGCCTTGGTGCAGGTGCGTCATATATAAGAGCTTGCGCCGAGATTTGATCAAGGTTGACAGGCAGACAGAGGCCTGCTCTTACGGTCTTGAAGATGGAGACGACCTTATGATGTCGAATTGGAATGGAACCATACTTGGACCACCCCACGTAAGCGCCCAAAGCAAGTTACAATCTCTTGACTCGCGAAGTCGCCGATTGTTTCGATTCTCTCGCGACTGATCCAGTGATTCGTACAGAGTGCGCACGAGAACCGAATCTATTCTTTAAAGATTCACTGTGGCGACGAATACCCAGATGCTCCCCCTACACTCACCTTTGTTTCTCGAATCAATCTTCCGTGTGTCGACCCTCGCACAGGGAAAGTCGATCCAACCAAATTACCGTGTCTTGTCAACTGGAAGAGAGATTATACGATGGAAACTATCTTGATTGAACTGAGAAGGTTAGCTTCCATCGAGGTGCTTCCAAGGATTTTACTTACATGTAGTTTAGGTACATGGCTCTACCACAACACAAGAAATTACCGCAACCACCGGAAGGCTCGACTTTTTGAATAGCAATAACCGATAGCCACCCCGATCAAAATATGTACGAGCAATGAAATTGATCGCTGGTGTCACCACTTCTACAGCTTGAACTGCATGCCATACTGCCAATGGTGCAGGTGGTGCCTCGTCGCTCTACCAAAATATCAGAAGCAACATATTATTTGCGAGCTTTGTGCAATAAACCATCTGGCTAGGCGTGCAGAATTGCAAATAGCTTTAGGAATATCATTCGATGGTGACCGTTCTCGAGACCTTGGGCCGAGAGACCATCATGAAGGACCCAAACCTGTACGCCGGACTTACCTATATCTTCTGGAACCTCTATCGAATTGAAACAATAGCACATTATCATGGACTGCATTGGCTGGCGTCGGATGTACGTGGGCTGAGGGGAGCATAGCTGCATCTATGACATCTGTGTGGACAATGAGAACGACCACGCGATAAACTTCAAACTTTCTTCATTAATCGAGTAACTTTCGAGAGTTCCTTTGTACGTCACATGGTGACCACTTAGGCGTAGAATGTATACTTATGCTACGGCTATCGAGATTGGAATACCTAGATTAACAGTGTTATGTGACTCTTGGTGTCCCGAGTCCGTTCAAATACTATGCCGAGTACATAAATATTTCGTCCGTACCGGCCGCGGTCTTGTCCCGAAAAATTGCGGAGGTTATTCTACCACAACTCTTACAGTAAACGTCCATTCAATTGTATTCTCAATGGCATGAAGTCGATGGAACCACATGCCGACACCTATTATCCCTCATAAGTCTTCGGCCCATCAATTTGCATGTGCGTATTGTCTATGCAGCTTCCAAATGTGCAACTGCTAATCTTTCCTAGGCCGTGCTCTCTACCGCGCTCTGTTGCGACAAATTGTTCGTCTTCCAGAAGAAACCCATTCAGATTTTCTGAGAGAGAGTATCGGCCACCATGTCTTGCGCCGCTTCAAGAAAGATTCTCAACTTGATTCTCCCTATCAGATAACAAATGCTCTCAAAGTCGGCTACGAGGCTCTTGATCTTTTGCGACGATCTTCCAATGGCTCAATGGATGCTACCACACGGATGGAATCGATTCTCCACAGTTACAAACCGAAACATGAAGACTTGTCAAGACATAAGAAATACCTCCAACAGGTGGCAGAACGGTTGGCGTCTCGTATCCCTCGGACGCGTCCAAAATATCCTGAGAGCTTAGTTTCACCAGTAGAGAAGCCTCGCAACGTTCTCGAAAACCCCGTACCTATTTCCGAAATGAAGCATCCACCATCAGACGGATTGCGAAGAGTCCCTACTTTCGTTATCGTACAAAACGGAATTACATTTCTACGCTACCACAAGCCGCAACCGAAGCGTCTGACGCAAATGATAAGAGGCAGGTTGAGAACCCATAACCGCATCGTGTCCGAGCGTGAAAAGCTGCGACCGACACTTCTGTGGGCAAAGGATGAAGACCTTTGGGATGATAATCTAGTTGAGCAAATACCGTCTGCGCGTACTCTAGGAATCAAAGAGCCGGAATTATGGGCTGACGATATAATTGCTGCGGACAAGACACTTTCAGCTAAGAATAGAGAATGGGGTCTGAGAAACCTCGAAATCGGGAGGCGAATGATGAAAGTGTGGCTCAAAGAGAAGGCGTTGGGCGACATCGAGGGCAGTACAGAGGAATTGAAAAGAAAGCAGGAGGACAGACGACGGATAAAACAAAAAATGAAGGACGAGAGAAGAACGCAGAAGCTGAAAAGACACAGGTTTGCTGCTAGGATGGCGGACCTTGAAGATACGAGCGATCCACAGAACTCCAGCAAACCAGAGAAAACCATCGAGCCATTGAGGCCCGAGTGAGAATAAACTCTGTATGATCATGTCCGGCCCGGTAAACCATACGGAAAAAAAGTATTCTACGAATGTGTCTGCCTCGCTACAGAAAGGAGTCTCCTCTTTATGTAAAGGCTGATTGTATGAACAAATTATACTGTACAAGCTTTGTATATTACGAAGATGAACCTTCATCATTAGGCTTCTGTTCCTCCTCTAGCATATTCTTCCGTCCTTCCATCGTAAAGTACAAGTTTCTAGACGCGCTCTCCAGAGCACCTGTAACGCCAGCGCCGATACCTTGGAGCATTTGAACAACCTGTGCCCGAAGACCGTCCATACCTCCCTCTATTGTTCCAACCCATTTAGTGCCATCCATGTCGAAGACTTTGCCTTCAATTCTAGCTCCTAGCATCATTAATTTTTTAATACCATCTTGGACCGGTGGGTCCCAATAACCTGGGCTTGCTCGTCGAGTTGGTGCAGGGAACTTGCCAGGTTCAGGGGTCAAGATTTGTAAGGCGGTTTTGACGTATTGAGGCGAGACGGTCGGGAAGGAAAGAATAGCCACAGGCCCAGTAAGAAGCGGTGTCAAAGGGTGTTGACCTTTAGCTTTCATGGCGGCATCGTGCGCGTGTCGCGAAAGGGCATGAGTGAGTTCTGAGTCGGTATGGTCTAGTGATGCATTGAGTGTGTCCGGCGCCGAAGTTTGTATCGATGGATCTGTTGGATCGAATGGGCCAGGAGGTGGAGGTTGAAAATATTCGGCTACCCGTAACGCTGGTTCGAAGATATTGGTTCGTACAATCTCCAGCTTAACCCCCGATCCGATTGCTTGGTCAACTCTCCCATCGGCAATGAGAGAGTCATCAAGCTTCTTCAATGCGATATTGAGCTCGCGCCGAATTCCAACCCATTCATTTGCTTTGAGGTTGTTATGTTGAAATAGGATGAACAATGGTGTTGCATGTAGGAAGGACACATATTCGCGGAGAAGCTGAGATCTTCGAGCTTCGGGAGCTCTATATGATGGAGGCTGTGAAGAGGGATATGTTCTCGTTAGAGGTACTGAAGTTGTCATCTGGTCGATGGGCGCTGCTGGGGTTGTCGCTGCTGTCGCATAGCCGTACCGAGGAAATGGTTGTGTTTCTGTTATATAAAATGCTCGCCATTCTGGCTGAGCCAAACGCTGTATCCGTAATCGGGGGGGCATTCTGAAAGCAGGCCAAATGAGTGAATATATCGCTGGAAGAGATGGGTTCAGTGGTTGTCGGGTTGAAGCTGTAGTAAGGTTAAAAGGTGGTCAACGGGAAATGCTGCTGCTACTGCGGCATCTTTTTTTTGCCGGATTTAAATTGACTCAATTCTGAACAATGCGGGTCAGCCCATCAGACATTGAGATGCACTCTGGGAAGGATACAAGCAATATAGCGATTCTATAGAGTGCGTCGGTTTCAGACGACTTGAAAACAATATGGCGAACCGGCCTTCAGCCTCGACAACAGAGGTGCAACCTCCAGAGGAAATCTCGATTGCGCCGCTCCTCAAACGGATCGCCTATCCTCATCACTCCCAGATAGACTGCACAGCCAGCGAGATCGCCTCAGCATTCGCATTAATCTTCGAGAACAGGGTGTCACAAGTCCAATTCGCAGCATTCCTCACATTGCTACATTCCACCAGGTTAGATAAGGACCCTGATGTTCTCTCGCAATGCGCCCAACGAATGCGGGAAGCCGCAAGTCAGGTTGATGAACTTGAGCTGCGCGAGGCAATGAAGCGAAGAGCCAGGAAATCGGGAACATATAAAGGGGGCTTTTGTGATATTGTTGGCACCGGCGGTGATTCGCATTCTACGTTCAATATATCTACAACATCGTCTATAATCTCATCTGCGTTTCTGACAGTTGCAAAACACGGCAACCGGGCCCAAACTTCACTGTCTGGCTCCGCAGATGTGCTGAACGCTATCGTGCCGACATCTCCAAACATTTCCGCCGTGAACGCAAACAATTTACACAGAGTGTTCGCAGACACCAACTATTCTTTTCTTTTCGCGCCAAATTTTCACCCGGGCATGAAGTATGCTGCCCCTCTGAGAAGAGGTCTGGGGATTCGTACGATATTTAATCTGCTTGGGCCGCTAGCAAATCCTGTCGACTGGGCGATCGAGGCAAGATTGGTCGGCGTTGCATACCAGGAGCTGGGACCCCTCTTCGCTTCCGCTCTTAAGCTATCAGGGTCTAAGAAGGCCCTGATTGTCTGCGGGGAGGAAGATCTTGACGAAATCAGCTGCGCGGGGAGAACAAATTGTTGGATGTTGCGAGAAGTAAAGAACCCCGACTCTAAGGGTGCTTCTGATGTAGAGGACGGCGAGGACGAAACTAGCGACGAGGACTCTCCACCTCGGACAATCTGCGAAGTGGAAACTTTCTCCCTACATCCCAATGACTTTGGGTTACCAACGCATCCATTATCAGAAGTGCACGGTGGAAGGTTACCGGAAGAGAACGCGAAAATGCTGATGAAGATATTGCGGAACGAGCTCCCAGAGGACGACCCCATCTTGCATTTCGTCTTGCTGAATACCGCCGCCTTTTTGGCCATCAGTGGAATCTGCGAAGCCGACACCTGTGAGACAGGCGAGGTCGTAAAAGAACGAGGACCAGGAGGCATGCGCTGGAAAGAAGGTCTCCGGAGAGCTCGCTGGTGTATAACAAGTGGAAAGGCCTTGGAACAACTGGAAAAGTTTATTGAAGTCTCACAGAAAATTTGAAAATTTGAATTTTGATTCCCTCAAATATCGATGCAGATATCAACCCATACTGTAACTCCTCATGTATGCCCAACCTCTTTCCTTTTTGACCCATTTATCGTGAACGCCCATGCCGACTTCGAATCTGTTGCCCAAAAAAAACCCCCATATCAGAGGAAGTTCACCGTCTACCGCTCTCGCAACCAATTTTTCTCTACTCGTTCTCAAGATATCTCCAACAGATTTCTTCTATGATCATCGTGCCTCAAACTGAACCATTCTGTCAAGATACTTGTCAGTGTTGTCTGTTCTCATGGCCTGTGTCGACGACTTCCACTCACCTCTTTGTTCTTTCCTTGTATAGTACTCGGTGACCACATTCTTTACATCTGATAGCATCGCTTCGAGTCAGAGATACCTTGCTGGCGCATTCTCCACAGATATATGATACTTGGGGACCAGCGCTTCCAGCCAGATCTGTGCCACCGAAGCCGCCGCCGCCGCCGCCACCGCCATAGGATGGCTGGTAGGCTTCCCGAGATGTGGGAAGGGTATAGGATTCGCGTTGTGTGGACATGTTTGGTAAATCGCCTGGAAGAATGAAAGATACTCTTCAATTTGGGGTTTGACGACGAGCTCGGATTGTATTAGTTCGCAAAGATGTGGTCGGCGCAAGGAATTGTTGAAGTTGCTCGACGTTGAATGGGTAAAGCAGTGGCTCGGGATAATATTTAGTCAAACGAGTTTAGTCTAGAAAAATTTAGAGTTTGCTTGCATGACTAAGTGCTTATGTAAATCAGCAACAACATCTTCTCCCATCCGTCGCTACCACCGTACATGCCCTTCATACATGAATTGTTTTTCGAGTATCTGACACTGCTCGTTACCAGAGAACTGGCTTTGACAAATTTCCGACCCCAATCCAAAGGCAGACACTTCGCTTACGTTTTTTTGGCTACATCGTACACAATTTGATCCTCTCAGATCCTTGATGCTTACCAGTATACCAAATCGGAAAGTAGCCTGTGGCTGAATATGGAAATCCATGCGAGAGTCCTGACAACATTAATGATCCGGTGGACAGATCTTGTAACAACCTTCAACCAAGAGCCTTCCCGAACCGATGTTGGAGTTTTTGGCCCTTTCGGATTTATATTGGACCAGGGACCGCATGCTGGCCTTGCCTCATATATGACATACCTTACATTCGTGATTTATTTCGTTGGCTTTCCATTTTTTTCCGTGCTTGTCTGTTAATCGGGTCATATTTCGATCTCATATTGGCCTGACTTCACTGTTTCTTCGATAACTTTCTTCTTGTCGCAAAGCAACTTGTGCTGCAGAGACTTGGCCTAGTGTCTGCCAAATGATAGCCACAACTTTAAAGACCGATGTTTCGGAGGTTGTAATAGTTGGTGGAGGACTTTGCGTATACCTACTGAGAACACTAGGTAGACTTAAGGGCAATAGTCTAACTGAACATATGGACTAGCGACGGCTCTATTCCTATATCAACATGGTGTCAAGAGTATCATAGTCATTGAGGCTCGCTCAATCGACGCCAATGACCGTGGCTACTACTTCCTCTTCGCCAATGGCCAAATAATCCTCGAGAAACTCGGATCTCTCGCTATTTGGGCTATGAGTCGTGGGAATGCATGGTTGGGGAGACAGCCGATGAGGCGGAGGGCTAATTATGTAGTTGAGAGGGACTTTCTGGAGGTGGTGGGCGGTGAGGAGGAAGGGAGGTAGGTAGGTAGGTAAGGAAGTAGGCAGATACAAAGAAAAGTGGGCAGATAAATATTTTCGTAATTAACAAAATTAATTACCGTTTCTGCTTGAAACCCTAGAGTCCAGACATAGATAGAACATTAATCAACATTATTGACCGAGCAATTCCTCATTACTTTCGTAAATTCATCCCGCCAGACCCCAAGCTCCTTTTGCAACCTAGGTCCCTCATTTCACAACTCTCATATGCCCTTGACGATCTCCTTCAACTTTGTTCGATATCCTTGATCGCTGCCATCTGCATTTATCATTCCAAAAACCCCCAAGATTGTTCGAACATTATTCCCAACCCCGATGTGCGAAAATCATATTCCTCAAATTCCACCATTTCAAACCACCTACCATCGCGATTTGAACCATGGTCATGATCTTGCCGCTTCGGCTTCAAGACACGTAAATCCATGGACTGTACCCGATTCCTTGTCCGCTATGGCTTTCATGAAGCCTCGAGTTTCGTTGATATCTAGAGCGCGGGCGACGTATGACATAGGCATTTTAGTTATGAGGAGAGAAGAGCGAGTGATATTAGGGCGTGAAAGAGCGGATTGCTCTGAATGACCAATGCGAGAGATTTCAGGGTCCGTGAAGATGATATGGGGAGACGAGCGGTTAGTGATTGATGCTGGGATTTTAGAGGATGGGCTATCTATCAGATTCTTGCGGATGATTCGGAAGTCGTCATACGAGACATAGGTAAAAGCTGTACCTCTTTGACGTCACCAAGGGTATAGATTCCCGGAACGTTGGTTTCCTATATGGGTGAGACGGGGATGAAGCCTTTGGAAGAGGTTGCTCTGCCGGAGGCCGAGGGGCAAAGGTAATCAGTGTTTGGAGTTCGGCCAGCGGCAGCCAAGAAATGTGAGGCGTTTATCGTGCTGGTTACGTTCGTGGCTGAATTTTTAGTGGTAACTGAAGTGTCACCATTAGTGGATTTGGAAACCGAGACCATGATCCTGTTCAGGAGAACATCAATTCCATCTTCGATCAAAATGTTTTCCACCGCCGCTTCCGATACGTCTGGATCTTCTTTACCTAATAGGTGACCACCTCCTAGAATGACTGACTATCATACGAGCACCAAATCTTTCTGAACATCTGGCCGAATTCGAGACCAATAGGGTCCTCCTCCAACAATGATCAGATGCTCCGGCACTGTGTCGAGCTCCATGATGCTTGTTGAAGGTAGAACCAGGTTCTTCGGGCTGGATATACGTTTTTCAAAACCGCCTTTAAAGCCGTCCACAGTATCTCGCTTGCGCTGTCTAACTTTCACCAATTACACACAAGGGTCGGTACTTCGATGACCATGTCCTTTGCCTCGGTGGTGAACGCCCATCTTTTCAGAGTTGCTGATCACCCAGGCGGCCCGAGCACTGGAAATCACGGTCTTGGTTGGTGCACAGCCTTCATTAATGCATGTGCCACCGATGTGTGCACCTCCAATCAGGGCAGCGTGATAACCTGATTGTGCAAGAGTCTGCGCGAGAGGAGTTCCAGCTTGACCGGATCCAAGGACAATTGCATAATAAGTTTTCGCTGTATCGTTGCTGGATGCCATCTTCGTCAACGGTGAAGACTTGAACTTCAAGGCTGCTTCTTATGACAGCCTTCGAAATCCCACAATGCAAGGCTTGCTAAAGGTAGGACCAGTGGTAAGAGTGAGAAGTTGTCGGAATCTCTATCGCTAAGGCATTGCCAAAATATGGTAAAGCAAGTGCTGAGCATGCATGGTGTGTCATTCACATTATTCCTCTTCGGGATAGACCCGTGACAAATTCAGAATTCTGAGAGAGCTGATATATAGTCATGAACGTCTTGATTGCTGCATAGTAAGACGTAGTGAGGAGTCATAGTCATGATTCCAAACTAAAACGTCAAGTTGGGTGTCGAACTTCAAATCTACTGGGATATACGGCACTAATCTCCATGAGTGGTACACTGAAGCAATGTTCAGTGTTCGCATTGAGGAGCAGGTGTATCCTCAGAAAAGAAGGACGTCTGCCTGGTCACACGCCAGGTATATATGTATGCTCCCTACCGCGGGCTTCCCTGTGGCGATGTTTCGACCTTGAAGTGGACCGGGGCTCCATATGGTCGAGAGGTGGAACTGGCAGGCGAGTCTTCTGACTCCGGCGTCGGTGTTCTACTACCAATGATGAGATTCGTTAACATGGCCGGCAGCTGATCGGCTTCCCAGTCTGCCCGTAGTAATGCAGAGACACTGACCGACTCCGATGGGAAGCTGCCTTGGGCATCTGTCAGCCCTAGCCAGGTGAGAAGTAAACGGTTCAACCTTGCTATCCACTCGGTACCCAGCCTTCGCATAGGATATATGAACATTCCCACATCCTTATGTCGATTGACGGCGCTTAGACGAGGATCATTGAGTAGAGTCCATAGAAGCAATGCCAAAGGAGAGGGTGACGAGACAATGTCTGCGTCTTCGATGGCATGTTCAAGATCATCGTAATAATGGGATAAGCGTCCTGGACCTCGGATGGCCGCCATATCTAAAAGCCCAATATGAAGGAACAGTAGAACCCGGAACAAGAGCAGTCGCATGAATTTGTGATGAGCGTCGTTGCTGGAATCGATTGACGTGTCGAAAGGTTGAGAAGAAAGCAATATCATGGTTAAGGGCGACCTCGCAGACAGATATCTCTGCCGATCAAAAGCAGATATGGTCGAGAGCCTCCGTTGATGAGCCAGATTGCGAATGGATTCCAGGAATGGAAATAGCGGTTTAAGCAGATTCTCAGCATCTGCCATTTCCTTATTGTTGAGCAAACCCTTTGGCCAGAAGTCGACCGTTGTAAGAGCATTGTACCAATTCGCGATGGTCGTTGCTTCCCGGCGCGGTGGAACAATTTTCTGCCTGACACGGAGTTGTACCATCTCCCGGAAAACTAAGCTATATGCTCGTGCTTGGGCAGCATCACCATACATGTTCTCCGCCCAGATCAAGGACATGAGACCAATGTGAGTATGTTCCTCCATCACCTTTTCATCCACAAGCCTGGTGATTGCTTCATTCAAGTATTGAACACACTTTGCTCGGTGCGAATTCACCATCGATATTACGTATGGGTTGTTGTACCCTATTGACTTTGCCCAAGATAGAGCAGCTGGAAGCATCACAAGGTGCTCCAGGGCCTCACTCGCCCGGGACGCAAATGGAAAGAACATTTCATGAGCCGGTTTTCGATTACCTTGACTTGGGGGAAGGATGTCCAGATGAAGGATCCGGGGCGCCGTGGAAAGCCAGTAATCCAGAAGAGGTTGATCTGCAGGGTTTGGAACTACCATGCCACCCAACGCATATCCTCTGTGGCTTGTTAATGCATCAAGTGGTGATGGTAAACTTTCAGAGAGCAAAACTGGAGAGCTGCGTGCATATTGATCAATGACTGGCTGCACACGTCCGTTCAGCAGCCTGCTCGAGGCAGATGAACCTTCTCCATTGGAGAGCAGCTGCCAGATGCTGAGACCAGACTTCGCACGAGTAATTTCGGGACGGGGTCGATCGCCTGACTTGGAAATGGTTCCAGATTTGATGACGGTCGTAGACTTCCTCTGCTTCATCGACTTTGAGAATCGTCGATTGGCTATGGCGGCGGGGCCATCCTGGTTGAAATAGTCGCCACTTTCTACGGAAAGATGACTGGGGCCCGGACTGATACTGCTTTCTATTGTTGTCGGTGGTGATGGTAAAGGAGTTGGTCTAGAGTTTGGATAAGGATCCTTCAAAGCCGTCGACTTCTTGGCCGCTTCTTTCTCCAGCCGTTTCTTCCGCCGTATCTCTCGGGTGACATGCTGTGTGCTCAAGCTAGACGACGTTCAGTACGCGGTTTCCCGGGGGTTCGGCGAGGCCACGAAGGACGATGCACTCAGATGAATGGTTACCTTCGGTTTGTAGGCTGATCTTTATCCCATTCCACAAAGGTGAAGCGACCACTGTGGGGGACAGGCCTGCCTGAGGCCATTGGAGTCCTTTACAGACGTTGGCGAACTCTTGGCTCGGGAAAATTAACGGAGTCCGCAGCGGAGTGCATCATCTTAGGCGGGAGAGAATGGCCTGGAAACGACACATCTGATGCACCATAGTACACCTTCACTCATGCAGTCGACAATGGGTGATATGCAAGTACGATGCTTGAGTGTCTCTCTTTTCGTGCTGATCGAATCTGTTGTTGGAGCAGAATTAATCTATCGTCGTCAAGACAAACCTTTCAAAAGGCACGGGCGGGATCATCAAAAGTTTACATTTGGTTGGGCTGACATGCTTTCTTGGTGACAATGGACGACGTGCCACAATTGCAAACCTTGCCGCCTCGCCGAGGGGCACATGAGAGGTCCAGACTCCAGCCACCTTCCTGATGCGGTTATGACACCAAACTCACCACCATCGGACAGGGCAAATCGTCTCCACCTCGTCGCCTCTGTTCTGAAGTAACTAATTACGCTGTACTCTGAGTAGATGGCATTCTTGTGACAATGGATGCCATTTCTCCCTAGCGTGTTTGACATCTTGTCCAAGTTTTGCCCATTCCGACATGGCCAATGACTCGGTTAGTGCAAAAGATCTCACCCGAACAACTTCTTATTCTGTTTTGGATGTCTTGGCAAGCGAAAGGCCCGAGCATGGCGTACTCTCAGGAACCAGGTACGGCACTTGTACATAAGGCAGTAATCTATGTACCTACCTCAACTTCTGACTGCGAGTTCAAGTACACCCTCAACGCGAAATATAAATCGAGTGTCATTACGATAAGCTATTCTATTGAATCTCCACATGTGATTATCTCTTCCCTTTGCCCCTTTTGGATTTTGCTGCACCCTTTCCTTTGCTTGTTGACGTACTGGACCGTGTCTGCACATCATACCCGCCAGCTGGCTTCTCGACGACTTGCACTTGAACGCCTTCATCCTCGTCTTCGTCAGTACTATTGGAAACTTCTGAGCTTGATGAGCCCATCGGAAGGCTGGTGCGGCGAGGCCCTGCCAGGTTGGGGGCACTTCCGCTGGCCGTGAACATATCAGGCTGAGGGTACCGGTAATAACCTGCGGGTAGCTGCCCTGGATATACATCAGGAGGCCCAGATGCCACTCTCCGTCCTGGGGGGGCAAATCTGGGGTCTCGAGGATCGTAATACTGAGGCACAGGCTGGCCGTGATATGCTTGGTATTGAGGTGGTTCCAGCGGATAAGGAAGTACGTTTGAAGAGGAACGGTTCCTAGGCTCCCAGCTCGGGTCTGTTGGATCTGGTCGTGAACTGGCTCTGGAAGAACTGGATGATGGCCGACGCATACGTGAAGCCTCAGGCACTGCATAGTACCGGCCGCCTTGCATGTAAGGATACTGGAATTGTGCTGGTGGAGCGCTTTGTTGCTGTTGCCGAAGAGATTGGCTAGATGCATTGCGAGAGTTGGGTCCTGATGAAGAACTTGATGGACGCACAGCAGGCGGAGGGTAGTAACCGTGCATAAGCGCACCATTGTTTCCGTAGGCCTCAGCTGGGGAAATAGGGTATGGGATCTGCGTTTCGCTGCGAGTGCCCAACGAACTCCTTCCGCTAGCCTTCCGAGGCTCAATGGCGGCCAGACGAGGCGAGTTGTTGGTGAATTTGTCACCTCTTCCCTTCTTCTTGGTCTCGGGTGGAGCCTTGCTGGACGAACTCTTCTTTCCTCTTGGTCTTGGCCCTGCTGTCAGTTTCGTTTTGCGATCCAAGGCATCCAAGGCATCCATTTCTTGTCTACTCAATTTGACATTGGTCTTCCCCAGCATCTGGGCTCGTCGAATCCTCTCCAAAGCCCTTTCCACTAGATAGTCTTCCTTTTCTCTCAACATCAGTTGCATAGTTTCCGCACCTTGAATCACGACATGTTCAGGCATGTCTTCTTCAGAACCTTCCAGCTCATCGTCTGAATCATATTTTGTACGCCGCCGCCGAACGCCTGACCCCATGTCGAATCCAGTAAAATGAAGCTCGTCACTAGAAAATGCTCTGCTTCCAAATTCCAATTCCACTCCTTGCTCATCGTCGTCATCGCTATCAGAGATCTCCTCCACTCTTCTCTCGCCCTCCCACCTCCGCTTGCCCCAACCCTTGTTGGTCTTCCTCCCCGGTCCTGCCCCTGGTGGTCTTCCCCAGAAGGGCATATCGAAAGGAGTTCGCGGCCGACCACCTAGACCGCCTCCTCGGAAAAAGCATTCTCGATTGGTCTGTCCATAAATGAAGCATGTCCAAGAATGCTGACTCCTGTTGCACCAATTAACCATAATAAAGTGGAGAATGGTGATGCCCAGATCCCAAGAGGGACAGCAACAACAAGGAGACCTGTGTAGAGCTGCGAGGTTGTGGCTCTGAATACACCGATGTCGAGATCTCTTCCGTCGAGTTTACCAATTCCCCACATGCCGCCGACCACTAAGAAGATGACGAAGAGCAGCATCAGGTTGGTCAGCAAGCTGTAAATGCTGAGCATGACGAAGACGACGGCATAGTTGCTGGAGAAGTAGCCTAGATTGTAGTTGACACGGGTTTGCACTTCGCTGAAATTGGCAGGCTTGGACAATCTCTTAAGGTCGAGGAACTCGGAGACTGGCTTGAGATTCGCAAAGCGAGAGCCGAGCGATTGGTTGCGGTAGCTAGAGAAGCGATCGCCGAGATTGAGGCGCGACGTCAGAGCGTCGAGGGGAATTTGAATTCGTGCCATTGTAGATTGATCGACTTCCGTGCAGGTAAGCTTGAAGTGATCAAATGTTGGTCAAAGGCGTGAAGTGTTTTTCAAGTTGGTGCTTGGAGAAAGGGGGACAGATTTCGAAGGCGCAGCTGAATGAGCGGACGCGTGTGCTGTGTCGAAAGAATGGAACTCTAGTGAGCAAGTGAGCGAATTGGGGTTGGAAACAGCGAATCTCAAATAAAATGTTGAGTTGGACAAAGGCTGAAGGAGAACAGGTTTGCACGATGTTGGAAAGTTCTCTTATTATTCACAGTGGTGATATGATTGGAAATGGTAAGGGCGAATGAACTTCCGGTTTGTTTCGTTGCCCTTTATTGGAGGCCGCACGAAACCAGATTTGCAGGGGAAGCCCCAGCTCGAGTCCCCAGAGAGACCCAAGCACTGCCCGCAATCCGCCTCGCCTTTCTTTCTTGCCCTGATAGAGTTTAGCAAGGGGATCAATCGCCTCCTACTGCCAATCTGCGTTCCATATAATTACATGGGAATAATTATCAGACGAGCTCCAAACATCCAAACACCGGGTAGCTGTTTTTGAATTTGCACCTTCCAGTACCAGCGGTGCTAACCCAAACCCAAGAAGAAAAAAGAGAGAAAATCTACACGGGAGGTGTGTCCTTTTTATCACCGCCTTCAGCGTTGTATCATGGCCTTGTAAGCTACTGCACGGTGACAATAACGCTCCATCGCCATTGGACCACGTTACTCCAAGGCGCTTTCCGTCAGGCCCTTGAGGTCCACATCCTCGACACAAAAGTGGTTGCGCACCATTTTGTCGGGCATCAAATCCCGTCATAGCACCAAACGAGGGGACTCCGTCTACACTATGAGAGCCGTCGCGGTGAGGATAGTGGTGCTATGTGCCCTTATTGCCCTCGTTGCTGCATGGTCAAAGGAAGGTAGGTCGCGCACATTGCATATTACATTAGAAGTGCGTATTCTTACCGGTTGCAGACCATGAAATATTCCGATTACGAGATGAGGTTGCATCCAGTGAAGGGGAGGACATTACATTCTACGATTTCGTGGGCGTCACTCCCAGTGCAAGCTTGTCGCAAATCGAAAAGGCCTACCGAAAGAAGGCAAGACAAATCCATCCAGACAAGGTTAAACAATCTTTCATTGCCTCACGGGCAGCCAAGAAAAGTTCAAGCAAGAAACCAACGGTTCACGTAAACAAACCGCCGACCGAGAAAGAGATCAAGAAGGCCGTGAAAGATGCCAACGATCGATTTTCGAAGCTCGGGGTGGTCAAGAATATTCTAAGTGGCCCTGGCAGAGATCGATATGATCACTTCTTGAAACACGGTTTCCCCAAGTGGAGAGGCACCGGCTACTACTATACTCGCTTCCGACCAGGTCTGGGGTCTGTTCTCATCGGACTCTTCATCTTTGGAGGGGGCGCTGTGCATTACGGCATTCTAGTGCTGAGCTACAAGCGCCAGAGAGATTTTGTTGAGCGATATATTCGATATGCTCGCCGCGCAGCTTGGGGTGATGACTCTGCGCTTGGTGGGATCCCAGGTCTCGACGGGTCGATGAGTCCGCCAATTGAACAAGCCGAAGCTGAACCAGGTTCCGTACCAATGAACAGAAAACAAAAACGTGCAATGGAGAAAGGAAACAAGAAAGAAAAGACCGCAAAGAAGCCCACCAATCGATCAGGTATATCCACTCCGACAACCTCTATTGGACCTCGAAGACGTGTCACAGCAGAGAACGGCAAAATTCTCATTGTTGAAGCTTCGGGAAATGTTTGGCTTGAAGAAGAAATTGATGGAGAAGTACAAGAATTCCTCTTGGATGTTGATGAAATTCAGAGACCCTCATTTCGCAATACGGCTGTCTATCGATTACCTATTTGGATCTACAATACGGCCTGTGGGAAGGTTCGATCCACATCACAGGAGGAGGATGACGAGGGTGTTGATGAGGACGTCAATGGCATTGCAACGGCGGTAACTAGCAGTGGTGCGAGGAAGCGAAACAAAAAGAATGGTGTACCGTCGTAGCACGTCATATCGTTATTAAAGGACTGGAGGCAGTCGCACGCTGTACTTTTAATGTACTATGAAAAAAGAGATGTCCAAACTAAATCAAACATTTAACGCCTGCTTTGACCGAAGATCAGCCATCTTTCTCTACCCATCTCACATGAAAATCTTTGCCAATCCCATCAACCCCTCAACACTGTTTCCAATCCCTGACCCCTCTCCTCTCACTGAATATCGTTGATACTCTCCGCCGCTTCTGTAGCCTTTAGGATACCCTCCTGGCGGTCCGCCAAACGCCTTCAACAAACCAGGCGGCAGCCGGATCCCAAATTGTGCCAATAACTTGTGTAAAGCTCCGCCCGTGAGCAACGGCATGATTACAAGCATGAAGACTTTGACCGGATGTCGACGAGCGTAGTAATATAGGTCTCGTAGGAAACGACGAAGCTTGTTGTACATGCGATTGATGTAGCCCGCACGGGGACGAGCACGAGACGACGAGTAATATGAATGACGAGAGCTTGAGTGGTGGCCACCTCCGGAGTAGGAGGACATACCGTCGTTCCAGAAACCCATCTTTGAAGGAGACGGGATTTGTATTGTTTGACGTTTTTTTGAGGGGTTAAGCGATTGGTGGGTTGGGAATAGAGTTGTTGGCTCGTTTTGGTTATCGATCACCGGTATGGCGCTGATTGCTAGACTGACGGAGTTTCTTGTTGATGCTTTTTCTTGTGCGTTGAAGACCCGGCCGCGTTGAATTGATAGGTGGAATGTAGTGGAGTCCTTCTTTTGATGTTCGCACCACAAATCGGTGGTTTGGCTGAGGTGTTCGTTGGGTTCACAAAAGAAGACGAGTATTCGGTCAGGGGGTATGTAGATGCTTGTACTGATGCGATTGACTGACGGCGCAGCAACGAAACTGAAAAGCACAACTGGGTGTGGTGAGAACGACTGATATGGAAGACGCCTTAACCACGATCTGAGAGTTCAGGATGCAGCGATAGTTGTGTGATGAGGCTTTTGTGGTATGTTTATCTCACCAATTGGATGATGGTAGTGGATTGGACTTCTATAGATATCGCAGACCGCTTGTTCCCAGACCCTTTACTCAGAGTAAAGCAACAATTTAATTGTAGTGGCTGGTTCGCTGGAGACAAGCTTGGAGCTTCCCACCAATCACTTGTCCGCTTGTCGAACTACTCTTTTCTAGATTCCTAGGCACCCCTGAAACAACGGGATCTATGCGGCCGCTTGGTTTGAGGGGTACTCTGGCTACAGTTAAAGCCACAGTGGCTTTTGCGAGTCTGGTTCGGCACGGTACAATAAGTGGGTTGAGGCTTGCCTGTGATTTGCACGTACGTCATAACATGCCCGTCACCAACGTCGTACGTACTATATATGAGGGAATCTAGATATTGAACCATAGCCATTCCTCATACCAAAATCCTGTCTGTCGTTTACTCTGACTGATACTCCTGCCATCCTTTCGTTTTGTATTCCTGCTCCTTATTCGCTCCAGCGAGAGGAATCACATATCACTAACTGACAGGTGGATAAGTCCCCCATTCCACCTGCGCAAGGAAATACCTAGTGACATTTGAAAATCTGCATCACCATGGCGAGTAAGTGCTTCTGTGCGATTCAGTACATATAATCCTGACGGTTAGCTACAGACGAGCCGGTCGACTATTACAAAGTCCTCGATATCCCTCCCACAGCAACCCCTCAACAGATTCGCGATGCCTATAAAAAAGCTGCCCTGAAGTCACACCCCGACCGAGTGCCGGTAGATTCACCCGAGCGTTCAACAAGAACGAGAAAATTTCAACAGATCAACGATGCATATTACACCTTGTCTGATGCTACTCGAAGAAGAGATTATGACGAAGCTCGAGCATATCACTTCGACGATACCTCTGAATTCGATGCAGACGAAGAAATCCCACAGCAGAAGCCCGCTGCAGGTGGATTCCCTTGGTCAGCCTTTGGCTTTGGTTCTGGTCGCAAAACCGAAGAAGAAGAGGCAAAATTCGCCAATGATCAATTCGGAGGCGTCTTTGAAGAGATGATGAGGGACGAAGGCATGACAGACCAGGATTCAAGGCCGAACCATAAATTCTGGTCGCTGGTTGGCGGCTTGAGTGGTGGTGCCATGGGTTTCATCGTCGCCAATTTCCCAGGAGCCGTCGCAGGTGCTGTCGCCGGTAATAGATTGGGAGCTATCAGAGATGCCAAGGGTAAATCTGTCTACTCGGTATTCCAAGAGCTTCCGCAAAGCGAGAAAGCAAGGTTACTAAGTGAGATGGCTGCCAAGATATTCGGGGCAGCGATCAGTGGTTAGGACAGATGCTCATGACAAGCCGTCAGTGAGAAATGCAGAATGGATTTGATAAGTCTGGGTACGACTCGCAAGGCGTTCGGTCAAAGGAGTTTTCGTGTGGTTTTTGTTCAGCTGCTGGACAAAATGTGGTGCATGCACGTTGGCTTGTTGTGATAAATCGCACTATATTAGGTTGTCACCTTGTTCCTAAGTAGTGTTGTATAGATAGCAATAAGAACAAAGATAGGAGAGGTATCAGCTATCCATGTGTAAAGACCAAGATTCGTTTAGGTATTCATTCAAATGTCACTATTTGGAGGTCGAAGTCCCAACATAGGAATCACGTAAGGAAATACAGGCAAAGAGCTTCCCAATCGAATACTGCCAGATTACTCTACATATTAAAAAAACATCATGAATCATTATGAAGTTATGTATTTATTTATTTTTCGCTATCACCGCTTTCTTTCTCGACCCATTTATCGACCTCATCGACAGCTGATTGTGGATTATTCTTATGCATTAACAAGTATCCTTGAACGGCTGCTGGGGAGAAGCGATTTGACGGAATCTTTTTGGAAAAGATTTCTGCCATATCTTCTAATCTTTGTTGGTTAGTTTGACTTTTCGATGTCATCGTCGAATCCAGGTCCGTCATTTCTCCACTTTCTTCCCCTTTCCCTCCGGGAGTAGTGGTGTAATTTGTTCGTAGTGTCGCTCCTTGATAGGAATTCAGAAACATGTCTCGGATGGTCTCGGTAGATGCATTCGTAAAGCAAATTGTCATGTCGACTCGACCGGGTCGAAGAAGGGCGGCGTCGAGAGACTCGATGTGGTTCGTTGTCATGATCAAAACCCGGCCTTCGTTGGATGCCACGCCGTCGATGACATTCAGCAAAGCAGACAGAGAGATGGGTGATGATGAAATGCGAACAGGAGCAGGATCTTCATGGGTTGAATTGCCTTCTTTGGGGGGACTTGGATCATCGTCTGATGTCGATTCTACAACTGCTGCTGCTGTGGTGAACTTCCTCGAGTCTGCGATTCCGGCACTGTCGACATCTTCGAGAAGAACGATACAACGAGCTGGTAGTTCGCTGAATAATGATGCAAGCGATTCCTCTGTTAAGCTTTTGGAGTTTAGGCTTATAACGTAGACGTCTAATCTAAATCGCGCAGCAATTGCCACGCAAAGGCTGGTCTTGCCTGTGCCAGGTGGTCCGTAAAGTAGATATCCTCGGCGATAAGGGATCCCTCGATCAGCGTACCAACGCTCCGTCATGGGATGCAGGTAACTTTTTAGATCGTCGACCAACTCCTGTTTCAATTTGTGGTCTAGTATGACTGTAGAAAGCTTTCGAGGTAATCGACTGAGGCATCGCTGCCACTCGCCGGAACTGTCAAGACCGAATCTACTGCCTCGGTAAATGACGGTTCTCTGTTTATCGCGTTGAAGGTAGACTTCTCGGGCTTCTTCGAGAAGTTGCCTCAAAATCTTATGATTGGTTCGAAATGATGACAGAAACAGGGTCTCGTTTCGCGAAGTACGAAAAGACGTTTGGTTTTTCTCAACGGAACGCGAGAAGAAGACGTAATGTCCTCGAAAGTGTAGAGTGTGCGTGCCATGGGATGGCGTGATGTAAAAAGGTTTGACCTTTACTCGATCAATCACACGAGCCCAGTGGCTGTCGAACTCTTCCATAGGAAAGGAATCGGTTTCACCCATCTTGATATCTTGTTCATTCAATTCGTCGTCGTAATAATCCCAATGTGTAGAAGAAGACGTCCGAGTACTAGCGATGAAATGTTTGGTGTTACGAGCAAAGCGCTGTTGAGAAACCCAGTACATAAGATAGCTGTACATCGAATCATCCATGTTGATCTCGGCGGAGCACATAAGGTACGTAGCGGAAAAATTATGGACTGCATCTGTGCAATATCTGACTGTCGCTGCAACGGAGGCGATAAACACTAGGATCGGAATCAACTGGGAAGTATCGAGTTTGAAGTATATCCGAGCAAAATGCACCAGAGGCTCCAGTAATGGACCGAATGCTCCAAAGGCCCCATCCTGCCCAACGAATCGGTCCACAGGTAAGGTTGTGATATTGGCAGCCATTGCGTTGAAGTTGTTGAGCAGGATGACAAGGACCTGCCGATTCGGAGAGAATGTAAGCAGAATTAATTGCACCTAGATCACCGCCGTCTTTTATAGCGTTGGAGCGCTTAGGCTGCAGTTGCATGGTAAGTCAATCGGGACATCGTTGTGTGCCTTCCTTCTCCAACTTGGGCCAGGCATTAGATTCATTGGTTCCATAGGCATGCAAAAAGGATGCCTGTACAACAGTCGGTCTTATTTGCAGTCAGTTGAGCCTCAGCGCTGCTGCCCAGCGCTACAGAGTACATTGTAAGTGGGGACGATAGGGGGGCTAACGTTGACTCATCCTCGTCACCTGGAGTCAGAACATAGACTCATCTTTGATGCTGCTCTTCGAGTTCCTGAATATCCTCGCAGCTGCCTGAATGTGGGCTGTGCTGGCAGTGACACTAACTTTGAACGGCCGCTTTATCGACGAATTGAACGATCATCTCTTTCTCAAACCTACATCTAAAAATCACGAAACATGTTTACAACAGTCCTGTTTTGAGTAAAAGTAATATTTTCAGGCTTCAAGCAAGAAGGTACAGTACCAGGCAGGATTCAACATCGAGTCCGAATGGAGCTAGTTTCGGGGATGGAAGCTCTCGGGTAAACTTGCTCGGTAACAATGTTCAAGGTCAGTACAGTAATTACCAGAGTAATACTGGATGTTTGCATACAATAGACAAGTACCAGTGTTCATATCAAGGACGATGCTCCATCACAACAGTCGACTATGTCGGTTCCGTACAGTTTCTAGATGCAATTTCAACATATTAGAATCAGGAACATTTGAGAATGAAGTTGAGCTGGTTTGGCCTATGTGCTTTGTATTACTCTGTGGCATGTTGACAGAATGTTATCACTAATCGAATCACCGATGCAGATCTCCTGATCCCAATGCTGGCTACTCGGGAGTAGTGACATGCTCAACTCCCCCAGAAACCAGTCTTGCCTTGGTTGGATTCTCTTTTTCGCTCTGACCCTTGCTTTTTCTTGCCAGTGGTGGCAAATGCTACTCGTACCTTGAAACCTTCAGCTTTGGAAAGGCGTCCAGTCCGGTCGAGGTCACAATGGAATTGACCTCTTAAAGCATGCTTTTGACCACATGGTTGACAGCTTTGACCACATTCCGCGCGAGGGAATTGCCCTTGTTAGTAATTACATGGTAGCAACAGTCTCGCCATTTGGCGCATCAAATACAAAAACATACCGAATCGCTAAGAGATCTGGGAGGATATCATTATGTAGTTATTAGAATCCAGTGGCGTTGGAAGAACAAGCATGTGGCTGTGCATTCAGACCCTGGTCGTATCTAACCTATCGTGATGTAAGTTGTTGAACGAACCAGCGCTATCCCCGGACCCAAAAACATGTTTTTGCCCAGTCTTCAACTTGGTTGTCACGATGATCATTCATTTCTTCTTTCTCAGACTATCGTATCTGTATAAAAGTAGTTCTGAAGCAATTGGGAAAGGGCTATTCGTCTGATGCGGTTTTTGGTCTTATAATAAGAATTTCCACATCTGATCTTGCGATCTATTCGAATGATTCAGGAGCGAGAACACTTATCCAACATTGGCAGATTACAGTAGTAGCTACACCCGGGAGATATTCTTGGGCACAGAGTCACGCTTTCAGAGTATTGTCATACACTTTGTTCATCCACTCGACGCCGATAACCCCTTACCACCATTACCTCTTGTCCTCTCAGTATGTGGTTCAGGACATGTTCGGTCATCGCCTTGGTGACGTTGGGGTTGGCTGCACCAGATATGGAAAAGCGACAATCGTGGGACACTGCTGAGTTGATTTCGCTGTAAGCTCGGCTCTTCTCTGTGCAAAAGTGTGTGACTGACAACCTCTGTAGCGCAGCAGAAATTGGAATCACAACTTTGCCAACAAATCCAGCTGCATTGTCCAGCTTGGAAAGTGCGGTTGAGAAATTGACCGCAATCCTGCCCCCAGCCTCGATCCTCTCGGTCCTCGAGACCGCGGTTCCCGCCTCGGTCATTAGTGACTTATCCAACCCTACATCTGCGAGTGTCTTCGCCAGCGAATTTGCGGCAGGCTCAACGCCAGGATGGTATTCATCTCTTCCTTCGGACGTGAAGAACTTCTTCAGCACTTTCAGCCCGACACTGCAAACCATGTCCGTATCCTCTGCAGCTGCCTACCTATCCAGCGTCGAGGCAAGTGAGTCATCTGCAGCCTCGACCGCAGCAGCTTCAGCTGCTAGTACAGCTTCTGGTTCCAGCACTTCGGCCTCGCCCACTTCATCAGCGTCTTCGGCTTCGGCTTCGGCTTCAGCTTCAGCAACAGCAGCATCGGTTGCTGGTGCATCAAAACCAACAGGCGTATTATCCGCCAGTCTTGCGATTGTCGTTGGTGTTTTTGGATTGGCCATTGCCCTCTAAATTGTGAAATTATCCACAGGTCTTGTTATAAGTCCACCTTGGATACAACCTGCCAAATGTACAGAGTACGAAGAAACGCGATTGCATGGCTTGGAGTCTGGTATCGATCGGTTGGGATATTGTTAGACATGACATTTGGGATACCCTTTAGTTCTCTCCAGTATACACATAGAGGGATTTTTCGATATTGAATCGCTGCAATGATGTTATATAATATCGTCTCGCTCTCTCTCTTACTTGCTGTGACGAATTGTCCTTCGTTTTGGATTGTGGGGAGCTGTCCAAAGCGTCTGATGGAAACTGGCCCCACAGATCGGTGTTTATACTTTGCCGACCTTCGAAATTCCTCCAACCTTTCTGCAGAAATATTTTTGTCTCAACTTCAATTTCTACCTTAACATCACTTCAGCTCGAAGAGAGTTCAATCCTGCTCCTTATGTGTGGTATGTCTATCCCATTCCCAAGTCCTCACCTGTTCCTTTGTGATGAACATATATCCATTGAACAATCCAAATCCTATTTCATCATGAGGATCCAAAACTCTAGAATTACTCTGATTCCATCGAACCGAAAGCACTTGCGCCATTTTATATTCCGTCTTATGGTGACTAATTCTACCCCAGATGCCGCATTGAACAGGAGTATTTTTTACATACCGGTGGTCATTGCCTGTATTTTGTGAAAAGGTACGTCGATGCTGTTTCTTTCTGCGACATCCCCTCTGTGATGATCCCATGACACGTTTAGGCATTCCTCATTCTTAATTTTCATGTCGAATCTGTCCTTACAAGTTTCAGCCTTGTCTGACATATCAGTGATCCATCTTGCCGTTATGAAAATTTGATCGCTAGCCATTGCTAATATGCTCTTGCGCTAGGTAAACATATTCTCCATTTCCGCTTTTACTCCGATCTGCCTTTTCATGAAGAATACTTGAACGAACGGGCGGACAGATTGTACACCTCTCTGCTTCGACCTTCAAAAGCAAGGCGTACAAACCTTGTGGTCGTTGTCGAAGGTGATACTTGTTGAGATTTTCGTCACCTGATCGGCTTGCTACGTCGCAGAAATTGTGTTTATCTGGTTGACCATAAGAATATATTACTGACCTGCTAGAAGGTAATTGATTCTATCTCGTCTTTGCATCTTGCATCGTCATCATATGATGAACTCTTATTCACACTGTTTGAACCAAGCTATGCTTGGAGATGAACGTACATACACTGAAAATGTGAGTTATCTTCATATGTTATGATCAAACATGGTTGCTAACTTGCCGTTACAGTCTGATTTAATGAGCCTGAATGCAGACAATCTCTAAATATGCAGCAACGAATGCCTCCAATAGCCCACAAGCTAACAGCAAGCGATCTGTCTAGGTAACCGTCATTACATCGTGTTTTGATCTGTGTTGTATCAAAACTTTGTAAGCAGCCCCCAATTCCTGCCAATCTCATTATGATGAACTCAATATTTTCGCTGTGTTCTTTCTGAATACGTATGTGGAAGAAAAACATTTCACCTTGGAGAACTGAAAGAGTTTGCAAACATGGATCTACTTTCGAAGCTACTTGATGCATATCAGCTAACATTTGCATAGTCATGATAGTCAAAACATCTGAGAGTAATGTGTGCCCAATGTGTTGATAGTAATGGAATTCGTATCATATCACACATGTCCTTCCGCAGTATCTTCCGTTTCATACCAAACTTGCCTCCATCCCATCACCATCTTAGATATAGATATGAATACATTAACTTGCATAAAATAATTCGACCAGCATATAAGTCACATCCTTTATCATCTCTATTTATCTATATACCTGCACATAACATAGAGAACAGGCGATCTAGGATATCATATGGGTGGCATACTCCATGAAATCCCATCTCTTTTTGCTTAATTAAACCCAACACACATGTCCATTCCTTTTTATTTCCCCCTCTCGATTCCAATACTCAAATTCCCATTCCAGTTCCCAATCTCAATCCCATCAACCATATCACTGTCATATTTGATGATTTGATGCTCGAGAGGTTACTTAGAAGAAGGAAAAAAAATTAATTTTGAACAAAATTTTTTAAGTTAGGGAAGTCGTGATTAAGGACTTGGGATGATATATCATCATCATCATCATCATCATCATCATCCTTTTTATTTGATAGATTCTGATTTGATCTGATCTGGAGAGTGGTTGGTGGTGAACAGCATAGAACTTCGTATTAAGGAATGCTTGAGTGGAGGTGGGGAGGTGAATAAGGAGGCAAAGCGAGGTATGTACAGGGTAGGTAGAGAAAGAGAGAGTCGGAAGTCAACGTCCGTGTGGATAACCTCGGAAAGACTTTGAATCTCCTTCTAGACCGTTGGATTAAGCGGAAGAGGGAAGGGCGGGAAGGGCGTTGATATCGGAACCAATGGATTGGGATTGGAGTGGGTGGAAAAGGCGTTGCTGCTCTGGTTGTTAAGGCTGGCAAGGACCTGTGGACGGCCTTGTGGAAGGAAGGAAATGGGATGGGCTCTTTTCGCTGCTTGTGATGTCCGGGCTTCGCATCGAGATAGTCAGCTAGTAGTTGACGGCGCGTGGACGGAGCTTGAAATAGGGCCGTTTGTGGTGGTTCCAGGGGGGGGGGTTAAAATAACCCGAGGATAGCTGATAACCCTGAATTCTTGCGTCTTAGGGAAAAGCACAAGATGGTTAGAGGTCATCGTCGCCGGGAGGGGGCAAATCCGAAAGCTTTGCGTTGCTTCATTTGTAGACCTCCTTCTCGCCCTCATTCTGAGCATTTGATCCAGTCATGAGAAAAATAACCGCTATTTCCTCCATTCCATTATCTCACTTCTTCTTCCCACCTCCTCCGTCCTTGACATCCTCCTGTGGCCCACCTCCAATGTCCTCCAGGCCCAAATTCCTCCACTCATCCTTCGCCATCAAGTTCCTCTCCATCCTACACCCCAGATACCCCTTTGCCAATTCTCGACAAGCATCATCGTTGACTCCTCGATTCTGTTTCAGGCATTTCAAATATGTTGTCACTAGGTGTTTGCACTCTGCGTCGTGGTCTAGAGGGAAGGAACCGCGCTCGGGACTAAGGCCAGGGAATTGTGTCAGTCAGTCTGACTATATGAGGGATATAGAGGAGCTTGGGGAGATACGAACGGCGTGGGTTTGATGTTTACGGCACGGCCGCCGGGGGAACCGAAGCCGGACATGTATAATTGGGAAGCTTTGCGGCTTTGTGGTTGAGAGTTGGAGGAATTGTGAGGCCTTGCGGATGTCTTGTCGGCAGAGCTTGGAAGATGTACGGAATATGTGTAAGGTTGATAATTCCCGCGTCAAGTCCCCAGGGCTGGATCTAATGCGCTATATAATAAATAGAGGTAGGCCCGTAGGATTCTTCTCAAAAGACGAAGTTTTGGAAAAGATAGCTGATAAGTTGCGATGGTCGAAATTTGGTAACAGAATATATACGAATTTCCTGTAGAGAGACCGTGAAGACAATGTCCGATGTCCCTTGACCTTTCTACAAATACTGTGATCATGTACTCTGTATTCAAGATGTTGGTGGGTTCTATAGCCATATACTGTAGCTAAGCTGGAGAAATGTAGCTTAGAAGGCGCTCAGAAAAATGTTCGGGTATGGTCTCCAACAATTTGATTCCGAATTCCGCTTTTAACCGACAACTCATCAGGAGTATGTATATACAATCCCCTCATGAGCGAGGGAATTGGAAGCAGAGCATTAGAGCTTGAAGAGTCTAAATCATGTTATTGCATTATCGTGTTTCTAGTCTCTAAGCATTACAGTAACATAGATATCGACTAATTCTCCCGGTCTCCACGCGACTGACAAAACACAAGGGGTCATGAAGAACATGGTCCTGCCGATCATTACATAGGTGGGGTGATGATATCGTTCGAGACGTCCATCCGTTAGCATGTCTTGCCCGATTACAGCGCTATCCGGCTCGGGACTCCCAGGTACAACTCCAGACAGTGATGTGCATACGCTATCCGACAAATGGGGATAGCAGGAATGAAAATTAAAACGAATAAAATGGTAGATTGGTATCGTAAGCACTGCGCGCGGTAAGGGGAATAACAAAGGGGTATTGATGCGGGCAAAGATAAAAATAGAAACAAATGCATGATCGGGAAAGGTGGACAGCCTCCGTAGTTCCCAGCAGGGTGTCAACGGAGGGGAAAAGTGTGTCGACTGCCAGATATGCATATATCATCGGTGTAGGCTTGAACATCTTCGAAGTGAGAATCCCCAGGAAGCTTTGCACAGTCATGCAGTGGAAAGTATCCCCTGGTGTTTGATGCAAAATGTAAAATTGCTGGGATCAATAATGCCGATTAACCAGGCTCTCCGCGCGTTCTCTAATCCCGATTCTCTCCCCTTTTGACCTGCCTGCCCCACGTTCACCCCTGCCGGTGATCCTACTCCAATCTTCCCATTCTTTTGCTACTTCACCCAAGACATCGCCCATCACACTTGGCAAAGCCATTAGGCCGTGACCTTGGCCTTCGAGAATCCGGACTTCACATCTTCTCATTACACGACCGAGCCATCTGACATTGTCAACGGGCACACGGGTGTCACGAGATCCGTGATGAATCACAACAGGGCGGGTTATATCCACGTAACGAAATCCAATTGGACGCCGGCGTTCGAGACAAGTGACCAGATCGAGAGCAGGATTCGAGTTCGTTGTTGCTAGATGCCAGATAGTCTGGGTGAGTCGGTCGTCATAGTCACGTTCTCGAATACGAAGGGCCTCTTCAAGAGCAGCCTTGTGATCTGGAGTTGTTGATCGAGACGAATCGAGTGGATATTTCAAAGGAGTCTCTATTGACGTAGTTTTATTGATAAAAGCTGGGTTGTCGTTAACTTTGTCGACAGTGGACGGCTCGACGGTAAGGGCATTAGCAATTTTTGAGGGGGTGTTCGTTATGTTTGTCGTGCCTGGCGAGTCTGCAGATGCCGTCGATTTCCGCTTAGAAGAGCTTTTTCGTGGAGATCTGGGCAAACTTGACGTGATACTTGCAGAAGTAGCAGACATGAAACTTGAATTAGCAGCCTTTAGGAACGACGTCGGTATTGCACGAAGGAGTTTTTGAGAATATGGCACTGCCCCCGAAGGAAGGGGTTCTCGGTTAGATCCCATGCTTGACATTTGAGATGGCGGTATCCAAGGCGCTAAAAGGTGGATTCGGCCGCGAATTTGCTGGGGCATTCGCAGGGCTGTTGCAAGAGCGTAAATTGCACCAGCAGAATGAGCTAGTAAAGAAAATTTAGTGATCCTCAGATGATTACAAATGATTGCTACATCGTCTGTTAGGACTTGTTAGTATTGTTCTTCAAAAAGGAGTGTGATAAATTCTTACCAGGCCAAGCAAGAGGAGTCCCAGTGCCATCCATGCACGGCTCACTCTCTCCAACTCCTGGTCTATCTGGAGTAATCAAGCGTAGTCTCAGTGTCCTTGCGAGTTCATCATAGAAAGCGGTCAAGAATCTCGTTAATCCCATGCCCACACAACAAAATACAGCATACCCGTCAGGATCCCCCACTTCTGAAAACGCTATGACCCTTCCAGATTGAGGATGTCTGACCTTTTGGTTCATTCGAGGGGCGTTGAGATATGCATCCACAGCATCATCGATGGAGTCGGATGTAGAAGGACGACCTTCGCCAATGGACGTCCTGGTTGGTGTCATTGCACCGGAATTGCGTCGAGTTTCCTTTGTCGAGTTTGCCCTCTGTGGGCTGGAAGGTCTAGAGTTGCGTTTTGCTTTGACTGAATTGCTCCGGTCCCACGACTTTTTGCGGCCATGACTCGCTGTGCTCATCAACAGAGGATCAGACAGCCGCTGGCTATTCCTCTTGCCCGTTGATATCGTAGGAGAGGGAGCTCCTTCCTCCAAAATTGCCATTTCACTAGCAGGCATATGAGCCAGATTTCGACGTGTCTCCTGTCGACTGTCTGAACGACTTGTCGAAACCGGGCTAGGTAGCGGTTTCTTCTGTCGTGTCCGTCGGGTAGTCTCTCCCGTCACTGCTTGGAATTCCTTATCGCGCTTCTGCTTCGCTGCTTTTAATTCCTTAATCCTCTTGACAACTTCATCCTCCTCTTCAGGTAGATCGCTATCAACTTTAATGTCCTTACTACTAGACATCGAATGCCTGCTATGTCGTGCAGGTCGCTTCTGTTTAGCGGGACTACCCGAGTAGCTGTGTCTGAGGGACGACTGCCTCGAAGGGATTGGCCTACCGCTCCCAATACCACCTGGACTTCCAGAGCTCTTCGTATCGGAATTTTGGCTCCCTGGTGTCAGAGCCGACGTTGACTCCGTAGCTGATGTGCTACCCTTCCAGGCTGGAGATTCGGCCTCTCTGATAGCTTCATCAATCCTGTCCGCAACCAGGCTCCTACTCGAAGGCGTGCTGCGTAGTGATCTTCCATTAGTCGCCGTTATGACCAGTTCCTCCCCTAGATATCCATGTGACTTGTTGTCTTGGACCTCCATCGAGTTCATTGTTTCTCGTGATGCTCGTCTCAGTAGTCGCCGCGCACGACTAGGCGACCGCGAGGATGTACTTGGCGATACCGCTCGTGCGACTTCTGGAGCAGGACTATTTGTAGATACAAGACTTTCTCGACTCCGGGAACGTAGGCTAGAAGCAGACCGTCGCAAGCCAAGTCTACGTGGCTGACTGTTTACAGATTCGGGCGCTTTGGGCTTGGCCATGCGCACCACGGGTGGGATGGCAGCATCTGGGAAATAGGAGTCCGCGGTTTCGTCTAATTGACGACTCTTGTATGCGCCATAATCCACGCCGAACCCCTGGTGGTTGTCACTGCCCTCAGTTGCGTCGCGCCCGTAGGATGACCGTGTAAATGACGGGCTGGATCCTGTGTACTTTGCTAATTGATCATCGGGAATCAGACTGTCAAAGTGGTGTTCAGCCTGTGAGGAGATGGTCGACAACGAGGTGATTAGAGACGAGATCACTTCCGGGGAAGTCGATTGCAGACGCAGGTGGCTTGTAACGGGACGCGGCGTTTGAGAAATGTGTTGTGTCGAATTCAGATGTCTTCGAGGACCTGCTGGTTGTTGAGGAACGATCGGGTATGGTGCAGCAGATGTGTCCATTTCGTTGCAACGCTTCGCGATCGCTGCAACGCAACCGGTGATGCGAACACGGTCTGCAGGTCAGGATGCGAGAGGGCGGTAAGGGGGTTGGCGGTCTATGCGTGATTGGCTGGAGTTGCAGATCACATGGAGTTTGTCTCACTGCAACCTGGGCGGGTAAAGGGGAAATACGGGGATGCGAATGTGCATTAGATGTCTGGATTCGCAATGGCGAAACCTGAGATCAAACCAAAGTCAAAAGACATGTCGGCGACAGAAACAAGAGACTAATGGCCGCAAGTTCAGCACCTGAAGACGCGACAATGACGGCTTGCCAGGAGGTAAGTACAGTAAGGCGAATGAATTATGTATGGGCTACTGCATCTGTGGGTACAGGAGCACAGTACGAGGCGTAGGGAAGCAGGAAGAAGATACTGTAGTTTGGGCGATAGCGAGGAGAACCCCTATCCGACCTTCCAAATCTACCACGGTACTGTCATCAGCGTACGGTAACTTCAGCGGACTCCCCGTTTCTTATTTCTTACTGTAATTACCTCCCTCATGGAGAAGACCAGACATCCACACCACCATTTCTCCCCCTCCTTATCGATACAACTCAGAAGTCTACATAGGCGCTTACTTTAGGCATCGTACCGCCTGATCAAGTACGGACATTAGAGAAGTGAGGACACGGCATCGCACACCCTTTATCACTCTCTTTACCATGATGGTATTTACGGTAATTACTGTATATCAAGTCAGTGTATCGTACAGTAGGAACAAATTGCTGTCTTTCGTGATGAACGAACAACTGCCTCGATTACCCCTGCAGGCCCTATAATATCGTATCACCGCCGATACGCAGATCCCCACTCGGCTCGAGGTAAAAGGAAAGTTAGTCCAACTGCCATGGTCCCTTTCTGCAATGTGCAATATCTAGGGAACCTATCCGAGGGGGAAAGCTCTTTACCCTTCTTCCTTGCTTTAGCCCTACCCGCACATTCTCATACTCGGAGTAAGGTACAGTACATCGGTAGTACAAGACTTTCAGTTAAGCTACTTACCAGACAAACCAAACGATACATCGGTCAGAGACTTGGGTCCGATGTACTTAGTTCTGCACCAGGCAAGCATGTCATTTGATCACTCGATTGAAACTGTGCTACTATGGTACAAGCTGACGAAGAGTTCGGGGTGGTACAGTGTACGCAGCATGCATTACTGGACAAGGGATTTGATTACTTCGGGCGTCATCAATCACATGCACGGGACATCCACACCCATGCGCAGCTGCAGGCGAGAGTATGCGAGATCTTCCCAGTCCCATAGGTCGAAACTACATACGCGTCGAGTGATCGGTCCCTGTCATTTGCTGTATGCTAAGCTCCCTAGCCTCACTGATATAGGGTCACTGATTTTCGAGGGAAGTCTTCGTCTCGACCTCCACTCGCGTATATAGATGTATATTTGTTGTACTTTAATTCACCCGTCAAGATCACATCGACTTGAACATACCAAAAGTGACCACCATGTGCCTCGCCCATGCTCGGAACCAGGTGTGACAATATAGAAAACTCATTCCAGAGCAGCGAAAAGCGCTGGTGCGAGGCCCTGAGATGTGATTACAATGAAAAGTAGAAGCTGTGCGATTAGGTAATCGAGATTATGGACTTCGGCATTGTAGGATTATCGAAAAACGGATTGCACTAACAGGTCATTGTTGGTTTTCAGGTAATATTTTAACAAGCAAGCTTTTGCCAACGGTAACAAGCTCCGTCAAATCGATGCGTAGAGAAACAAGGAGCCAGAAAAGCATATGAGGTCTTGACAGAGCCGCATTTGCTAAGCGTCGACCTCCCACCCTCCCCCCTTGAGTCATTCGAGTAGAGACCGCAGTCCCCCGGCGAGCCAGGAACCAGGAGAGCCAAACGGGTATGGGGCGTTAGAGGGCACTTGCTGGATGTCCTTCAGCTTTGAAATATGATCGTCGGTGACGTCTATGAAGCACTTTTGATTCGCATGGCTTGAGAAGAAAATAAAGCAAACAAAAACACACAAGCTTGGTATCGCCGGCCATAGAAACAAGGGACAAGCCGGCTCGGTCCATGTCACATTCCATCATTAGCGCCGTAACTCCAATATGCCAGCTTTGAGCTGTAATCCATATGCTGTACAGCATTCTCTTATCCGTATCCCACTGGTCAGATCACAGAAGAGCGCAGCATCTACCACAGTGAATGATGCGGCTCCACGGTGGTTTGATCAACAGCAAGAAAATTTCTCCCTGGAGAACTATTTCTTATTTCCATCCCGCATTGTCTCACACAAGTGCGATTCCACACGCATGGAATAAAACATGTCTGGACTCAGAAGATCAACAAGTGGACCTGATGTGAGAATTGTGCGAAAATTGCGAAGAAGATAATCCAATCCAAGTTTTGTGCCTCGATTGCTATTCTCAAAGGCAAAATCATGGAACTCATTGTACATAATTATGTTGAAGTCTTGACCAAAAGTGCGACCAGACCTAGCAAGGTTGCACAGGGAAAGCAAAATCGAGACATTGAATTTTGCGCAAAATCACGTCGTCTCAAACGATGATATGGCTCATTTTCTAGACCGTCGTGAGGCTTCTGTGTACGATTGCCGTTGAGTCAGAGCAAAGATAAGGTCCGTCTCTTTCGATCCGGAACAAGATCAGCCAAAAATCGGGTGTGAACCGACCGTTGACTTACTGCTCCGACTCGTTCATTCCACCATGTTGGGAAGGAACGGTAGCAGTACTCAAAGATGATTCTGGTGCTCGGACTTCGGATACCACCGATGCCATCTTATCAGCCTCAAGGATTTCTTTGGGCGCAGCTACAGACCGCTCTGTGTGCTTGTTGGAGACTGCATTATCTGCAACGCCATACGGCTTCGAAATTGCCTCATTTGCCGAAGAGGGTTCGACTGTAGCAGGGCTGACACCATTGGGTCTCTGTTCAGTTAAGAAAGCTCCTTGCTTCTCATTGTGTTGCTCGGATCCCGAGGGTGTGTGGAGGGTGCCGTTCATCGAAGCGCCCACAGGCTGAAAGTCATACTCATTTCTCCCAAAGCCATAGGCTGAGCCAGAGAATTGGGCGGCGGCATTGCCGTTCATCCAAGGGGGGATGTTCATGTCGTGATTTGGAGTCATCGAAAAATTCTGACCATACATTTGTGGGAAGAGGTATACAGCTGGTGTGACACTGACAGGACCCATGTTGCGTGCAGACTCATCACGATCGTCAATCGAAAGCGTCCATTGGCCCCAGCCTTCGTGTCGCCGAAGCCGTTCTTGGCCATCTTCTCCTCGAACATAGTCAACAGTTGGAATCTGGGCACAAGTCTCACGGATGATATTCAAGTCATCTGTCAGTTGACGTAGACGCTTGAAGCTGGTGATGAACGTGAATAGCACGTAGCCTTGGGAATCCATATGGCGTCGAAGGTACATATCTTTGCACAGGTTTTCAATCGAAAAATAGTACTCACTAGGAATTGTCAGTACCTATTCTACGAATGCGGCGTGTAGATATTAACTCACATCTGCGCTTGAACCATTCTCATGGTGTTTGCAATGTTGTAGTCAATCCCATAAGGCATACTTTGGCTCATAGGGTAAAACATAGGGAAATCCTGATGGTTTGGTGACAAGGGTTGTTGTGCCACTCCGTTCACATTAGAGTATCCGTTGGTATGGATAGACTGGGTGCGATGATTTACCCGTTGATTCTGATGCTGGACTTGACCAGAGAAAGGAGCAGAAGATTGACGATGTCGTTCATTGAACGAATGAGACTTCGAAGGAAATGAGTGTTGTGGCAACGGATTAGTCCAGGACTGACCCTGAGCGTTGTGGGATCCATAGCCATTATGGTTTCCACGACCTCTATATCCACCTCTTCCGCGGTCCATTCTTGGCTCTCGTCTCTCTGGACGATCATTCTGGTTATCACGATCCCTCCAGTTAACGCTGCTATCCCGGAGTGAATCACCTTTGTCTCGTCCAAAGTCTCGACCTTTGCCATCGCCTCGCTGACCGAAAACATCACCCTGACTATAGAAATCGGGAGGCATACTTCTTCGGTCTGCAGCTGACATTCTGGGGTGAGTGTGAGTGTCGTTATGATGTCCAGCTGCACGGGCCGGGTCGTAGTTGGATCCTTTGTATCCTGAGCCAGGATTAAATCGATTGCTCGCTTTCGAGTTGCTTCTAGCACGGCTTGCATTCGCTGTTTCTCCCTTTCCAGACGAAGAAGGTTCCTGGCCCGCGGCATTAGCAACAGCTTTGACCTCAGCAACTTGACCTTGGGCTGGTGCTGCTTTGGGAGTCTCTTGAGACTTGGTATTATCGGTGGTGCCAGTTACGACACTTGAGGACCGAGAACCAGAGACCGCAACTGAGTCAGACCCAACTGATTCGTTCGGTGTGTCAATTCGGCCCCGGTCTTCTTGACGCTGAGGTCGCGGTATCGCGGGAGGCCCCATCGCACCGGCTTTCTCTGTTCGATCATTGTTGTTAACATGACCGCCACGGCCTCCAGTTTCACGTCCGCCACGAGCCGATCTGCCCCCACGGCGTGAGCTAGCTGGTGGAGTGTAATATTCCCATTTCACAGACGGAACATGATCAACTTTCACCCATTTTTCTTTCGTATGCGTTTTGGCAGCTGTGCTTCGTGTCTCGATTTCATCAGCCTTTTCAGCCTTCTCCACAGCATTAGACTTCTTGTCTTCTGTAACAGCGCTCTCTGGTGTTGGCCACAAAGTTGCATCACCCACTGGTGGCAGAGCGACCCCATTTGGAGCATCTCTATCTCCATTTGGGCGGACTGTTCTTGAAAGCTTGCCTTGTCCAGGCTTTCCTGTGTCTAAAGATTTTTTTCTATCCTTGCTCTCGGAATCATCTGTAATTCCCAACCCTCTTGTTTTCGAAGTAACTTTTCCTGTACCGTTGCTGGCCTGGATGTCCTTTCTTCTAGAAGCTGCAGGAGCTGCTGCACCTTTTTGTGCTGCCATGGCCTTAAGTTTGGCGCTCTGCGCCTCCTTACGTTGCTGCCAGATATTTACAGCAGGAATTGGAGCAGCCTTGAGTTCTTTCTCCAGGGAAACAGAAGGCGCAGAGACCTTCTCCCAATCGTCATCGGTATCTTTGTTCTTTGTGTCCTCTTTAGTTTGATTCGAATTGTCTGGGCTAGAGGTCTGTGAATCTTTCTCGTCATGCAAGTCCGCAATACCGTTGGCACCGGTGTTCTCCGTCTCTTTCAGCGATGAAATCGAAGTTGAACCAGATGGGGGCTGAGCTGCCTCCTTATTCTCGGTCTCCTCCTTAGGCTCAATGCTTGCACGTGCGTGATCTTCGACACCATTCTCAATAAAAGTCTTCTGGGTGGATTCTTCAGTGTTGCCATCAAGCTTGTTCAAGACGGTCGTATTTGTAAGCTCGGAATCAGTCACCGATGACTTCGAATCGGAAAGTTGAACCGGCTCATTCTTTGGCTCAGTAGACTTAGAAGCTGGAATAGCTGGTGCAATCCCTTTAGCGGCTTGAGCATATGAAAACGCCGGAAGGGCGGGGCTTCTCCTGGAGGCCATGGTGTTAAATAGACCTCGTCGACACTCTTCCTGGTTCTAACCAGCCGCTCCCCTCTCAGAGGTGCGGCACTCTCACACTACCCCACTCCCCCCGTTGAAGTACCGCAGTTGGGAATTATCGAGATCGATTGCCCTCAGCACGGTCGATCTTGCTTCGCTTCTTTGTTGATGTGTTTTTGAGCACTTTGAGCGAGGTGCTGTCCCGACTACGCTTGTCAGGCTCAGCCGGAAGATCGGTCGCTGTACTAGGCGTCCGAGAGAACGCGAATTGGAGAGACAGGCAAGCTACAAATCGTAAATCGATGGAGGTATGGCGGAATCTGGAAGTAGATTATCAGCTTTGTTCTGAGATCGCACTGAGGTAAGGTGGTGAATCTCGCTTCAACAGACTGAAGCCAAGAGCAACACGAAGTTCCAATATAAGAATTACATGCACCTAAAGATATGTTCTAGCAAGGACAAACAGTGTTGGCTTTGATGGGGAGACGTCAGACACATCTGTGAAATTCATGACTTTGTGTAACTTTGTTCAGACTGCGTAAGAGATCGGGGAATATCAGACCTAAATTTTTTCTGGAAAAGGTGCCCCGCGTATGTTGTCGTTTACCGTGCAAGAACACCTCGACTTGAGCGAGCAGAACTGAGACTCTAACAGGAGAAAGACGTCGCAATCGGAGAAGAGGTCGCAAAGTATTGACACAAGGTGATAGTGCGTAAAGGATTGTGGGATCGGGTCACGATTGAAGCAAAAACTTTCGTGTTGGAGTAGCTTGAAGAATTATTGAAAATGGCCGACTCCACCGCAGAAGTAGACCAAATATGACGGCTTCTCCACTAACTCGGAACTTCACAAGGAATTTCGAAGCAGAATGGTAAGCAAATAAGTTGGAACTGCATTTATCTCAAGATAGGATCTCTCGGCACAATACCGAGACTTTTTAGAGAGGTAATAATTCATGCAAAGAGACAGAAGTAAAGCTCAGTTACACAGTCACGATGAAGCCGAGCAAACTGAACCATGGTTACCAGGGTTCTCGGGAAAGAACGCGATGTGCGGTATTTAATTAGGCATAACTATACAGCATGCACAAACTCGCCGAACTCACAGCGACCTTCTTTGATGATGACCTCCCATAATTACCAGGAGTGGGAATGTGTTGATAATAATGCTAACAATTTTCGTTCTGCTTCCCAATTGTTTCATCTGCTTTGACAGTAATCCTCAAGATCTTCGACCCCTGTAGATATTGTACCATGAAATTGAGGTCAAAAAGCTTTCACGGATATTCACGGTTACTGCTGCCGGAGCCCACCGTCAGCATTAATAGCCAAAGAGACACGAGCTACAAAGGTCCAGTGTTGTTGGATAGACAACTCGAATCGCGGAGAAGCGGCAGGCTCGAAATCTAGATCATACCGAATCATACTCTCCTATGAGATTCTAGACTGATTTCATTTTGAGATGCATAAGATCTATATCTGAGCTGACTGGCATACCCCATTGGAGGGTACAATACGGATACCAAAGATCAACTATACAGCAATTGATATCAATGAAAGGCTTGGTCAATCGCCTTCACATTAAATGCTGCTGATAATGTGATTAAAAGTCTAGGGTCCCGAAGCTGAGCAGTAGCAACTGTGCTCCAGCTAATATGTGGATCAACACCCTTGTGGCGGCCGTAGACAGATCCAAATACTAGGTAGATCTTGGAGTTGACGTCTATAGTTGTCCATCTGGTTTACCACCAGCCACGACTTACCATAGTGGTGAACAGCAGTACACCATCTGTAATCCCACACAGTTCTTCTGTTAGAGTGAAATGCCATTTGTAAGCCAAACTTCTGAAAGCCAGATTGCTGATACTAGGCTTGTAAGAGCTATGGTCCTCATTAGCAGGGTTCCCCATGCCTGCTCACGGTCAAGCGGGCGACAGTCTAACACAGCCAAGTCTCATTATCCTCAGCTACATTGAAGATATTGCAGCTCAAAGAATATGCGCAAACTCCAGGGCTTGAGGAACTTGCCAATGTGACAAGACGTAAATAATCCATGGGGTCTAACAGGGCGCTGGATATCCAGAAGCAAGACAGAGCCCACGTAAAGCACAAACTTTGTTACATGGCTGATCAGGACAATAAAGCCCATAATTGACGTGTGAAGGGTGATTCAGCGGGATGCAGGAAAGACAAAAGAGAACGAGAAGGCGATCCTGAAGAGGGTTGGTGACAAATGAAAGGTTCAAAGAGAGTATGAGACCTTTGTGGATATTCGAATACACAGGCCACCCTTTCAAATCCGAGTGCCAGAGACCCATGCGTGACCTTTGCCTGTAGATGGCATTCGAAGCTAGTCATTCAGCACTGGACATCATCTATGACAATTAGACTGATAAATAATTAGTCTTCAACGCATTAACAAAGAAAATCTGGTACAGGAATATGCATCATGTTTCCAACCTCCAGAGTCCATGATCAAGTCTCTGTAAGCGGTAGAGTTCATTTTTGAAGAAAATGGAAGGGGAAGAGTAGGAGCAATGTGGGGACCCCATCAATAGTTCCCCAACAAGGTTGACGTATGGGGTGCCAAATTCTGGAGATTATCGTTCAGTAACATGCTATAGTGCTCTCTACAGCTCCTCAGCAGATTGGTTTCGATTTGCTAAGATCAAGATACTGTAACATTATACTCCGTATTCATGCCCTTACCATCTTGTGCATAAGAGGGTAGTTGTCCATCGATTGTTGGTCTCTGAGGACCTTGTATGAGGTTACTACACAACATGTCAGGTATGCTCTAGCAGAAGTTCTTTCGCTGACCATCTATCGGCTTGCCATAATAGCGGATTGGCCCTAGACCTCAACTAACACGGCTTCAATATTTAACAGACCAAGAAAGTGCATCATCTGCCTCTCCTTCAGCTACCAACCCCGAAGTGGACATAGATGCTCCCAACTACCCCACCACGCCCATGAACGGCCATCTCAATGCTCAGGCTCCTGGTGAACTCTCACCTCCACGATCCGGAGATGCGCAGCCATCACGCCTTATCGCACAGAGTATTACAGATCCTTCGGCCGATATGATAGACGAGGATATAGAAGATGCGCAATACGATTCACCCGTGGAAGGCGGGCTACGGGATCGAAGAACAGCCAATGGTGAAGGCGAAGGAGGCTATATACCAGGAAGCGGATGGAACAATAAAAAGGCTCAGGATGAGTTTCATAGAGCCTTGGAGAATGTGGTAGATCAAGACTTCAGTGTTGCGGAATTTGGAGATCCTTTACTTGATAGTGCACCAGAGGGTGGTACTTCGACCGGGAGAGATACTTGAGAAATGCGAAAGGGGAAGGAAGGAAAGTGTCATGGATGGTCTTTATCAGCACAGCGACGGCGTACGGGAAACAGACTGTGCAAACAAGGTATATTTGCAAAATGGTGAAAGAAGAGGTCTTTAAAAAGGATGGAGCTACTCGTGACGAACTTAAGAAGTTCCAATAAGGACAATCTCCCTAGATAGTCTGCCACGAAACATTTCCCCCTTGAAAATTTAACGCCTTTTTGCGCCGTCGAGCTGGCCTCTCGCGACATGTCGATATAAGAGCCACTTGAACCCAGGATTCTCCTATCATACAGTAGAATGCTATCTCCTTAGACCAGCTGGAGCCAATCCTGGCACTCCAGAGAAACGTTCATCCCTCTCCGTTTTAAAAAGAATCTGTACCCAAAATTCTTTGCTGTCTCCATCCCACCACGTCCAAAACTTGCCCTCCCTTCTATCGATTTCTCGCGCTTGTAATTTGAACCCACAGGTCTCGTATGGCTCTGCTGCCACAAGGAGATATTGGAAGTTTTTGTCCGGTGGATCCTCAACTTTCTGTTCGAATGCCGACATGAATCTGACCCTTGGCTGAACACTTGGTGCGATTTCTGGATATTGTAATTGAAAGAGGAGTCCGACTTGTCTTGAGACTGGGTCTCGCGTCTTTGTGATCTTATATCCTGGACGTCCTATCTTGACCATATTCTTTTTCACCTGAACGCCTCCCACGCCAAATGCCCCCGGGATACCCAAAGCTCCATCCTTTTGCGCTTCCTTCTGTTCCTTTGCCGCTCGTCTTGCAAGATTCGTTTGATGTTTGCGCCCTTGGGTATGAGCCAGGTACGATCCATCATTCTGATGTACTGTGAGGCATAATCGACACTCAAAACTGCCGACGTGATTCTTGAAAAAATATGGGTCTTTGTCGAGGTCGATGGTCTCAAGAGCGAGCTTTCGCAATCTTTCACGTCGATCGGCGTTGGTGGCTGATTGTGATGCAACGCCACCTCCCCCAAATTTTGAACCGGCGCGGTTCTGATAATCCATTCTGTGATATAATCGTTGGTTGTATCAGCAATCCTTAAGAGAGATGAGGACGTCGCAAACAGCAGACTGAAGATGATATTCACGAAGAAAGCCGAGGAAAGTTGAGGCACGAAATGGAGGTTTCCGCAGGTACAGTAGATCGCATAATTTTCTGGGGGTAACGTAGACCTAATTCAGCAACACGCCAAGGCAAGAGTATTAATCATAAGAAACCAAATTATCGAAGGTAGAGCGATGAACCAACTAACTTATACACATATTGTTCTTTACGCTTGAGACGCTACTATTGCCGATAATATGAGATGTCAGTTCAAGCAACTATGGCCGTGACATCGCAAGTTAAATACAAAGTATTGTCTGTGGTCAAGTTAATTACACTCGCCTATAGTCCCCGCAAGACCTTCCTTACAGAATACGTACTGTAGTTGACGAGCTTATCGATAATGACCTGCCTGGACAACGCCGTCATCTCAATCTCGCCTTAATCGAGTAATTTGCAACGAGTTCAACCGGCATGACTCCTCTATGTTGTCTCACCATGGGCCATACAGTAGCCACGCTTCAGAGATAATGTCAGTGCTTTGAACTAGTCCTGAGTCTTTCCCATGCCTTTCGTATGCTCCGTGCCTTTGATGATAGCATCTGCAAATGCCGGCCTCACGCCCTGTCGTTCTAGCTGCAGCAAAGCTTGGATGGTGCACCCTCGAGGCGACGAAGTAGATTCTCTCAGGATAGATGGATTGACACCTTCGGCCAATATCTTCGACAATCCCAAGAGTGATTGATTGACGATCTCAGAAGCATTTGCCCGTGAGACACCCTCCGCGACGGCACCATCGAGCAGACCATCTACTGCAATAGTGATGAGCGCAGGGGTTGCCACAAGGATTGTAGCTACATCCATCAGTGGGGCAGGCAGAATTTGAACTTTCCCAATCTGATCGAAAATCCAGGTCGTTATCTCCCCCAGATGGTTCGGGAGGGGAGGATTGACCTCTTCTATGATCGTCATTGACTCTCTTACTCGTGCTCCCATGTTAGGCACCGCCCGAACTACATGGCACCGTGGCTGATTCTCGGGATGACTATCGGTCTTGTCAAATTCCTCTAACTTGTCGAGAATTTGGGATACGGATATCCCCGCCAGGACACTGATGACCAGCTTCCCACGTATGGCGTCTACCATGCCGTCTTCTCCAAGGACTGCATTCAGCATGTAGGGTTTGAACCCTAGAACGATGATGTCTGCTTCTTGAACAGCACGTATATTTTGATTGCTGAGTATTTGGACTCGTTCTCTGTTATGTTGGAGTGTTGTTTCTAGTCGCGACACTGACGATTTAACACAGGCTGTGAACTGGCTAATCGGGCCCGGTGTTGTTTCCGTAGCATCTAATATACCTGATAGTATCGCTGTTCCCATATTCCCTGTGATACAGTCAGTTATGTGACGAACGGTGCAGATCATGATTGGTATCGAAAATATATGACCTCTTGCTAAAATGACTCACCACAACCCAGCATCGCTAGGCGATACTGTCTTTCTTCATGTGAAGCCATTGGAGCTGGTAGTCTACGAGATCGGTGAAGCCTTTGAAAGAGAGAAGACCCGATGTATATAACTACTGCAGGGCTTGATCTACATTTATGAAGGGAGGTTCGATGTGTGTGTGCAGCTATCTTCTCAATTGAATCGGAATTAGCCTTTCCGGCAACAGAGCCAAGCTACTATGTCCTCCTAACCATAAATCATACAATGCGATATCAACACATCGATAGACAGGATCTCCATGCAAGCTGACACCCCAAAGCTATGTCCAACTCAGAAGATTTCTACTCCTCCAGAGCAACTTCAGCAATCTACACATCAACACCCGTGCCTGATTTACATAAACCAGAGCCTCCACCTCCACCACCTCCGAAATCAACTTCCCACGAGCCCTCACGTCAAGGTACGCCTACTCAGAACGGTCCACCATTACCGCCACTGCCTCAAGGCCATTTCTCGCCTGCTTCTGGATCACCGATGATGTCAACACCGCAACCACCACCACATCCGGCCCATTTTCACCAATCCCAAGCAAAACAAGCTCGACCGCCGATTGAACCTCAGATTCGTCCACCTTCCGTGTCCGACAAATGGATACCTCCCGTGCTTCAGGACAAAGTCACAACTGACCTCGCTCCCATATTATCTGATCCCACCTTACTTTCTGCACTTGCAACTTCGCACCCTTCGTACACATCCTCCCAAGTTCCACTTTCAGAACAACTATCTTCAAATATTGCGCTTGCAACGCATGTACAAGAGACGGCCAACAAGTTGACACAGCTTCGTGAACAGACACAGGCTCTATTGCTACAGCATACGACCCTCTCCAGTCAATGGAGGAGAAAACAAAGTGACATGGACAAGGCATTAGAACCATGGAGCCCGAAAGCGAAGTACCAACGTTTAGTCGCAAGCATTGTTGAGCAAGAAGCAATTGTTAGAGCTATTGAGGAATCATTCTTAGAAGGCGGCTCTCATTTGGGTGCTTACGGAGATGAAGGATTCTACAGTGCAGGTGGGCATGGAACAGCAAAAGCAAGTGACCGAGATATTGGTGATTGGGTCAAACGCATTCGTGAGAATGTACAGATATTAGAGATGAGGAAGGAAATGAGGGAACGCTGGGACGAAGGCAGAGTTGGAGGGTGGAGATGAAAGAGGCAACAAAGCACGTCAAGTTCTCAAAAGACGGCTCGGTTCACTACCCAGTCACTCGCCAGCAAAACAGTCCCTCGCATCGAACGTCAGACGAATTCTTCTGCCACCGTACGGAGCTCGGAAAGGTCCATGGATTTGCTCAATAGAAGCTGACCGGAAATGGAATTCCTCCAGCCTCCAGCATCCCCTTCTCCAAGACCTACAACTACTCCCATACTCTTCGATTCCCGCTCACAACTAGATACCAAGTGGAATTCCAACGCAACACAGACACAGTCTTCCTTGTTACTACCCTTGGTGTTTCTCCTTCCGCCTCCGTGTCCATCAGGTCAAGTGCGGTTAGATTCGGGCTCCTAGATGCAATAATCTCGTCTACTGTACCTGATCAATTGGATTCGCTCCTCATAGTTCATTCAAATGTTTCAGAAGTCTTTTCTAAATGATCCACGACAGGAAGAAACTTCATGATCCGTTTCTTCGAATGTCTGATTGGGCTATTGATGCTTGGCTTTTGATTCGTGCCTTTTTGACCGAGGAATTCTACTTTGCTAAATCCATCCAAGATTGGACTATCATTGGAACCAGACTAACATGGGATCGATGAATATCTCTAGCGAATATCACAGACTACTGAAGACAAGCAGAGGGATGGATATACCTGCTTATCACCTGACAAATGCCTATCGTCTAATGAAAAGCGAGAAAGATAGGAAAAGGAAAGAGAATTTTGAACGGAGACTTATTATCTCCTATCTGGTACGTGTTTCCTGATACTGCGTGATACTATATACTGTATCTCTTACAAACAAACAAACAAACAAACCAAAATGGGATTTTGAATTTGATGGGGAAAAAATATATAAATGATAAATGATAGTCAAATGACAGATAGAAAGACAAATACCTAGTAATACAGTACTATACACACCAGAAAGATCCCCGTCTCCAAAATCTCCACGCTGAAAGAGGGAAAAGAAAACTCTGGGTGTTTTTTTCTTTTCTTTTCTCAATCCTCTTTTTATTTTCCTTTTGGTAAGGGAAGAGAAGAGAAAGAAGAAATGTTATTCATGGATTCTCTCCCATCCTCCCTCCCTCTCTCTCCCTCTCTCCCTACCTACATACTCTCAAACTCCCAACTATCAATCTTTCCCCCCAAACCAAAAAAAAAAAACAAAAAAAAAATCCCTTAATCACAACTAAAATCTCCACTCGGGGTAACATTACACGAATCATCACTTCCACCTGTAATGCTGATATCATTGAAGGTGAAATCCGAGCAGGAATCGGTTCCGCACAGGATATAATAATTGACTGCATCGCTGGTAGCGGTACCGGTGATGTTTGTCATTGTGACGCCCTGGATCGTGACGCCGTCGGAAGGGGTTCCTGTGGCGCCGCCGTTTTCGTAGTCTTGTTGGATGTCGATGCCGTAGTCGGAGATCTCGGAGACGACGATGTTGGAATAGACGATGTTGGTGATAGATCCCGTGGTGTCGTAGTTGGATTTGATGCGGCAGCCGTTTTCCGAGTTGACGATGGTCGAGTCCGTGAAGGTGATGTCCGAGACGGTGTTGTCGGATTTGCCGCCGACGGAGCCGATGGAAAGGCCGTGACCGCCGGAACAGTAGAAGTTGGAGACCGTGATGTTGCTGCCGGAGGTGACGGCGACGCAGTCGTCTTGGTTGTACACGGTGATGTCTTAGAGAGCGGTATCGTTGGAGGAGGATAAGTCGAAGCCGTCGGTGTTGTGGGCAGCGGGGTCGTCACCCGAGTCGGAGTTGGGTTCGTCGCCGGCGGTGTTGTTGAGGACGATAGAGTAGAGGGAGAGACCGACGCTGTTAGTGATTTCGAAACAGTGCGTTGGCCAATTTTGGATGTAGAGGTCGTGGATCGAAGAACTACCGAGGGCTTTGGAGACAACGAAGAAATGATCGGGTCTTAAGTGGGAAGATGGGAATTAGCTCTGGATCATGGATAGTTGGTTTTGAAATGTTGGTAAAAAACTTACTTGGTTTTGCCACCGTTTGAACCTTCACCATCCCACCACGATGAACCGTTACCGTCAATGACGGCGTCAGTCTCACCGTAGACTTCAATATCGGTTCCACCGACTTTGATCATGTCGTAGTCATCTTCAGCATATTCGAACGTCTAGATTGATTAGTCATTCGTTTCGATTTGCATGGACATATATCTCGAAACTTACGGTGGTACCAGAAAAGACCACTGTTGTACCGTCATTGAGTTCCGACAAATCCAATGTGGTGTCGGCAGGCATGGTCAGGTCTTTGATCATAAGGGCAGTGCATGATTCGGTGGCAGCTGCGAGAGCTGAGTATTCAGTGACCGTGCAGGAGGCATCAATAGAAACGGTAGCAGAAGTGCCAACGGTCTCGGATGCTGCTGCAACACTGACGGCAGAGGTTGCATTAGCCGACGCTGTAGCGGCTGTCACTGAGACTGACGATGGTGGTGCTGTGGAGGCCGAGGAAGATACGTTTGATTCTGCCTCTATTTGAATGGCAGGAGGTAGCGATGATGGAAGATGTTCCAAAGGCGGACCCGGTGACGACTGGATTTGAAGTGACTAGGCTGCTGCTTGCTGCCAGGAGCGACGAAGCTGAGGAAGAAGCCGAGAATGCCGATGAAGTAGACCCTGAAAAGGATGTCGAGTCAGCCGCCGAAGAAGAAGATGCATTGGCACCATTTTGGACCCGATCCTGGTGGAGAGTTGGAAACCGGAGCAAGATGGATCATTAAATCCGGTAAAATTCGCAAAGCGTCCCCCACGTACTGTGACTTCCGCAGTCCCTCTTGCGGATAGCTGTCAGGTCATTGCTGACAGCAGCGGCATTGGATATCGGCAATGATAGGAGCCATAGAGGCAGAGCGACTGAAGCTGAGTTCCACGTCAGATTGTACGATATATAGGATGTAAGATGCCTGCTTACCTGCTACCTTCATATCTGCTAGTACAAACTGTGAAAGGAGAGGGATATATATTTTGGGGGGAAAGAATGGCTTGCACAGCAAATGCACTGATGGGTGAAATTGACAAAGAACGGACAACCTGGTCAACAGGCGATGGACGCTTTCGAAAGAATGACTTTGCGCTGGAGGGAAGAACGTGAGAACGTGAAGGAAAGGCAGCGATACTTATTTCTCTTGTCTACTCTGATCATTGTCATGCGTTCCCAAATGGGTCTGTACGCATGTGGTCCGCCCAACAGAGGGAAACGTGGTGATCAAGCTAATAAACGAAAGTTGTACGTATTGCTACAGTACCATGAAACAAACACTTTGGCGTGTAAGAAGTATATAAACTTCGCAAGCTCTAGATTTGACCGGCGTGACCTAGGTAGAAATGGCCAACAGACTTGTTCACCGTTGGGCGTCTCTACTTGGTCGAAAGTCACTGATGTTTCTCAGCAGGACGAATTAATATCTCAATTGAGAAGGATGAAACCTCGAAATGATGGAGAAAGCTTTTCGGCTACAGCAGAGTCTTGGCACCTCCTGATTCATGCTCTCTGGCTCGGACACGCAACGTGGGTGGATGTTTTCTTCAATCTCGAAACAATCTATACCTGCAGTCCAATCCCTCGCTTAGTTTCAACTCGATGCTTACCTTGCCTGAAATAGACAAGACCAACAGATATCAAGCAATGACAAGCACTGTCAAGCCTTTGCCAATTTCCTGTCAAGCAACTGCGGAGCTATCAGGAGACCAGCCAGGAAGTCGGCAACTGAGCAATGGTTGCGCAATCGACATACTATGTAATACAGAAAGCTGTTCTGCCTAGTATCATGGCCACAGCCGACTCAGGTAGTTCTGCGAGAAAGCAAGACACTATTAGCTCAACTGAGGTTTTCTTGGTTAGTATATGATGGGTCGCCTGGCTAGCACCTATACATTGTTCTTTTCCTCGCACTCAGCATGTGTTTCCGTCTATTCAGCCACCCATTTACGTAACTAGATCAACGCATCTACTCCGATGGCCATTGCAGTATCGCCCAAGCTGAAATAGTCTGCTGCCATAGTACTGCCCTGTCTGGGCCAATTGCCTAGCAACTATATTTTCCGCTGATACTCTTTCCAAGCATCGAAGCCCTCTCCAACTGCGTCACCTTCACCGCCGAAGAATAGATTCCGGACAGAAAGGAAGAGTTTTGGGATCCTTGCTTCTTCGATCATAAGATCAGATTGAGTAGTCCATTTCCAGTATGCGCATTTGGTAGGTTCGAGGACCTGATGGTTAGGTTAGTCCAGCGGAAGTATGGCGAGGTCTATGGGCAAATTCTTAATAGATGGGATGCAATGGGCGGGCGGATGAACGAGAATTTTACTGCGTATAACAGCACAAGATTGGGGAACAATGCTTGCCAACAGTCGGACATAAAGTAACAAGCAGCAATGTTCAAGACAATCGCCGCCTACAACATACCTCAAACTCTTTCCGTTCATCGATTCTCCTTGCGCCCATGAATATCGTAACGTAATGCTGCCCCTCAGGGAAAATATTATTCACCGCAGTCAGAAATCTTATGTCTCTAATTTCAAGTCCGGTTTCTTCAAGTGTTTCTCGAGCCGCACATTCAGAGAATGTTTCATGAAGTTCAAGATGACCTCCTGCTAGTGCTAGAGTTCCTATTTCGTTGCGAGGCGAACAACGTTAGCAAGAGTTATAAGTCCGAATTAAAGCAGGCAAAACTGAGCGCAGGAGATGTTCTAACGATGAGCAACAGGGGCACAATAGCCCGGAAGCTTCATAGAGAAGAGTCAGGGGAGTTTCTGTAGGGATTCCCAGTCGAGGTATAGAAACCGGGGAAGAGGAAGGGATGTGCATGGACGGGACATGCAGATTGGACAAGCAAGTCCTGGGAAGGATGCCATGCACCACGTCTATTCAAGATGCCTTTCTTGATACCCCAGAGCAAAACATCTGCCGCCTTCCCTCCCCTGCTCCTGTCCCCATGATACCTTCCCGTCCATTGACCTCCACTTTCAGTGCTCCCTCGAACCAGATCCGACATTCAAATACCAGCCCCAAACACGAAAGCAGACTTGATATGACATGACATAACATACCAGCACCATGACTACCCATCCTCTCTCCAACAATAAATCTCCCCTGCTCATCAAACACGAAAACGCCGACACCGACGCGGGGATACGGCTGGGGACGTGGAACGGAGACTGAAGGAACCGCGGCGGTATCTACAGCTGTGCTATCTGGTGTCATGGTGGAGGGTCCAGGAGGAGTGGATGTCGGGAAGGGTAAAGGTATATGATAGAAATAAGGAGGGGAGGGTCCGAAGATGAGTAGGGAGTAGGTGTGGAAGGCGGAGAGAATCAAGGAAACTGATTGAAATGGCAAAATCGGAAGAAGAGCATAAAGATGCAGTCGTTTGTGGTTGAATTGACAGTGGACAGTTGAAGGTATTGAGTGAGTCACCCAGTCTTGGTATGTAGCTCCGTGTACAGAAGGTTGACCAAGAGAAGTCCCAGCAACTGTCACCCGTCTGGGCATTTCCGAACCGACATTCTTACAGTAATGTCCTTCTAAATATCGATCGATACCGGCTTCATAGATTAGACCAAGGAAGCAGGGTGTCATTCCCGAAGCTATTAAATTATCACTATTTTCCCCCTTTTAAGGCTTTTATATCCTAGTCCATAAGATACGGGGTAGTACTGTACCTTCACGATTGGAAATCAGCGGGGCAAAATATAAATTTTGAACTGTGACCTTCATTGTCATACAGTATCGCCAACCAAAGAATCATGATACGACGAAAGATACTAGAGATGGAGCAAAATTATCTTTGCAGACATGTGACTGGGAATAATGTTGAACTCGATATGTATTTATAGAAAGCCTTCTAATTTCATGAAAATGTCCAATAATAAGCTACACGTTTTGTTCGTGAGAGTTCGCCGTCGCCGTCGTAACGCCATGCCATGCTTTACAAATCGTAAACGAGGAACAGATTTTGGGGTATAAAAGTTGCCGCCATAGATACATCTTGCCGATGTTTTAGTTGCTCAACCAATCCAAAAATTCGGGAGTGAAATAGCTGACAACAATTCCAGCACCGGCTCTCAATATACCCTCTGTGCTCTCAAAAGCCATGGCCTTCAGATCGAACACTCCAGCCTTTGCGCCCGCATGAATCATGGCGAATTCACCGCTGACCTGATAAGCAGCAATAGGGAGATCTTTTGCCAAGTCTTTGGCATCTGAGATGATATCGAGATAAGCTGAAGCAGGTTTGACCATAATAATATCTGCCCCCTCGGATACATCACGAATAATAGCCCGGCGCGCAAGACCACGTCCACCGGGTGGGAGTTGATAACATTTTCGATCTCCGAACGATGGAGCTGAGCCAGCAGCATCCCTGAATGGTCCATAAAGACACCCAGAGAACTTGGCTGCGTAAGACATTAGGGATACCCTGTGAGACATTCCACTTTCAATTAGTTTTAACTTGATGGCTCGAATGCGACCGTCGTTCATATCGGAGGGTGCCACACAATGTGCGCCAGCTTGTGCGTAAGCGATCGCAACATCCGAAATACGGTCAACCGACATCTGGTTGTTGAGGGAGCCATCGTCATGAAGAATGCCGCAATGTCCGTGTGAGGTGTATTCGCAAAGACAGACATCAGCCACAATGTAGAGGGAAGGGAAGGCTCGGCGGAGGAGACGGATGGAAGCCATTACGGGGCCAGTCGAGTCGTCGGCTGCTGTACCGATGACATCCTTGCTTCCAGGTGCTAGCGGGACACCGAAAACAATGACGCTTTTGAGTCCCTTGGCAACGAGCGGACGAAGGAAGGGAACTAGCTTATTGAGACCACGGCGATATTGATTTGGCAATGATGGTATCAGAGTTTCTTCGTCTGGGTTATCGGTTATAAAGAGCGGGTAGATGAGCATTGACTAAAACAACCTGTCAGAGATGCACTGTGGTCAAGAATCGAGACTGGTTACCTTTGTCAATTGTCTCTCTGCTTGCCATGCTCTAGCTAATGGGTGGCTGTAACCGGCATGTAGCTGGCTGGAAATGTCGCCCGAGATGCTCACGCTGGTTGCAGCAGTGCTCTGGTACGATCTTGCGACAGACTGTGGCAGCGACACTTGTGAACTGCGATCATCTCTTTGGGGGTCGCGGAATGCGATGTCTTGTACAAGACTTGAGAAAGACATTTGTGGCGATAACCTCAGCTGAGGTGCGACAGAACTTTCAATATGCCGGAGATGTTGTAGAAACTTATCTCGGTGTGATACAACTTGCGCCGTTAATGTATCAATGTGGATAGTCGTTAATTTGAGGGGCAAAATGGGTGATATATCACAATGGCGATCAAAAAAAAAGAAGAAGAAACAATTGGAAACGGATGTTGCGTCGCATCAGTTAGAAGATGAAACTATCCGGCCGTCCAGATTTCTAACGTCGGAGAACCACGTATTGGTTTTCATTGCGATTTCATTGGCCCAAATTATGGAGGAATGGAGTCCGTCGGACCCTTTCTCACCAGGGATTCAGTTGCCCTGTATGGTAACGACAAGGTCAGGTACAGTACAGCACTTGGATTGCGGCACCTTTCCGCAGCACACGCAGGGATTGGCCACTCACGGAGTCTTGATTTTTCTTTACCTATCGCCTCGTAATTACCGAGCATGCCAGTGATAGGGTACGCGATAAAACACTGATTCTCGAATATCTCGACATACATGTAATCAGAAGCCGTCACCTTAGATACTCATATACGGCGGGAAACTACTATGTATGAAGATGGTAGCGGTGATGCTTACTCTTGGCGATATTACAGTACATACTTAAGTCCATCATTGGGCCAGCCCAATGTGTAAGAGGTTGATAATTTTACGTAGTCGAAGCAATCACAATACCGACCAACTAGCTCCATGAAAAGACCAAAGAAAGATTTCATCATTTCGGTGAATTGTTTTTGACATTTGTACACTGCGTAATCATACATTGGCACAAGCTCTGAGGGCTCATGCTGATGACTAACGAATTAAGTAATATCCAACCGACTTGTAGCGAAAGCAACCCAAGCAGATCCATCACTCGGTACAGGGGTATCGTGTCGATTTGACATTAATGGTACACATGCAGGCATCATGAGAACAGAACAGAAAATATGCAAAGAACGTCGAGAACGATCATCAAATCGATGCACGTGGGATGTGTCCAGCAGCCACCTCCGAAATCGGTTGACCTGGATCTCGGGCTGATTGACCCACGCTTTCCAGACCAACGCCGTGCGATATGCGAATAGAAGATTGATTTGAAATAGCAAATGGATGATGGGAGTGCGTTGTTCGTTTTGCGTCTGACAATCGTGTGACATTACCACCTCGTCGCTGAGGGTTAGTTTCGATAACTTCACCCAATTCCGCTTCGTTGAGATTTCGGCCCTCGGCGCGCCAGGGCGTCTTCCGAGCCACATCATCCAGTAAAAATTTATACAGCATGGTACTGAATCTTCCACCTCGACCACGCTGTTCGTCCCCTCGCTCCGTAGTGTGTGCTGAGGTTCTCGCCAGCCGAACGAGACCGGAGCTGCTACGATTCGCTGGCGACCACCGTCATCTGTTATTGCCCAAATTTAGCCATGACATGTCACTGGGCGTTCGACTACGCTCAGTATTCACACCGAAATAATCGCGCATTTGGTCACTGGCTTGCGATGGTCGCGGAGGCCGTACAGGCTTCTGCTGTTGTGTGTTCGTGATGGGTTTGGGAAGGGCAGGCTGTGCGTCATTTTCCCCGGTAGGCCAACGACTAGCAGGTCGGCTGTCGCCATACACTGTCGCCGGTGGATAGATACTTTGTGTATAGTTGCTACTGGGGGGCCGATAGCTAGGGTGATTAGGCCCCAAAGTATTCCAATGATTATCGTCACGTATGCTCGCTGGTATTCCACTAGAATATGCATCTCCCATCTTTTCAAAATCCACATCTTCGTGTTCTTCGTCATGAACATCGATATCGCTCAACGAGCTGAGTGAATGAGTACTGGAGATCTTCCCAGGGATGCCTTCAGAAACAGCCAACCCATAAGTTCGACTGTCAACCGAGGTATGCTCGAGGCTGGGACTTCCCATGGGGACATTGCCTTGACGAATATGGGGTCCTAATCCGGGTTGCGCTCTTGTACTTGTTGGAGACCTCGGCGCTGTGAAGTCAGGCCACGCGCTTCCGCGGTAGTCAGATTGAGTCACCTGTGAAGCGTACGTGGATCGACCGTCGGTCAGGTCGACGGCATTGTTCCCTTGAAAATATGTGGACCAGCCTTCATCGGTTTTCCTCTTTGTAGGTGGATGCAAAGAAGGGTCGACCTCTCCAGAAGAGGCATCTGCGATACCAGAGCTGGGCAGCGACTTTTTCACAGTCTCGTCCGAGCGAGTCTGTAGAGGTATTGGTTGTGAAATGGATGGCTTGCGTAGACCTTGCCCGTAGGCTCGTTGGCTTGTGGCGCTCGGGAAAGCAATCTCCTTGAAGAAAGCTGCCGAATCCGTAGATTGCGCTGGACCTCTGGCCATGGGCATACCAGCTTTGGAGAATGGTTCTTGGTCTTGCTCGTGGAAGCTGAAGCTCGTGCTCCGTCTGCGACCTTTCGAGTCCTGAGGAAAACTGGATTGTCGTCTTTTATGCTCGCCCTGCCTTTTCTTCTTTAGCCAGCGCAAGACGAAAAGTGCAATGATGAGAAGAGCTGCAACACCAAAGACGGCACCGAGAACACCCCCAAGAATAATGAGAGCGTGATTTGTGCTGTTGTTATTTGAAGATCCACCGCTGCCTGTAGACGAAGTCGCTGCTGCTGTTGCTGAGGCCACTGAAGAGGTTGAGGTCCCTCCCACCGTAATTGTGGTCTGCTTGGATGCAAAAAAATCAGACGCATCCACCCACCCGTTAGCGCTTTGGTTGAAAATACATAAGGAGGCGTCGTCACTACCTCCGCTGATGACAACTAAGTCATTTGGACCTTGAGCCAGGGAAAAGTTTTGACGCGTTGAGTCCGGGGCGTTCGTACCGTTGTACGAGGGAAAGTTGCTCAAGGTGAGATCGCGTCTTTGTTTTCGCGCTCCAACTGTGTCCCCGACCGAGGCGACTGCACCACCAGCGGTCAAGAGCACAGTATTGTTGACTGTGTTTGGCGAGGCTGCCATATCAAAAACCTCCAATACTTTGCTGCCGTCGTCTAACGAAAGCAGAGCACAGGAGGCTGTGGACTGATCAGGAATTCCACTGGTCAATGTAACACCTACATTTTGCCATCCCCCCGTGGGATCGAAGGTGAATACCTCGAGGTTGGAAGTATCTCCTCCAACCATTAAAGCGCTTGTTTCATTCCAGGATAGCAGGATGGGATCCGTGACCGGTGGCGCATTTTTGGATTCGAATGAAAGAACATTGTATGGAGAAACTGTCGATATCACGAAGGTTTGCGTGGATGCACCGGTAGAGCTGTCTTGTGATCCAGCATAGATTAATAGCGAAGATGAGTCATTTAAAAAGACCGATCCGTGATGCTGTCGGTTCTCTGTTACTTTCACGACTGGCGTTATTGTCTCCCATGTTCTGTCCAGAAAAGAATACCGCTGAAGCCCCGAATAGCCAGACGACGACGAGTTCGCCGAACCCCCGACGACAAACAGGGCTGGTTTCGAACTATCGCCTTCGACCCATCCTTGGCTACATTTTGCCCCTGTCAGGGACACGCCCATTGCTTCCTCATTCCATTCCGCGCCAGATTCGAGTGGTAACGATTGGAAGGCATCTGAAGAATAGCTGTAGAGAGTGTTGTTCCAGATGGTAGAACATGAATTCTCCAGGCTATGTGACGGTGAAGGCACAGACATTTTCCACCGCTACCACCAACTCACACCGAGGGGAACTCCGAGGAATGTTGAGGCGCACAATCGGCAGGAATGCTTGGATGCACGTTGTTCGGCTATCTATCAATGCATTGTCGCGTGATTTCCTTGTTGTAATTCCTATCCAAGCTCAAGAAGTCGAGTTCATTTCAATCATCGTGCTTTCATGCGTTGTATGGTGATCTTCATCGGCTCAAAGGGAGGACTGTGTGTATCTTGATCCAGGAATGCTGTGGATGACGAATAGTGGGTGCAAGTCGGCGTCGGAATCTGGGGATGTTGGTTTACTCTCGAAGGGTTAGAGGTAAATGTGGGCAGAACCGTGATTTCTCGTTGGCCGGATTGATATCGATGTTGACCGGTGTGATATCGATGTTGACCGGTGTGATATTGCAATGATAAAAGGCGATGATGAACAAACAGACAACGAGATAGAAACAACCAAGTCGTAATGCTGGAGTCGAAGAGAGTTGGTTTCAAGTTTGAAACCGAGTGACAGTTGGGCGGTGCACTCGGTGCACCGTAGGAGAGAAAACGAGGGTCGCACCAAGGTGGAGTGGGAGCGGTAAAGTTGGGTCTCCTCCGCTTCCCTTGCGATGATTCTCTTGGTACTGTACGATAAAACGCTAATTAGAGGTAGTACTATATTATGTACTACCTACCTAGTACATAGGTAATTAGGTATGTAGGCACTGTAGTACTGTAGAACAATGCAACACTCCACTGTCTGGAAACTTTTCATTCGGTATCGAGCGACTGTACCATGGTATGATAGAAAGACGGGGTTTCCAAAGGTTCGAGAGTAACGAACAATGAATGACTAAGGTATCTTGTCCTGCACAGAAAGCTGCTCGACCACTGAAAGCGCGTGTTCCTTTTGCCGTGTGCACATCGATAAGAGCAAATGATGATCCCACCCAGGTACAGACAAAAACGATGGTCGATCAACTCCAGATCTGCAGAAACGGTATGGTACCTGTCGTATTTTTCCTGCCCATTGATACGAGTTACTCGGAGGACCCGAAGGCGCCACCAACATGATCATTGTGAATTACATACACATGGGCAGTCAGAGAACACTGTTACCGTGTATTCTGTTTTATGGTACATACGTGTATCGCTCATGCGATGGAGGAAAGCCATGTTCTCTCTGAGCCTCGGCCTCGGCCACCCCCGAAACACCAGGTAAGCGACCTTGTCTGGCGTGTTTGATAGAGGCAGGCTGCGTTTTTACGACTCTCGTGCGGATCTTGGTTCTTGAGTTTGGTCCTGTTGCAAGTCCGACAAGTGTCTTACTACCGTGGTATGGTACGCTAAAAGAGGAGCACCAAAAGCCACAGATGGACATTTTCTGCAACACTTTGAGTAGTAGACATTTATCCAGTTATCGCCAAGTCGTGTCCGCCAGATCATACCGGCTACTGGCATCCTGCTCAGAGTAATCATGCAGCAAGTTTACTGTACTCTGCACCGGGGTGGGACCAAGGCATCGATCAGATCCGTATCTCTGTTTAGCCTGTAGAAGCCGGTACAATACTACGAAACGATTGAATGATCGATTCTATCCATCATCACCTTCATTGTTCTCGAAGAACGAATGGGCATCAGGGACATGCTGATCTTCATTTCACCCCGAATCCGACAGCGCATGCGATTGAATAATGAAATGTCAGGCAGCATGTCTGGTCATGCACGTCATTCCTGCAGGAGGGGAGAGCGGATGTCATCTGCCACCATCCATTCAAGCTTGGGCAGCGATTTCAGTGGTCAGCTAATTTCTCGTGGGCGACAATAAATTGTCGTTGGTGGTCTGGTGATAAAGGATTGGAGAATGGAAATCCTGGAGAGGAAAGGTACCGGTGCCAAACAGTAATGGTAATCAAACGTAGCGAAACAAACTATCGTGATAGAGCGACAACTGGGACGATGGCAGCAACAAGAGGCCGTGCATCTGCAGCCGCGCGTCCCAGAAGAAATCTCACAGTACATTCATCAATCCTTAATAACGAGGTAATGAGAAAGCGAACCAAAAAAGGGGGGGGAAAGGATGTTGGACGGTGGGAAGATACAGTAATTGCTGGAATTGATAGCGCTAAAGGGGCCACATGTTGGGGTTAGTTCAGGAACAAATCCAGGGGTTGGCCAATCAACATTAACGAGGCTGCTATCACGAAACACCGGCGTAGGGCTTTCTAAGCCATCTCCAGTTAAAACCAGGGGAGGGGTTGGTTTCTTGACTTGGCCCACGTTCGGTCGGTACAGTAACAATACCTCAATACCTTACTGGACCACAAAGTCACCAGGTCTTGTAATGGAAACAACGATGCAAAAACAAATGTAGTTTAACTTAATTAACTTAGTGAAAATTATTGTTCTTCGGCATGCCCCGCCACATTGATCGATCACTCCTGAGTTATGATAGGGGAGCATGAAGTCGCTTGGCTGTCTTCTGATAACTACCATGTAATTAGAATGTACTCTGTAATGTGAGAATATGAAGAGGGAATGCTATGTCCTGTGTTCGCAAGATGTGTCGTTTCTAGCAGCCATGACTGAGGATTGCGGTGATGTTGAGATCCAAGTCCCTTACGATAGTTGAATACCTAACCTAGGGGAACTAGGACAATGCTGACGCTGATGCATGCAGACATCTGGAGCATGCTCTTTTATATGATCAAAATGTTACGTACCCGTTGTCTATGCAGTCACGTTCACGCTCTTGCATTACAAATCATCGAGACACCCACTTCACTGTCTGACATTATTTTCCTGTAGTATATACGGTATTTCTATTGGTGTACGAATGTTTCCTAGAAAGTAGCTTCGTGCAGTCCTGACGTGTCTGGTTCCCGAGCTTCATTCTCGAACGCTCGTTTCTCATCTGCCGTCAAGTCGGATTTAGCCTTGTCAACCTTGACGAAGAGAACCAAAATGACGAATGCGACAGATGCACACGCAGTCCCGAACCAGAAAGTGTCGTGGTAACTCCTACAAAGCCCCTTGTGAGAGGTCGATGTCTGCACAATGTCTGTGAACCCTAATAACAAGGCAATTCCAAGGTGCATAATACTGTTCAATACTGCACCAGCCAGTCCCTGCCGTTCACTAGGCAGCTGAGTAGTCACAAAAATGTTGGCTATCGAAAAGGTGATGTCAATCCCGATGCTACCCAACACCATACTGGGGAGAATGTAGGCCCAGTAGCTTCCTCCGTGTGGAATGACGGCGAGGAGGATGTTGGCCCCGATCCAGCCGATCCCAGAAACTAATAAGAGACCAGTCCCAGGAATAAGGTGTAGCACGAAACCACCGACAGTTGAAAGGACCAAGCCACCGATGACCATTGGGACAAACCACGCAACAACTTGCAACGGGGCTGCACCCATGCAGTTTTCCATGTACAGCACGGTGTAAAACATCCAGATACCAAGGGTGCCATAGCTGAAGGTTAATGCCATGATGAGAGGTTTCATCGACGGCACCTGGAACATATCTGATGGCAGCAAAGGTAACATTGCCACCCAGCCCTCAACGTATACAGCAATGCCAAGAAAGATGCAACCGACGACCAACAAGACTGGAATATATGGCGTGCGCCAACCGTGGGGCGAATGCATACTGTCTGTAATGGAATAGACAACGAGAACAAGGCCACAAGTAATAAATACACTGCCATACCAGTCCATTGCAATGTTGTTTTTCTTCTTTTCGGCGTAGTCCTTTGGAATAGATAAGTAGGATGTCACGAGGGTGATGCCAGCCAAAGCGGCCCCGATCCAGAAGTACCATCCCCAGAAAATGAACTGTCCCGTGAGACCAGCGAAGAAGATGCCGATATAAAAGCCCACAACAGCACACGCACCATATAAACTGAACGCCAAGTTTTTTCGTGGCCCAGGGCGATAGACTCCGCCGAGGAGCATAACTCCGGCTGGCAGGAATGCGGCTGGGCCTAGTCCTTGCAGGGCCCTGCAAAAGTCTAGCATAAGAGGATTTCGAGAAAAACCTGCAACAACCGACCAGAGTAGAAGCCACGCGAGTCCAAACAAATACACAAAAAAGCCTCCAAACATGTCGCCTAGTCGCCCGAAGACTAGCAATGTTGAAGCAACAACAAGCGAAAAGGCACTTGCCGGCCATACGACCGCAGCTGATGGGATTTGCAGTTCATCAATCAGGGTGGGAAGAACCACCGTGAAGCCTGATACAAAGTATTCTGTCAAAATCTGGGACATGAAGATTGAGAATAGAAAGGCCAACTCGGCCCATATTGTCTTGAATTGGGCCGGGCGTTCCCTTCCTAAACGTTCAATACGCTCGATATCGGATTCAAGGTCCACTGGCCCTTTCCGTTCGAGACCTATCAGTCCTGTTGGATATTGTGCTTCGTAATTATCGGAGGTCTCATCGGCGTTGGTCGTGACGAAGATGCCTTCGGAGGCTCTTTCGTGTGTTGACGGCATGGTGATGCCAGGGACGTGGTTCTATACGGATATAGTGGCCGGTTTCCAGGATTGCACGAAATCAGGACGCGTATGCTTGATAGTGGAAGATGTAAGAATATCTAGTCAAGGCAGGAAGAGCCCGGAACAGGACATGTATGCAGAGACTTCAGGTCTGAGTTCGTTAATTTTGGCATTGACTTGATTTCAAAGCAGGGGCGTCATTGTGCTGTGAATGACGCCCTCGATGGCGCCGGATGAGATACCAAAATTACCTAAAGAAGACAGACGAGAATTCTGCAGGTCTAATACAGAAAAGCTGACGAGGCGACAAATTCCTACTGATTTGAAGAAAAGAAGCACCAGACCCAAACAAAAGAGAGAAAAGAGAATTAAAGGCATCCCGCCTTCTTTCTTCGAAGCACTCATTAGTAACATAATGACCTAATTGCGGGAATCCAAATTTTATGTGGTTTTTGCTGCCGCAAAGAGTGAAGCGCCAAGGTCCACAAGGCTATTTGCATCCCCGCCGTCGAGGCTGGCGGGCCATTTGTAAGTAGGGGATCTCCACTGAGATTGTCTCTTCATCATTGACTTGCATCCTAGAAAAAAAAGAAAAAGAAACATATTGTATACTCTTCTGCCAACGTTAAACTCAGCTTTGAGCTTGACGGCCAGCCTCTATGTGTATTGCGACATAACAACAGGTGGCAGCATCTCTGTAAATGAATCGGGTGCTCCTCTGCCAGAAAACAAGCCAATATGGCCGAATATTGGAAGTCAACTGTAAGTGTCCAATATTCTGCTAGAGTAGCATCATACTTATAGACAAATAGCCAAAGTATTGGTGTAAGCACTGCGGCCTCTACGTCAAGGACACCAAATTCGAACGACAGCAACATGAAGCCACTGGCAAACACCAGGGAAACCTGAAAAGGTTCCTGCGAGGCGTGCACCAAGAAAGAGACAAAGAGGAGCGCGAGAAACAACGGGCAAAGGCTGAGGTAGATCGTCTGAAGGGACTTGTTGGTAGTACCGTTTCATCTGCAGCGCACTCGCCCGTCCCACAGCCATCGAAGCCCCGGGCTTCAAATCCTGCACCTCAAGCAACTATTGCAGATAGGAAGAAGCAGATGGCGCAACTTGCAGAAATGGGGATCGCTGTTCCAGATGATTTCCGTGCCGATCTAGCACTTGCTGGTGACTGGCAGACAGTGGCTCAAAGATCTCTGGACACTGATGGGCAGAAAAACACGGAAGCTCTCAATGTTGGCATCAGAAAGAGAAAGGCTGAGAATGACGATGATGCAGATGTTATAGAAGATCAGCCATTAAAACATAAAGGCTGGGGCTCATCGCTTAAGACATATCCGGGAGCTAGCTCAAGCGAAACACCTGATTTGGAAGATCTGTTGTCCGGTCGTCGAGCGCCCAAGAAGGAGTTGGAAACCGATGAACCTTCTGAAGACATTGAGGCCAAACGAGAGCCAGGAGAGTCGCCAGATCTGGAACAGATCGAAGATAAAATGGCGGTGAAGGAGCAGATCGATACATTCGACGCCGCACAGGCAAACTCTCGCCTTGGTATTGATGTGCCGCCAACTGGGATCATGTTCAAGAAACGAAAACTCAAACCTAGGAAACAAAGCTGACAGTATTCTGTGCGCCAGCAAGGTTCCAAAATTACGTCTAGCTAATCAACCATCTTTCTCAGAGCCGCTGCAATTGTATTGCCTATTATGGTATCACCACTTGGATTCGGCACAGCCTGCGTGCGTCAACATGACAACCCTCAGGGAGAGGTATGTTAGGAGCAATCAGAAAGCTCGCACACGTGTGTAAAGTGCAGAGGCCGAGACTATCCGAAATCTGCCACGTGGAAATGAACTTAGTGACCACAATTAAATCAACAAACGGCATCAGACATCTGTCTGTCAGTACCATTTGCTCGCCACGGCAATCTTAGAACACCTCGCAGGCCTGGGGCCGGATCGCGGTCTGTTTCCCGTTGTGGCGCTACAACTATGTACGTTGTACATGATACTTTGCCGATTCAGAATAGCGTCCGATTTACTTCTTGGGAGCAGATTCATACAACATCCTTGATCTCCAAATCTACCATATGCAATGCTGCATGGCTTCTGTTCTGCCTACTCGTATGTTACAGAGGATGTCAACCATCAAATTCGTAGTTGTGGATTCCGATAATCCCAGCAGAGAAGCAGGGAATAATGCGTGATAACTACCTGCTTCGTAGGCAGTTCCCACTCTATATAGGATCAATTAAAGGGGTTCACGAGGGTGCCAAAACGGGGCGCAGTGGCGAATCCCGGCGTGTTCAGATTACTTGACAAAGCCTGTCAACTCTACCAATCTGAGCAGATTGATTATTCAGGTTGTCAGGTCCAACAAGAGATACTTTATATATGTTAACATAGTCTACAATCTTGGGGGGTCCAGACCGTATCAGACTCGCCATACTTCCAGTAGCATATTTTCAGAGCCAATGCAACGATTACAACAGGATGGGTCACAGTGGTAAACGGCCGGGTTCCTGCATAGCCAACCACAGGAATCACATGGCATGGAAATATTCGGCAATAATATATTCCATATTCATACCACGCGGGAAGCTCACTCTTTTTCGGGCTCTTCGCCCTTGTTGTGCAATGCGCACTCTGCGGTCCAATTTATTTTGATCAGGCAATACGAGACTAGCGGCCAATAAGATATCCACCGTCTTTCTGGCTTGCGTTGGCATTCAGGTCGTCATTGATGCTAAAGTCTCGTTGCTGCATGACAATGGTGGAACGCATGAAGTCAACAATTTATTGAGATAACCTGTCAATTTGGGTGGCCCTGTTCTTAAAACGACGATCTATAGCTAAGGTCCTTCCAAATCTTTCCTCGTCTCAGCTAACATTGGAAAGGACCAATCGATCATTTGGCACCGGCATTCCCGCATTGACCCTGGTGGAGCTCGGTTGTAGCCGGGGATAGGCGTGATGATACCTTGTCCTTAATATGGTGAATGCCCAATGGAGGTCCCATCCATGCTAGCGAGTGCGCCTCTGCCACCTCGTCAAAACAGAGAGTCTACGCTGTTACCCCATGCGCTTCTGGCCCGTCTCGGCCGTTGAGAGGCGAGTCCAGCCTGACCAAACGCACAATCCAACCGGGGCACCCTGCAGCCACGAGGGACTCAATGACCAACAAACGCCAACCTTTATCCCAACGTTCGACCGTGGATGGACCGCGGGAGGGGAGAACAAAGGAAGACTCGCTGGCGTCAGGCTATGTCGTCATGAGATTACGGACAACGCTCTGAATTAATGCAGTACACGATCCCGAGGGCCAGCCTTTTGGGTGCTTAAGCCTCCGTCTAGTGGCTCGCCTCGTAGGTAAACTTACACCGATAGATGCGACCACGCGACCGCCTAATCGGAGGAGATGACATCGAGCAGCCCATACTGCAGTAAGAGAATGTTACTTACGATACTTCATCCCAAAATTACGGATCTAGCCTCAATATCGATATTCCACTTCCAACGGCTGGGTTGGCCCCCCTCTTGTCGCAGAACATAAAACCTGTGCGATGGCCATTGGCTGTCCATGGAGGTACATGCATCAGATTTCGATGACCGGATAAATTTCTTCGCCATCCTGAAGACCTTCACGAAAGCCAACGAAGAGATCGCGGTTCTTCTTCATCCACGTTGGCCGCGGCGAAGTGTTCTAAGCCCCAAAGCATTGTAAACCCACTCGTAAAAAAGAAAAGAAAAATCCGCCCCAAAGTGCCCTGGCGTCAATGGGGCTCATGGTTGACTAGGCCCATGCTATCTATCGTTTCTCCCGGGCTGGTAACCCACCGGAAATTTTGACATCGCATTGGTGGCGCTTAGGTCTCCACAAGGCATGAATTGATGAATTATGGACGCATGAGCTAGACGCTCCCTACTCGCCTACTTCTTCCACCATCACAATTTGCTCCGTCATGATTGACCTGACACTTACCTTTTGTCCCAGATAATGAGGGCCCTTCAGGCCGAACATCCATGCATAAACTCCTCATTAAACTTAGCGAGACCTCGCTTAAGTGCACAGGTATCCTCCTAAAGCCCGTATTGTAATAGTGAGGAAACCCGCTGGATCGTTCATATCGTTATTCAATGGCCTTCAGCCACGTCTCGACAGAAAGCACGACCCCTGCTCCTGCTATCCCACTTAATCTTGCACAATTCGTTCACTGTAGGTCGCGTATCTGTCGCTGATTTTCTTTCGAAAACGTCGCGACCTGAAATCTTCCCCGTCTCTCCATAACGACGCATGATGGTTCATCAAAGACTGGGACGTGATCGTTGAAAATCCCTGGTTCACTGGCCCCAGACCCCCAAATGAGGCTGCTCGAGCCGAGTTCCTAGAGGGGCTTTCAATATGATAGAGGCTCATAATACTCCTCTCACGCCGCCGCCGACTTCCTATTCCTCTGTTAAGGCTCTTGACTTTTCTCCCATGTCATCATATCGCTACCCGCCGGCCAATCCGGATATCCCAGGATCGTGGTCTCAACCGCAATATCCTCAGCCTCAATACGCGATTGGCAACGAACAGCAATATCGGGAACAGCAGTATAGAGCACAGCAATCCGTCCCGCCACCATCGACGACGCCATTGAATCTGCCTCCGCTACGCTCGATCGACCCACGACAGCAGCAGCAACAGCAAAATGTGTACCAACATTCCCCTTCCACTTCAGCCGCATCAACATATGGCGGGGCTCCGATCGGACATGGATACGCCCACGTGCAGAGTCAGATGTCCTCAGTAGCTCCTCAGGCACATTACTATCCTCACCAGATAGCACATCATGCAGGACCTTACGATCCCGTGAACTACCCACCAAATCCCGCAATGATGCGGTATCCTCTTCCTATGGGAGATGTTGGTAGAAATTTACCTCCTGGGCGGCACAAAAAAGAAGTCAAGCGACGAACCAAGACCGGGTGTCTGACCTGTCGGAAACGCCGTATCAAGGTACGTTCTTTTGTCTCCTTTTTATCTGTCATTACTACTCCATGCAGTCTCACCTTGAGATCTCAGCATCTCGCCTATTATGGACAAAGACTTGAGGGCGGGAACAAGCGAGCACGGAACAGCTGGGCTTCGTTAGTTGTGGCAACAACCGAAGATTCGTTCCCGACTCTTCCTCCCTTTAGAACTGGCCATTGGAGGCATGATCGCAGTATGCGAGGTCGACCTAGGACGGCGATCATCATGTTCAGCAACAGCATTTTGACTGATCATTCTTTTAGTGTGACGAAGGTCATCCAACATGCCGAAATTGTCAGAAGAGTAAAAGAGAATGTGCTGGCTATGATCCAATTTTCAAAGCCCAATCCAGTTCGTCAGCAGCACAACCTTCTGCCATGTCCAGTCAGTCTTCTCAGGCCACGGCCAGCCCTGCGCTTGCTGCTCCCAGCTATTCTACATATTCTCAGGGTCAGTCAGCAAACACAAATTCTCCTCGCTCGTCTTTTGACCGTCCAAAAAGACCATCTATCGTAGATCCTCCTGCGCATGGTGTACCTGCCAGTACTGTCTCGAACACATTTGATCAAGGGATCCTTAAAGGTTGGTCTAAACTTCTAGTCTTTTTTTCTTTTCTTTTTGATGTTGAAAGCTTGTTGTATACTACATTGATGTTGTTAAACCCCCTTTTTGGCTGTAAATGGCTTGTATTGGCCTTAACTGTCTTTTCTCACCATCTTCTCATGATTTATAATTGCGCCATTATCTGATGGAAATTTTACAGGTTCACAATCAAGTATTTCACGCCTTCTAGTAATCAATGGCCACGAGCCACAACCCACGCCACCGATGAGACCTATATCTCAGCAACTTCATTCAAACCTTTACTCTCTCTGGACCAGAACATTTGCACCGGCTCTAGGCCATTTACTTGAGACGGCATGGTTTGAAGGTTCCACATCAACGAGCATACTGCTAGGAAATCATCCACATAAAAACATTGAGCTTGAATGGGAATTTGCCCACTTTGTTAGAATGGTGTCTGACACTCAACAAGATGACCCGACAATCCCGAGCCGAGAAGCTCGGCTCATCTGGCGTTTTTTCAGACTGGCTCAATATTATACGAACACCGTCAATGATGCACCATCTGATGCCTACGAAGATGCGATGCTGACCTCTAGAAGGATCAATGTGCTACAGGCTCTCTTGACTGGCGAGAGTCTCCAGTCTAACCCTCTCAACCCGAGTACGATATATGGGTCATCAGAAATGGAGAACTACCCTGTCGAACTTCAATTGAAAGAACGAGAATCTGAATTCTGGTACAACCTGGGGAATTTCACAACCAGACTAGCGCCGACAGATCAACCAAACGAAAGTGCTCGTGAGGCTTCGCAAGAATCTCTCACTCGTATGCGCTACGTGCTAGACGCTTACGAAAACAGGGATTTGCTGTACAGCATTGCCATCTGCAGATTCTTTGGTGAGCTCTACCGGCAGGCTGTACCAGAGACACAGAGCGATCGTGCCAGCTACTTCGTCGCCAAAGGTTTCATCGAATCTGAGGTAACACGAGGTTCCTCAACAGTCATGAAGACCGTCTCTCGAATAGCGATGCGCAGCTGGCCCGAATTATGATCCTGATTACCATACACCTTTGTACAATACCTTCGCTTTGCTTCCGGACCTTGTCTCTTTACTCCTGGTTTCTCTAGCGTTACACAACAACATGTATCAACAGATTTATTCTTTGCAGCATCAGAGCTATTTGATTAACACCGATATTCCCCGCAATGGCAGTTATTTATTGGCGACGGAAGGGATAATGGACGAGCATGGTGAATCGATCCCAAAGGCACTTTGCTGATGGAAGACAGAACGCGACATACTGGTTTAATTTCGGGCATGCATCTTCAAGGTTTTCTTTAATCATAATTTAAGCATTTGCTGCTGTTGTCTTCGTTTCTAACGACCAATGTTTTACTATCTTTATTTCTCCTTTCAGTATCCTTTCGAAATCGTGGGTCTCCTACTAGAGTAGTAGAAGCTTTGACGTTCGAGCAATCATCGACATTTGTGGCACTGACCTGTCTATTTGAGGAGACATTCTATGCGCAGACCTCAGTAGTGCATTGCCCTCGATCTGCTACGCACGCCAATTGATTCAACCTTACGAAGGAAAAGTCAAGGTCATTGCTTCGCACCAATCAATACTTCCAACTAACCGTCAGGTTACCAATCGTCACCGACGTAATGAATCTAGACATACAATCGATTTACGTAAATACGTTTGAAGTTGCCGTTTGATATTCAGTTCCTGATATGGTCACTCAGTTACAAAAGGGTGTGGAGGCTTTGTTACTCGCGACGTCTCTGAAACGTTATTCGAAGAGGAGGGTCGCATCTCTTATGTTCCATTGTCTTACACGCGTGTTTCAGCGGCATTAAAAAAACAACCCCATATTTCTGACTACGTATGAGGTACAGTGTTGTACGTAGTAGTACATACTACTCAGAGTATGGTACTATGTACATAGTAGTACTCTGGGCACAGTACTACTCTGTACTACTACTACATGATATGTATACAAACTACACGGAAACCCCGTCCCGGCATGCCCGGCCGGGCGCGAGGGGGTTCCAATATTTGACGGAAGTTAATTTTACCTTTGCCATCCTGTGGTAAGCTGGAGCCTCGGGATAGCATTCCTCCTTGCTACGTGGCCAAGGGGTTTCGGCATTGGTCACTGCTTTAATTCCATTCCTGATTCTTGCTTCCTACGAGCCTATCTGTTGCAAAGTAAAAGCCGAATAGAATATCTTGGTTTATCTTTTGTTTCCTCTTGAAACGATCGGCATAGACCATTGACCATTAAAGCAAACAATTTGCGGAGAAGTACGCCACAGCTAGGAAATACGTAGGTATCCAGAGGCAATCGCAGCCTCTACATCACCACTTGCGTGCGTTTTCTCTTCCCCAGGGAAGAGAAGCTTTGCATCCTTTTAGGACATTTCGGGTAGACAATCTTTTATATCGAATATAATGCCTTCCACGCGAAGAGTGAAAGTATTGACCCTCGCCGTCGCGCTCACGGTACTGCTCATTCTATACTATTCTGTAAGTACTGCTTATGGTGTCCCCTTACAACACCCTTCCCAACTCTCGAGAATACTTGGACCTAATCTGTGTATATCTAGGGCGATGCGCGGCGACACAGAGATGCGGAATTTTACCAACGAACCGTCAGTGCCATGGAAGCGGCAAAAGCACAAGATCTGAAGGATTCTTCGGCTCAAGCGGCCTTCCAAGATTCGGAAAACACAGGACCTAACTCAACTCCAGAAATCGCTACTAATGATGGTGTGGCTTCTTCGGGAAACGTCCCTTTAGAAGTAGAAACAGCAGGGAAACAACCCGTAGAGGTTGGCAAGGAGCGCAAATATATATACGCCGAAGAAGGCGAAGAAGAAAAGAGTGTTGCTGGCAGGAGAAAGATGAGAATCGAGAACGGTGTCGCAGGGTCTGAAAAAATACTGAACGCGGACGAGAAGACTGATGCAGCTATGGATGAAAGTCCTGGAAAAACGAGAGACGTGGAAGCAGAAGCGGAACTCAACGCAATATTGAAGAGAAGTCCGAGTGAGTATAGACCCTATCATATTCCGCCAGCTCATGTCCTAGCATATTGCCATGGCCAGTTTTACTCTGTGTGACTTCATGAGCATCCACTGTTCATCCCGGTTCCGCTCGTCGTAGCAACACTAACTCGTGATGCAGTTATACTTTTTTCGAAATCCTATTGTCCATATTCCCGTCGCGCAAAGGCTCTTCTCCTGGATACATATAACATATCACCAACCCCCTATGTCGTTGAACTGGATCAGCTTACAGACGAAACCAAAGAATCCGACACTGGCTCCAAGAAGTTTTCTCATCCGGATGACGAGGCTTTGCCGCTTGGAAAGCGTCTTCAGAATCTCCTCGCAGAAAACACTGGAAGGGGTACTGTCCCTAACATCCTTGTCAACGGAAAGAGCATCGGTGGAAGTGATGATATCGCCGAATTGGACCGTAACGGCGTTCTAGCAGAGACCATCAAGAGCATGGGTGGGAAACGAATTGTCAAAATCGAGAAGCTGAAGTGACCCGGTCAGCGGCGTTCCTGGAAAGGGAATTATAATTATCAGCCGTTATTTTCATAAGTCGATCTAGAGACATACTTTGACGCAGTATGTGGGACTCATTAATGGTATTTGATGGATTTGAGATTGATACAACTGTCTATTTCCGAACGATTCGCAGCAACAGAAATGGATCTTCCTCGTCTTACGGATATGACAACCCACAGATTCGTTGTTATTCTTATAGAAGTAATGGTCATTGACTTGGATTTGTCCCATTCTCACGCTGCCAGCTACCAGACCAAAAGCACCCCTTCATCCAAGCACATACAGCAGCTATACAGCAACCTAGTGACCCCGCAACTTGGTCAAGGAAAAGGAGGACCGCACAATGGACACGAAATTTTCCACGACAATGCTATTACCGGGGAAATTCTAGGTGCTTTGGACAGAGAAAGGTGACTCATCAGACAGAGACATCTGTTGAGCGCTAGAGTTAGTCAGACCGAGAACAATGGTTAATCAGGTAGTGTAAACCTGCGGAGAGGGGACGAGAGGCTAAGATAGATAACGTGTGATAGCTGATCATGTTGTATTCAAAGCTTCGGCTTATAAGGTGTTGACCGGATCTGTGGCCCTTAAACGTATGGCCAGTAAGGGAGCCACACGAGGGCAGGCACTCTGCTTCTCCATCATTCCATACTATGACTACAATTCGAACGACATGAAGCATCTTGGTTGTGTATCCAGCAAGAAACGTGTCAGACCATAGCCTGTTCCTTCAAGTGATTCTCCTCCTGCGTCCCTTGAATGTGGTCGTGTCTATGCCACAAATACACTGGGCGTAGTGAGGCATGAACGTCCTGCCGTAATCCGGTCCCCACAGAAGTCGATGTTGGTAGATGCACATGCTTATAGTCCCACCGACTCTGAGCTCATGAAGACCATGGACGTGTCCAACCTATAGCGAGAGGGGAGAGTTATGTATTGTATGGTCTGATAAGCGTATCAACTGGAGGCCTTCCCGAGAGATGCAGCAGCAGCATCATCATCATAATCATGCTACTGTCAAAAGCGGCAAAAGTTGGGGCAATTGAGATATCCGTTCCAAGTACTCCGCAACTCCTGCTACTGTAGCAATGCTATGTCGCAACGGAGTTTCATTTAAGATTTGCACATGGAGTGTATACTTCTTGATAAGAAGTTGAGGACGATACAGTAACAAAGAGATCTTCTTTCCTGTGATGCTCGGATCAAGCGCCGAATTTCACTTGTCACAGTACCAACATCCATCCCTAGGCACCAACAGCATATATTACCACATGGAAGGTGGTCGTCAGGTGACAAGAACACGCATGATAAGGTTATTTTGAATGACCTAAGTATAGATGTGATAGATATACAAGGATATGAGGTAAAAGTAGACAAGCAAAAAGGTCATGACGCCTTTAGATGTTACTGTTAGCTCTACAGCTCACACACTCTGATTTCCTGAGTGATGCCATCCAACAGTACGAGGCGCCAAAACGATAAGTGGCCGATTAAAACCACCACTAGATAGATAGAGGACAACCCCGCAAGAATGATAACAACAGCCGGCACGTACCACCTAACAATGTAGCTAAATGTATGTACTACCCACCAGGTAACTACAGTATCTCAGACTTCAAACAATACGATACGCAGTGCCGCCCATCCAGTAGAGATGACTACTACCTTTTGCCCACTCCTTCTATGGGTTTTGTTGCCAATCTGATGTTCCCCCTTTTTTGTATGTGAATATCAGACCGGACGGGGAATATAGTGACAGGCTGTCATAAAAAGACATGTATATTGAAATCAGCTAACACTCAACAACCCTCACTCCCTTTTTTCTTGAATCGCAACATGAATTTGCAGAACCCTTTCTGCAGACTTTTCCTCTGGTTCACGCTTCTCTTATCTTTACCCTATGCTTGGGCGGCTCAGGTCGTGTTGGATGAGTTCAATCCCAATTCGCCGCTGGGGAGTGGCGGAGATAGCAGCAACGACAAAGTGGCAGCAAGGGAACCCTTTCTCGATGAATTGGTCAGCAATCTCACGATCCAAGAGCTAGGTCAGTACGAGCCATGAAACCTTCGGACGAAATCACAAATGTGCTGACCAGATTGATAGCCCTGCAACTGCATATGATGTTCGCAGGAGACATCATCGGACCAAAGTCGGACTATGCTTCTTATGGTGAGAGGATTGGCCCTCAATTATGACTTTGTGGATAGAAGGACCATTGTTCTGATAATTCTCCCATTGATCCAAAGACCATGCTTTGCAACCAGCGCCCAACGCACCAATTGGGTTCATTCATGACTTTTACCCCACTGATAAATCTCAATATAATGCCTTACAAAGATTGAACTCTCAGAAATCTCGGATCGACATTCCCTTCCTCCAGACAGGGGAATGTCTCCATGGAGTAGGTTCATTTAAGCAGTCCATGTTTCCACAATCTATCGGCATGTCGGCTTCATTCGATACCAACCTTGTACACCGTGTTGGCAGGGCAATCGGCATCGAAGCGAGTTCTATTGGTATTCGAGCTTGTTTTGCACCGGTGTTAGACCTCGGAAAAGACCCTCGCTGGGGTAGAGTACAAGGTAAGATCTTGTCTTTGATTTGAGGGCGCTAGTCTGACATCCATTTCGTAGAGGCCTGGGGGGAGGACATGGTGCTTACCTCTCACATGGGCGTTGCATATGCTTCTGGCCTGTCAAAAAATGGGACATTGTCAGACCCCGATGCTGTGGTACCAGTGATGAAGGTGAGCCACTATCTTAACCACGGTGAATACTCGAATTGTTGATCATATTATCTTTCACACAGCATTTTGCTGCCCACGGAAGCCCTCAAGCTGGCCGTAATGGCGCTCCGTTCATGGGGTATGGAATTCGTGATGTGTTACAGGAAATGATGGTCCCTTTCAAAGCAGCTATTGACTTTGCGGGGGTGAAGGGAATCATGATGTAGGCTAGCAGTTCTTGTCTGCGTCTTTTCCCAAGTCGTACATTATTTCCTGACAAATTGGATATAGGGGATACAATGAGATTGACGATGTCCCATGCCATGTCAACCCATTGCTCTACGAGACCTTGGAAAACTGGGGATTCGATGGTCGGTAACCTGACTCATATTCTGATGCCTGACTCTAATGATTATATTTAGGGTATATCACAGCCGATGATTCTGGTAAGATCTTACGACTAATGTCATCACATTTTACTCAACAGTCTGGCTAGGGCTGGTCCAACTTCTGGAAACTCATCATGTTACAAGTTCCGTAATTGATACAGTTAGCCAATGGCATAATGCGGGTGGAATGGTGCAATATTATGATTTCCCTCTGGAGCAATACGTTAACGTGTGGATACCCTGCATGTACCGATTGAGAGTTTTTCTAACCTCTGTCTAGGCAATTCTTCGTCTCGTTGCGGAAGGCCGTGTAGCCAAATCATTACTTCAGTCCAAGGTCCGAAGAATCCTTGGAATCAAATATGATTTGGGGCTGTTTAAAGATCGCTATGTTGCAGAAGATGTCGATCCCCAAGCAATCACGGCATCTCATGCACCTCTCACACTTGAGGCTGCACAGAGGAGCATAGTGCTGTTGGAAAACCGCAATTCGACTCTGCCTCTGGAGCCGAACAAGCAGAATATCGACAAAATTGCGCTCATCGGACCATTTATTGACACATTCAATTATGGAGGCTATTCCGGCCAATGGGGTGGTTACCCTGTGACTAATGCAAGCACCATACGCCAATCAGTATCACAATACCTTGCTGCAAATCATCCCAACACAGAGCTGGCCACCAGCTGGGGTGCAAACTCGTGGACATATAATGGCCAATATAATATCCCCCCATACCTACTTTCTGCCAATGGCAGCATGGGCGGCTTGTTAGCAACATATTACGCAGACACTGATTTTCAAGAGCAAATGTTTCAGAAGTTGGAAACCCCAAGTGTGAATTGGGGGTTATATCCACCACTTGGACTACCATCGAACAACTTTAGTGTTATCTGGGAGGGGAACTTAAAATCACCCGTCGATGTTGATGTTGAGGGTTGGCTTGGTGTTGCTGTACATCCAAACACAACAGCAAAGCTTTACGTTAATGGAGAGCTATTTGTGCACGTCAAAGCTACACCTTCAGGTAATATTTTGTCTAATATACCTGGCATATCATACTCCATGGCAGTGAATGCAACAACACCTCCACCAGGGTCCCAGCCATTCAGCTTTCTGAAAGGAGCTACATACGATATTCGATTGGAGTACCAGGCCTGGAACTATATTCGTGAAAGCATAAGCCCTATAAATGCTCAGGTCTTTTTGTTTTGGAATCTGGTCGATAGGAAAGAACCACTTAGCAGAGTAAGCTACAACCTTTACATGAGATCTTCTGTCCTTGGAGTTGACATGCTCGATCGTCTCTAGGCTGTAGACGTCGCAAAATCGTCGGACGTTATCATTCTTGCCGTTGGTGCAAATTGGAACAGCGACGGTGAAGGAGGGGACCGGGCAACTCTGGGCCTGTCTCCAGATCAAAGTGGGAAATCATCCGTCTGAATATTCATTGTTTGACTCTTTTCGCTAACATCGAATTATAAAGCTGCTCTCGCCGATGCGATATTCGCTCTGCAGAAGCCTACTGTTCTAGTCCTCCAGGGAGGCCGCCCCTTTGCTATCCCTGAATATTATAGTAAAGCAGCCGCGGTCTTGAATACAGTTCGTTGTTGTCTCTTCATCAACGGAAGATCGCTGATGATTTTGTCCAGTTCTTCCCCGGCCAATCAGGCGGTCAAGCTATCTCGGATGTCTTATTCGGAGTCTTCAATCCCGGAGGACGGACCCCGATCAGCGTTCCTACCAGCGTTGGGACAATACCCGTGTTCTACAAGTATGCATGCGGTGTCATGAATATTTTTGTACGCTGAGCTTTTCTAACAAGATTTCAAGTTATAAACCATCAGTCCCTAGACATTACACCGACTTGAGGTTCAACCCATCTGTAAGAAGAACTTTTGGCCAACCTGGAGAATCCACGACTGACCTTCTGGAACATAGTATCCTTTCGGCTATGGTCTTTCGTACACGAACTTCACACAGTCCAGTTTTTCCGCGACTAGTACCATGATCTCTTCATCTTCTCACAGAGACAACGCCACATCCACAAACGCTTTCTCTCCCAGCTCAGTTCTCGCCTTCTCTGTCCAAATCACCAACACTGGCTCTCTTGCCGGTAGCTACGTGCCCCAGGTCTATCTCCTCAACCGCATCTCATCGATAACCCGTCCCGTCCGACAACTTGTCGCATTCAGGCGGGTGTATCTTGAAGCGGGCGAAACGAAGACGGTGACCATGGAGTTCGAGGTAAGTCGATATTTAGCCATTTTAGATCGACGCTATGAGTGGACAGTCGAGAAGGGTGATTACACATTCGCCGTGATGGAGAATGGGGGAGAGATGGCAAGTACGGGGATGAATGTTACACTGACATGCGTGTGAGTTGGTTAGCATCATCTATGGAATTAGCGGAATATGATGACCAAGTTCTCCGTAAACAGGCTCAAATGGGTCTCAGCCTTACTTCTGTGAAAATACTCGCAAAGCCTCCTATAGCTCGTATTGATAGGCTGATGACAAGTTTCGGAGCATAACTACAATACAAAAGGCAAGCTTGATACCCTGAATACAGTATAGACCATCTTGCACCGCCTGCAGATCATCATGCTGTAGCGCCTGCATCAATGTAAGCTCCCCGAGACGATAAATCGCATACCCATCTTGCTGCCCTGGAAATTTAACATCTTGTACATACATAGTAGTAGATGTTTCCGATCCACCCTGAAGACTGCCATTGGAGCAGATATATCCCAGTAAAGTACGGAGTGCATGTACCATAGTACATAGTACAGTACCTCGACAAGGATATCCATGATGGGTAGCGGGCGGGAGTGTGTGTGGGCGGGCGGGAGGCTCCTCTCGTGCAGTGGCCCGCGCTGGAATGATCTGCGTACCAAAGCCACCTAAAAATTGGCGCCATGGCTTTTACAACCTCCAACGCGGTTTAGGCAGCCAAGGGAGTAAATTTCTGACCAAAAAGCCAAGCTCGTTTGCCAGGAGAAAAACCTTCGTAATTACTATAGTAATTATTGAAAGACAGGGCGAAACCGAAGTATGCAGGAGGATGGAAGCCAAGCAAAATACATACCTAGGTACCTACATACAGTACCTGGTATTATTGGACGGGATGGAATTGCAAATATTACAGTACCATGGCAAAGTATCATATCAGACTCAGCCACCCTTGGCTTACAGCACTCTGTAACAGATACACACCACAGTAGACTGAATTGCACTGTTGTAGTACTGTATGTCCTTGTACCTGTGGTACAGACCTGTACCTGTACCTGTCACCCATCTTGTGTATTGAATTTCCCGTTTTTGGAAAGTGATCTCGTGGGCTCCCTCGTCTATCCAGTGGGAAAGTTTTCTTGTCTGTGCTTTTTACCTTTACGGCTTGACACAAAACCTCACTCACATTCTTATGTCATTTCAAAACATTGTCGACATCTTCCCTTTGTTTCATCTCCTGTCTTTCGTCTACATGATTGTCATGGGCTATCGGCCGCCATCCATCAGCATTTTGGTTGTCCTACAGTTGGCGTACAGTGTCCGAGACTTTGAATATAGTGTTTAATCCACACCGAACAACGCCGGGATCATGCCTTCACCTGGCCGGACAGCCGCGGGACTCGTCCAGGGCTATTCACGCATCCCAAAGAGACTGGTGCTTGGATACATCGTAGATTGGATCGTTATAATGTTTGTCATCAACCCTCTGCTTCTACCCGGCGACCCGCAAACTAACCTCGTTCCAAAACAGAGGAACAGCTGCCGTGGGAGGTGCACTTTCCTTCATCGACGGCAATCGGCATCCGTTCAATCTCTATGATCCCAACATCTCTTTACCAATACGCCCAGATACCGTCAGTGTAGCGGTAGTAACCATCATCTCCCTCATCGTTCCTGGCGTCATCATCTTTGTATTGAGCCTCATTCTGATCCCCGGTCAATATCCACCATCTACAAAATCTAGATCGGCCTCATGGCGTCTGAAACTTTGGGAATTGAATGCAGGCTGGATGGGTCTCGGAGTCGCCTTGGCCGGAGCATACACCTTAACCACCTTTCTCAAGGATCTCTATGGTAAACCACGTCCCGATCTGATTGCCCGTTGTGACCCAGACCTGTCTCAAGTCGCCCGTTATACTATTGGTGGCCTTTCGGCAGAACTCAACCTTGCTCCGATCATCGTCGACCATCGAATATGTCGTCAAACAGACCGTTCCATACTGGACAATGGCTTCGCTTCCTTTCCCTCGGGTCATTCGTCTTTTGCCTTCGCTGGATTACTTTATCTATCTCTGTACCTCGCCGCTAAGCTCCAAATCGCCATCCCCTACCTCGGCCCACTGCCGCCTCATGACTCAACATCATATCATCCTCGCTCTCGCTCTGCTGCACCACCACTTCTAGGTCTCGTCATCGTATCCGCCCCAATCGTTACAGCTCTCTTCGTCACCGCATCCCGCTGGTACGACCACCGACACCACGGCTTTGACATTATCGTCGGCTCTCTGATAGGTATATTCTTCGCCTGGCTCGGCTTCAGATGGTATCACATGCCCATCAGCCAAGGTGGAGGCTGGGCATGGGCACCTAGAACTCAACCATTATGGATCGGCGTCGGACGAAGAGGAGGCTGGACCACCCACCCATCCTCCTCGTCAAGCCCTCTCCCCCACCGAATCACAGACGAGGAACAGGGCCTCAACCCAACTCACGATTCCCCTATCAAACACCAAACCCCTCTTCGAAATGGTCGTCATAATCGTACCTCCACACAAGAACAAAACTTATTACGCAAAACCAACAACACGGATTCCATGGACGGAACCACATCTTCGATCACAAGAGACGGACAGGAGAGTTTCGAATTGAATTCATATGTCAGGGACCCTAATTCTCATCTGCATTCCAATACCGATGGTCGTGCTTATACATATGTTGATGGTGAAGGTGAAGCCGGAAGAGCACCCACAACAGGGCAGAGTCACAAGACATTAATTGATCGAAATGGAGGTTTAGAGCATTGATTTTTAAGTTGATGAGTGACAAGGAGTGTCGTCTTTTTTATTTTTCAAGGAGATAGAACGTCCCCTTCAAAACACCGAGATTGAAATAAAACCGGAAACAGCTTCTTCTTCTTCTTCTTCGTCTTCTTCGTCTTCTTCGTCTTCTTCGTCGTCGTCGTCGTCGTCGTTGTATTCGTACTCATTGGTCATGGGGCTGCTGGGCGGGATAAAACAAAAAAGGGGAGGAAGGGGGTTTGAAATGGAGTTTTAGATTATGGAATTTTACATCCGATTTAACGTTACTTTCCTTTTTCTACTCTTCTCTCTCACTGCAGCAGCACTTTTACTTCTACTCTTTTTTTTTCTTTGCCCTACTACTGTCAGTGACTCCTAGTTCATTGCCATCGACCATTCTCTCAATCTCAATCTCAGCCTGGATCATTTTCCTGCTAATTACCGTCTTTATCCTCATCACCCTTGGCGTCAGCACCATTTCCTCCTCCACCACCACCACCACCAACAACAACAGGTCCATGACCACCGTGTAGAACGGGCGGAAGATGAAATGGATTCTGAACCGATGTTTTATTCGGTTCAGTGGGTTCGGTAGGTTCTGTGACGACGGGGCCATGACCACCATGCAGACCGGGCGGGAGATGAAATGGGTTTGGTTCTGTATTTGGATCGATGATGACGGGTCCCGGTCCGCCTTGGAGTTTGGCGGGGAGGTGCAATGAATTATGATCAGGATCAGGATCAGGATTTCGTGTGGGGTTGGGATTGGGATCAGGATCAGGAGATGAGTTATTGTGGTGACGATGATGATGATGGGTTTCTCCTGTTACGACAGGACCGTGGCCGCCGTGAAGACCGGGGGGAAGGTGGAATGGGTTGTTGGGTTTGGTGGAGGTTGGGTCTGAGGATGAAGGGTCAGAGACATTGTTCTGGAGGTCCGTGGTCGTGGACACGGGAGATTGTTGTGCTGGTAGTAATAAGGAAGAAGATGATTGATCTTGATATGTATCCGTCATGATTTGATTACTGGATCTTCGATCGGAAAATAAATGGTAGTTATAGAAGTTTGAATTTCGCAGATTTTGAGAAACATTGATATTTATTTAACAATGAGAATGGAAAAATATGAAATATGAAAGAAGAATGTGTACAACTCAAGAAGTCTTTATACTTTGTGGAAAACTGTTGGTCTGCCTGTCGAAGGAAATCTAGTGTTGACACTGTAATTGCCCGCCTGCCTGCACGCACGCATGTATGCATGCATACATACATACATACAAGGTAGGTAGGTAGGTAGGTAGATAGGATACCTGCAGGTACAGTACTTTCTTACTTTCATACATTCACCATGAACCCCGAGAACATTCCTCCATGCGTGTCTTTGCTTACGTGAGGAGAGGTGAGGCGAGGGAGGAGGAGGGCTGAGAGTAACGAATCCGATTCGATATGTCGTAAAAACCACAGTAATTAAACCTCATCTTCTTTCAGGTTTGAACAAAAGGAACAACATGATGCAATACTGTAAAGTTCAGGTACAGTACATACAGTACATGAGAGATTACTGTAAGTTAGTTAACGTGAGGACCCAAAAGTATGCGTTCATCTGAGGCTTAAACAAACTGACAAAGCTTTGTGGACGGGAAAACGGAAGGGAAGGGTTTGTGAGATGGATGGATGCTGCTTTGAGAAAACGTTAATTACATACTGTAATCATGTGAGATGCGAATGGACCATGCTGACCACCATCGATTGAACTAGATAGTACTGTAGTAAATGCAGGTAATAATAAATACAGTAGATGGTTCGAGCATTCTGATGGCATCACCTTGGAGGAGGAGAAAAGTGGTGCAAGATAATGTACTGTAAATACGAACTTGTGGAAGTTTACTTAAGTACTTACAGTAGGTGGTACTGTAGTATTATGTACATAGTAGTTCATGTGTGATGACGGCGAGGATGAGAACGGTTGATGCTAAGAGATCTCAGATGCCCGTGTACAATATCCGGGGTATACCTTATTCCAATCAGACTAATATAGGGTTCATCCAGTGAGCCTTGGTTTTGTACCTATGGACTCTGTACCTATGGACTCTGTACCTATGGACTCTGTACCTATGGACTCTGTACCTATGGACTCTGTACCTATGGACTCTGTACCTGTGGACTCTGGATCATTCATTGAGCAATCAAAGGAGATGTAATATGGGCAAAGTATTGGGGACTGATTTCAACAAGGATCATAGTCGATCAGATACGTTGAGAAATCCTGGGTGTCAATACTGATGATGATAAACCGACAAGACCTATAAACATGTACCGTTGTTGACGACATGAGACTGATGGGTCTGAGAGTTTTGTCTCTGAGCAAGTCGTACCCCATGAGAACGGAATGTTTAAGTAGCCGTCTTGACATCTTTCAGGAACAAGGCAAGGCGACTGAAGATCAGGGGGGTTGGTTCCATGTGTGAAAGGAGAAGCCGACCAGGTCTGAAGCGTAATACATGTACATAGTAGTAGATCCGACACACAGTCTGGTTTCATTTGATGACCGTGCCACATCATATCACATCAACGATCGAAGAGCCAGCCGGCCAGCATTGAGGCATCTTACGAGCTCATGGGTTTTCCTCGAGCGGGTTTCTGAGTTGTAACACGGTGCAAAAAGTTGCAACAAGTTCGATCTGCGTGAATTTTGCGCATATGTACAGTACCATAGTTAATTACAGAGCTGCGAGAACTTGATCTTCAATAAATTAATTACTCTAACTACTGTAGGAGAATGTGAGACTGAGGAGGTGGTGGAAAGTCAAACGAACTCACGCAATCGCTTGAGCGGGTTGCGCTGCGTTGCACTGCGGGGCTCAAGCCTGGCTGGTGTCTCTCTCTCGACCACGTTCCATTGAAACACTCTGGCCAGGTGGTTGCTTAGAAATGGTATGGTACATGTATAATCGCTCAACCCTTCCAGGGTGATTGATACACGTCACGTATAACTTAACTATACGATTTCAACTTTTGCTGTTCATAAAAGGCGCTGGTATTCCCTCCAAAAGACTTTTCCTGTTCTTCAATCTTGCAGTAATTCCAACCAAAGCGATTTCAACCCATTGCAAGCACATCTCTTGTCACACAACAACATCACAGCTGCCGGTTCGAGCTAGCCCCTCACTCCTCACCATTCATATCCAACATGTCGGAACATCACTACAAATTCAACGTCAAGATGACCTGTGGCGGTTGCTCAGGTGCTGTTGAGCGAGTCCTGAAAAAGCTCGAAGGTATGTTCATGTCCCTAGGGACCTTTCAACGTTGCTGGACCTGCTGGCTGACACAATCCCACCGGCCCTGCCACCAGGCGTCAAAGCCTACGAAGTCTCCCTCGAGAATCAAACCGCGGATATCACCGCCGAAGAGTCCCTCCCATATGAGACCGTGCTCGAAAAGATCAAGAAGACTGGAAAAGAAGTTCAAAGCGGAGAGGCCGATGGTGTTGTTATGGCTATCTAGATTGAACATATATTTCCCTATGCGCTTCTGTGCTACATACTGGCGGCGTGATTGTTTTTACCATTAGTTCTTGTTATGAATATGGATTCCGAGGGTGTCACAGCGGAAGAAATTCGGGGTGTATTCTTTTGACCAGTTCAGAGATCCAGATATTGATTCTACATGCGCAAGCATTGAATATAAAGTCCTTGGGAGCACATATTTCTTGACTCCTTTCTATTTTCTCTTGTTGTCTGTACCCTCCTGACGGAATACGAATCAGACTCGACCATCAGATGGATAAGTGGATGTATATGAGATGGAAAACCATATTCTGATCTCTTCAAGTTGCTCTTGGATTGACTATGCACTGCGCAAGTGCAAAAGCCGGGGGGATAGTCGTCGCAACGGTCTGCTGTATGAGAATATTGACGGACGGATTCTAATGAAAGAAGAGACGATCATTCAGACGACTCCAACTGCTCGTGTAACTGGAAGAGATAGACACCATCACTTGTCGAACATCTGTAGATAGCAACACAGTATCTGGCAATGGAAACAGTCATTTCAGAGATCCAAAGATGGTTGTGAAATCTGCTCAGACAAAGCAATAGGAAGGTGTCATAAATACACTTCACAACGCCGTATCCAGACTTTTGTAAATTCTGCCATATAACAAGCTCCAAAATTCCATCTTCTGCAGATGTTCATCTAATTACAGTACCAATGTACCCCGTTACCGACAGTACCCTACCGATTGCCTACCAGCTTGAGACGCACGAATTCACTAGGCCCGCCACTTAGAGGTACTCCTGGAAACCGCATTCTAGGCCATCAACAGCATAGTTAGCGAAGCTAACACCGTACATATATAACCTACCGGAATAACTTCATCTACTAATTTCCCCTCTCCTTCCGCTTTGATATTAATACCACATCTTTTCATCCGACGAACGGATGAAAACCAGGTGGATCAAAACAGGAACTAATATTACTTACTCCGTAATTCATCCATGATGGAGCGAGAATCTGGAGTAAGTACACTCAAAGTATCCGTAATTAACTAACTACCTGTTGCATAACTACACTGAATGGATGTGTAATTC
>LCWF01000030.1:432-127375 GCA_001006345.1 Phaeomoniella chlamydospora | reverse complement strand
TACTAAGAAAAATTTCTTAGTAAATATTTATAATTTAGATTATAAAATAATAGTTTATTATTATAATATATAAATTTTATATATTATTTTTATTATTATTAATTTTCAAATTTTTAAAAAACTAATCTAAAATCTATTAAAATAAGCCTATAATACGAAAATATAGCTTTATATATAAATTTGCGGTGTATTTAAAAGTTTTTTTTAAATTATTATAATAAGCTAATTAAGTTAAGTATATTTTACTATTTAATTTAATACTTCTAAAATATCATATATTTTTTAAATACCTAATTATTACGTAATATTACACGTAATATCATGGAGTAATACGACGCCGTTACCGGCTGTTTTTGGTGTGAAAAATGGTCCAAATCTAGGGTGGTCCAAATCTGGGTAGGTTGACTCACTGCAAACGCCGATCAAAGATGGCACGTGTGCTATATAGACTCGAGCCAGTCTTCCAAGGTAATCGACAATTGGCAGTCCTCGATCATAACAGCAAATGAGAACATTTTTGTTATTCATTGAAATAAGGCGTTGAAGACTATTACTTTGTATGGAAGTGGGAGTCGGAATGACGTCGAGCGCATAGCATGGACTGTGCTCCGTACTGGTATGGTAATCGTTCTGTAACAGTTCACAGCCATCATACTCCGTAACGTGGACCATTACCTGCGAACCGCCTAGTGCCCACACACTGCCCTGGCCGCTGATGTCTTGCATGTGCTCCTATGAAAAGGTTGGCTTGGGGGCCTTTTCGGGGTTACGCGAGAATGGTCAGCAATGGGAAGCCGGCAACTGGTCTTTCCCTGGCTGACTCGATCTCCTCCGCATTCCTGCAGTCATATACCTACATTAAGTGCATATGTACTTTTAAAACTGTACATAACAGAAGCATTCAATGGTGCTGTACAAAGTGTGAAATTGCATACCTCTACATCTCATGCACTCAACCTCTCTATTCTGAGCCAGCTCTGAGGGAAATCCGAGTAGACTGACTTAAGGCAATCCTGGGATTCTTGGCATGTTACAGGCTGCCTGTGCCTGTACATACTACTATGTATAGTACTTCCAGGTACTCTGTATGTAGTAAATTACTGGGACCTGTTTTCTCCGAGAACTCGGTACGCTCGTTGCCAGGTTTTCCGAACCGGAGTTGTTACTCTCACCCTGCCTGCTATGGCATCATAATGATACAGCTTGCTCCAGTTCACTGCATCAGATCAAGTTATATCGATATCGTATCTTGAGTATAGCCAATCAGTAACCAAGGCCGTACCCCCAACGAACTTGGTCTCGGTAATTGATCCTCGATTTGCTCATTCTGCTCAACTGCCTCAGAGGAGTCATACAGTACATATTGTGGCTCACTGAGCATCTCCAACTCTGGTCAATACTCACCTAATGGGGCATCTTCCTCTCTTCGGGGCTGGTACTCTGTAGAACCTGTGATCCCTCCCTGCCACCACTCTTCGATGAAATTTGAGCATGACCTTCTGTTCCACTGGCTCGCTGTCACCGCCCACCTAATGTTAAAGCCAGAGGCGAATTACTAAACGATGAAGTTGAGCTTGAAAATGTCAGACTTCAATCATTGCCGTCCGATTGGAGATCCTCAGCCTCAGTTTCGCTGTCGTCGTCCAGCGCATCAGGAAACCAACCCCATCTGTCCAGGTCCACGAAAAGCTCTCCCGTTCGTCCTTCGAGTACCTCCACGCCTTCGGCACGTAATACCTCGGCTTGCCTCTGTTTCCCGCCGCCTTCCCTAGCACTAATCTCTCCTTTGGAATTGATGATTCTCTGCCAAGGCACGTTCTGCGAGTGGAAATAGTGCAGTTCGGGCTCGTCGGGGTGGAAAGATGGTAAGTACTTCAAGCACACGCCGACTTGTCGAGCTCGGCGTGGATATCCAACCAAAAGAGCAATATGACCGTAGGTAGTGACGCGGGACCTGGGCACCTGCTGTACTGCTGCGTAGACTGCATGGTACCATTCAGCAGCTTCCTCCGATGGTGGCATAGCTCAAATCTCCTGATCGCACGATGATTCTAAGTTGTCTTGACACTATCATCGTATGAATGACGAAGGAAACATATTAGATCATCCTGAGCGAAATTTCGAAAGGACGTTGCAAATTGTAGGTCTACGCTCCGCAAAGGCTCGATTAGGTAGATAGGATGCTTGGGTGAAGAAATCCGGGGGGATCTCCACAACATACAAAGTTCTCCAATTCTTAGTAGCTGTGAGAAGACAGTGAGTTGATCGTTTTGATAATATCCATTTCCTTTCTAATCCTTCAAATCCCCTGTTGCGATTCGACCGAACAAAGGAACGCTCTTACAATGTCACTTGCGGATTATCTGGCAAGAAATTATCTAACAGCTGACAACCCTTCATCGGATCCTAGCAGACCAAAAAAGAAACGAAAGAAACACCACACCTCTGAACCGACCACTGGTCTACTGATTGCAGATGATGACGACGAACTCTCTCTTTCTCACAGTTCGAATGCTTTGCTAAGCGATGATCCAGATGCGCCGATAACCTATGGTGGGGATTCTAGACTGGGCGGTGGGCGCAGCGCAGAATTTCGCAAAACGAAGACGAGTGGTTGGAAAACGTTAGGTGAATCAGCGGCACAAGGGGCCAGCAATGGTACTGCAAGACATGCAGAGAATACTTCCGACGAGGCGGATTTTATCATTTTAGCTGCAGCACGTGAGGAGGAGTCACGTCGTCTCGCCGAGGAAGCAGGCGAAGCCCCGACCATAGTGGAACAAAGCGGCCCTGGTGACAGACCACGGCCAGGAGTCGGGGGTCTCCAGACTGCAGCGGAAACACGTGCTCTTGAAGAAGCTCGAGTTGCGGAACAGGAATCAGATAGAAAGGCCCGTAAGAAGAAAACTAAAGGAGAGAGGGACGCTGAACAAGAGGAGACTGTATATCGTGATGCAACTGGCCGACGCATTGACATTCACCTTAAGCGAGCGGAGGCTAGAAAACTCGAGGAAGAAGCCAAGCGCAAGGAACGAGAAGACCAAGAGAAGCTTACAGGAGACGTGCAGAGGGCGCAACGAGAGCAGAGACAACAGGATTTAGAGGACGCGAAGTTGATGAAACTGTCAAGATATGCCGATGATGAAGATCTGAACAAAGAGTTGAAGAAACAGGAACGGTGGGGTGATACGATGGCAGGATATATCGAAAGAGAGGCCGTTGCCGAGGGGCGATCGATTACCAGCACCAAGCCAATTTATAAGGGGTCATTTGAGCCCAACAGATATGGAATAAGACCTGGGTATAGGTGGGATGGAGTAGACAGAAGTACAGGCTTCGAAAAGCAATGGTTCCAAGCTAGAGGAAAACAAGAGAGAAACAGGGACCTTGAATATCAATGGCAGATGGACGAATGAGGTGGTTTACGCCCTGGGTCGATCACCAAATAATAGAGAATGCGTTACAAGTATTCCTCAATGTCTATCAATCTTTTGAACGAGGTCTGCCTATCGAGATCGTAATCTCCTATGGCTCTGCAAGTGAAAACATTCTAGAAAAGTTTGGTACTCCTCTGGCTACTCAATCTACTGGGTAAGTCTTGATCAACATCACAATAACTCCCCAGACCCTGGATTCATGGAAACCAACTCCATCTATTCACCCGACAGCACCTGGGTCCCTCTGCGCAGTCACTTGTCACGACAGGGATACCTTATGTTTAGAGATCATGCCTTATAATAGATCACGCGAATGTTGGTCGAACCTGCAAATTTCCAGGGGTCATCATACCGCTAGCTCGACTTCGTTCCGAGGGATGTTCATAGCAGAATCACGATCTTCTCGGTTCTTCTCAGAGTATTGATAGAAGGTATGAAATTTGGCCTGTCCATTGGCGACCATACTTGAGGACTATGCGCTTTGCACAAAGAAAAGCAAGAAAGGAAGGAAGCAACAAAGCAATTTCTTTCGGCGAGCACACTGTGAGCAGGAAGTCTCAACTCACATCCTTTTCAAAGAATGATCTCTATGAACGTCATCGGCAATTCAGAGCAAATGGCAATAAGTCTGATTCATTGTCGGTCATTTAACAAGTCCGATGCAAATGCATACTTTCCCTGTCTTATAATGCGGGAAAGGAGACATCGTTGGATTTGTGGGCACCACTACGCCGACTAAATGTTAATATATAAGAGTGTCTAAGTGACAGAAACCTCGATTCTTAGCACTTTTGAAAGTAGTCCCTTGACTATGATACAGCAGTGATTCCATGACATGCCTAGGTACATTTTCGTTAATTATGCTCCAGGCCCTATCCACTTTACAGTTCATTGCGAGTGGCCAAACATACTCAAAGCACTCATCAGTAATTATAATTATGCGATGCTAAGATCTCTCCTGATTTCACGTCATTCATGTGGGATCGCGGGGCTCTTCAATTAACTGCGGAACGCGTCTACGGCGCGTCGCCTTTTCGAGTAATTTGTTTGACCTCTGTGGCATCAGACTCAGATCTGCAACCACTTCTCACTAAGCATCCATCTCATGATCGAGGACGGCAAGGAAAATGGCTCCAGCTGCTACTTTACCAGACTCTCAGAGCTCCCCAGCGCCATCTACCTTCATAAAGGAGAACGCTTCAGCTGCAATAGCCACCTCTAGTACAGAATCAAGACCGACCGCTTCTTCAGACACCCATAATCCATCACATGAGGAACATCAATACCTGAACTTGATCCGTGACATCCTTCGCTCTGGCCACCACCGCCCAGATCGAACCGGCACCGGCACACTGTCCATACCATTTCCACCACAGCTTCGCTTTTCTCTCTCAAAGCCATCTTACGATCCCAATGCACCCTCACCTATTCCTGTCCTACCCCTCCTAACGACGAAACGAGTGTTTTTACGAGCGGTCATTGCCGAGCTATTGTGGTTTATTTCAGGAACGACAACCTCCAAACCTCTAACAGAAGCTGGAATCAAAATCTGGGATGGCAACGGCTCGCGCGCATACCTAGATAGCATAGGGCTTAGCCACCGAGAAGAAGGCGATCTCGGCCCCGTATATGGATTCCAATGGCGACATTTTGGTGCCGAATACGTGGACGCGAAGACAGATTACACCGACAAAGGAGTAGATCAAATCAAAGAAGTAATTCGCAAACTAAGAGAAAATCCATATGATAGACGAATCATCCTCAGCGCCTGGAACGTCTCCGACTTGAAAATCATGGCCTTACCGCCATGTCACATGTTCGCTCAATTCTACGTTGAATTCCCCTCCGCCGCCGTCGGGGTAGCCGGCTGGCAGAAGATGAAAACAGAAAACAACAACCCTGGCAATGCCTCGCCGCCTAACGGTCATTCTTCCTCCACCGTCAAACCCATCCTCCATTGCCTCCTTTACCAACGTTCTTGCGACATGGGCCTCGGTGTTCCCTTCAACATCGCCTCCTACGCCCTCCTCACCCACATGCTCGCTTTTGCCTGCGACATGGTCCCCGGTACATTAGTGCACACCATGGGCGACGCACATATCTATCTTGACCACGTCGAGGCTCTACAAGAACAATTAACAAGAGAGCCCCGAGAATTCCCAGAACTGAAAATCAAAAGAGAAGATCAAGGTCAAGGGAACGTCGACGGTTGGGACGTTTCGGATTTCGAAGTCTTGGGTTACAAACCTCATGGAGGATTGAAGATGAAAATGAGTGTTTAATTTTGGTGTTGTGGGGGGGGGGGGGAAAGGAGAAATGAAAAACCACGGAATTTGAGACTATGGGTTGGGGATACAGGGTATATAAAGGACATGATAATTATCATAGGATATGGTGGGTTCCAGAAATGAAATAATACATGCATTAAGAGAGTCACATAGTACTGGATTTCACGTGTATAACGTAAATGGAGTCTTATTAATGTTTGATATTGATATTGAACCTAGGATGGTTTCGTCTAACATTCTAAGTGGGTATCCATACGGTATGTACTATGTATACATAACGTTATACATTGATTGTATGTAGAGTATATTTCCCGTCCTGGATTATCTGCGCGGAATAAAAAGCTATATACGTTTTTCCGAGAGTATCCAAGATCTAAAATGTACTGCCTATTGAGGCCTAACATTTCCCAAATACGCCTTGCTATGCCATAATAACGTATCACATGATATTGGTAGATTGCAAGCAGGAACCAACCAACTAGCCCTTGCGATCTAATAGAATCGAATCGAATAGAATGATATCCGATTTGTGCGCCGTCCTGAATTAGCGGTATTCGCGGCGTGAAGTGTGCAATGAAATGGAAGCCTCTTCTCGAGTTCTTCTTTGGATTTTGGCCAGCCATCGTGAAAGACCACCGTTCGGTCATCGTGGCTTTTACTACTGGCGAACTCACTCGCTAGCTCGAACTCCTCTCAAAAGCACAATCGTACCACCATTTGCCAGGCAGTCGCCCACTCGTTCTGAGAATCCTAGCACTCGGCCTCCCTCAACATAGAAGACTCGTAATCTCCCCTCCTCTCCTTGTGTGGAGTTGTTCTCATTCTTCACTTGTAAGTTTCTTGCTGCTGAGTCGAGAAGACGGCCTATTGTCCACACCTTGTCGAAATATAGAGGTAGATTTTTGGTGGACTTGCTTGTTGTCGTTGTCGTGGACGTGGATGGAGTGGCTTCGGCTTCGACATGTAGATAAATCCTTCTGTCGGGCGCTACCTTGGGGTCGCCCTTTGCTGTTCTTTTCAAGGCGACTACGTCAGCTGCTCGGGAGGATGCGGTGGATGGTTTGGGGGTCATGGTAGATGTGAGGGACGACGTTTTGTCTTTGGACCATAAGCGGAGCTTGTCGAAAGCGGTCTTGGCCTGAGCTTGGGCGGAAGGTAAAGATGATCTTGGTCGGGCGCCGAGAGGTGCTAGAGTCTTGCAGTCATGTTCTTCTTCGAAGCGGTGTTTGAGACAGTAATCACGGTTGCAGGTTTGGCAATGGACACCAGTCGAGTTGAGCGTGTGGATCAGTGTTTTACATTTGGGATGCGAACACTGTTGACCGGTATAGACATTGGGCTTCAGCGTTCGCCCTCCTGCCGTAGTACTCGCTTGATCTGTGGTGTTGCGCTGTCGGTTTCGTGCCCATTCGCCGGCATGCGCGCATTGATGAGCGGTTTCGGTACGGTGGTCGAGGCAAAACGTCGAGCGGCACGATAGACATTTAAATGGTAGAAAGTCAAGTTGGCGACAATATTCAAATTCGCAGTGAGCGCCAATGGACTCGAGGTCCTTATCTGGAGGAGGATCCATCGCAGCGTATGAGGTTTCACCTGGTGGTGGGGTTGATGAAGAGGAGGACGCCATTATGTACTATGTACAATCGCAAAGTAGATAACCTCCTCAAGCCAGCTCTACCAGTGTGGCGATGTGTAACCAGCGCTGAGCAACTGCCCTGTGTGCCTGTCTGTATGTTTGGTGAAGATAGGCGGCACCCAAGGGCACGTCAGCGCCGAGGTGGGTGGGACCCAAACGAGGCGGGTCCGCAAACTACTACTGTATGTACTATGTACGAGAAGCTTCCAGGGGCCCTGTTCTTTGGTGGTGGATTATCAATGATGCTTCGGAGATTATTTGGCGGGGAGGTGGCGTAAAAGCGTACCGCTAATCTGGTTGAAATGCGGGCCGAGAGTTTAAGTCCAACTACGAGGGATTCAGTAATTATGCTTGTACGCTATATGAAGCAAAGTACTCCAAGTACAGTACAGTACCATGCAAAGCTCTGAAGTAAATTCTGTAGGAATACATGGCACTATCCCATATGAAATAACCCCCTCGGTGAATATGTCCAGACATGTCTACAATAGAATGAATACCATGCTGAACCGAACTGGATGATTCGTGTCCATGGTCTTCTTATATGGATGACTAAATAACAGGCTGATTTTCGGGTTGGGAGAAGCCTTTCAAGGATACCAAGGCGTAAGCACAGTTGGTAGATAATACGCTTCATCCCCCATATCGATCCGGAAGACTGAAGTGCGGTAATTATTATCCTGATGATAATTTTGCTGAAAGCTTCCACAATAGAACGCGCTCACGTGTTGCACATTTGGGCGACGAAATATGCACTCTCCGCAATTTTACATTTCAGCGATTGTGGCCGAGTGGTCTCCGGAATGGATGCTTCGCCATCTTGGGGTCTTGCTTTCTTGGTCGGCTTCGGGATGTCGAGGGCATCCAGCTGGAGGTTCTGCGGCGCATATGCGTTCGCCACATAAGTTAGACTAAAACCTGTGAGGTTGCCTGTAGGTCATGGCCCAGAATTCTCGAGCAAGTCTATCCCTACTCTCCGCAATGCACCCACAGCCCAGTCCGGGTAACGAGTATCATGGAATTTCGTTGCGAAGAAGTCCTTTATAAAAGCTGGATATCGGTCTTCGAAAATGGCGTTCCGAATAGCCTTCATCAACGATAAAAGATGATTGATATTATGCATCGTCAGACTGTTCGTAAGTCAGAATCAACACAAGAGGTAACCATCATTTCAACCCACAGATGCGCCCCAACAGTCTCCTTCGCGACAAGGTGATGAATGTAGGCGCGGGTAACGCCAAGTCCTCCTTCTTCCTTCGGTCTGCAGCAAATACATGGGCAACCCAATTCTATCGGCCCGAAATCGTTTGCAAAACTCGCGTGTCGGAAATTGAGGTTACCTGATGCTGTTATGGCATTGCCAAAACGCTATGCAACATGTTAGTCTAAGCTCTGCTCGGTAGAATTTCATGCTTACGGCTGTGCGGGATGGCCAAACGCAGTCAAACATATCGGCTCCAAGGGCAACCGCAACAACTATGTCTTCTGGATATCCCTGACAACTATCAGTATAGATCCGTTGTTGGCAAGAGGCTAGCAACCTACCACGCCCATAACATATCGGGGTTTCTTTTCCGGCAAATGATCGGTACATGTATCAACGCTACTCTCTCAGCGGCGGTCCGTCCAAATTGACGATAAAACTTACACTTTACAAAAGTCGCTTTTGGCCTCGCCACCAGAAAGACCCCCTATTGCGATTCCCGGCGTATCTCTTGCAACCATTTCCTTGCAACACTCCTTTCGCATCTCAAGATCGAGACCGCCTTGGATAATACAGAAAAGGTTCTGCCTTTCAGGATACTTGTGAGCAGCAATGCACCGATCCAACCATCGCACTGATCTATGCATTGCATCTTTCATTCGAGCATGGTCAGGAGAGGTAGTCTGGATAACATCATCCAATTGCATTATGATATCCGATCCAATTGAGTTTTGGAGGGATATGGAATGTTCCGGAGTAAGCAGCCTAATGTATTGTTAATATCTGAACGAGGTTGGACCAAATTCAGACTTGCATTGGGCTTCCATCATGTGGGCTGAGAAATCTGACCCCTTCCTCCGTAATTTTGGCTAGTTTGAGCAATGAGACCATCTGAAAGCTACGAGAGACAATCAGACTGTGGTTCTACTTTGATGTGGCATGGGGGAACCAACCCACCACTATCGGTCAAGATATTGTAGTTCCATCCCTGGAGTTTGTGTGCTCCGCCAATTGTGTCTAAGACAGCTTGACCTGGCTTTAAGCCGAGGTGGTAAGTGTTGTTCAGGCATAGCCGACAACCAGTCTCTTCCAACTGTTCAGGAGTAAGCCCTTTTAAAGATGCTTGTGTTGCCACAGGCATGAACATGGGGAGGTCGACTGGACCATGAGGAAGATGTAGTGTTGAAGCGCGCGCCTTGGTCGTCTGGAAAATGGACAGATCAGCTTTGGCTGGCGGAAGGCCAATCCCGGGGAACCGTGCTTACTGAGCAACGCGCGTGCAGATCAAAAGTCAACGCGGAAGGCATGCCCATCTTGGGATCTCGAGAAGTTGACACGTCTCTGAAGCAGGTGAAGTTCTTTCGGACGATCGATTGTTGCGCCCTCAAGGCGGTGAGATAAAGCTGGGTTGCTGAGGTGGTCAAAAGCAAGGGGCGCAGTCTAGGGATGCTGCATCTCATCAATGTATGTTTTGTGTAACCCAACCTACCGGTCAGCCTTAAATGAGATATATGGAAGAGTTAATCTTGGATGGGCGCCAGACGCAATGGAAAGCACGGTGAGACAATTCAATAGTCACTTTCCCGCATGGATCATAGCAGCAGATCGAAGGCAGACAACGATGTCAATAATAAAGATCACTATTATTGGAACGGCTTGCTGGAGACTGATCATTGATATCGATATCGATTCGTATGCGATATTGTCTTGCAGTTGCAGGCTAATTGATATGACTTACAGCGAGTACATAACTTGTTGGGGAAGTGGAGCTTGACAAATTTCTAGACGGCGATGGAGAAGATTTTCCTGTACCGCATCTCTGCCATGATATACAGTAATACACCTGTGCAGTATTATAACTATGCGAAAGATACTTGTTTATCCGTTCCAGGCCCAGGAAGGGAAAGGACCTCATCTCCAGATACGGAGGTGTAAGGTATACGGTTGAGATCGGGAAGAGCACGTCGTATATACGATCTTCATTCATCCGCACAAGTATAGTCATTATCATCTACGGTCGACGTCAATACGTGGGGTGGGGGGAAGATCAGTCTTCGATAGGAAATCGGATACATAAGATGATCTTCGGTACTGTACCACTGTGGCACATACCGTGGCCGAATCCAATCTGGCGTCGATTGTGAGCCTCAGAAACGCGCCTTACCTTGATATCGTGGTGCTGTGTCTATCCTTCCCGTCCCCAAGGAACTTTTTCACTCTGCACGGATGCCATCCCACCTCGATCGTTTCCCTGGTGCCGGTGCCGGGAACCAGGATCGATGGAGCAGGGAAACCCCGGCAAGTTGCGAAGGCCCTTTCCGTCTATTCCTGCTGGGTCGAATCGGCCTTGCATGTACGTAGACGTCGTCAAGGAATGTGGTGCGGCGCCAGACCCTGCGCAAACAACACATCAACTTTGAGGCCAACCCGGCTGAAGGCGGTGAGCAACACGAACATGTACTGGTGGGCTGAGAGCGAAATATCACCCAATCATGACTTCGTGATGGCAACAAGCATAACAGGAAGTACAACCAGAACACTCTAAACTGTTTCGAATCGCTCATGTATTTCGGTATCCCCCTATACGCTCATTCCCAATGGAAAACGACCCGAAAGCAAAGAATTGGAGGGATTGTACAATTGACGACTCCCAAGCGCCGACGCCGTCTCCAATGCAACAGTATACCATAGCCAATTCACTGTGTTCGCTTTGTCCTTTGTACAATCAGATAACCTCCCTTCTTCCAAAATCTGTCTTGTCATACATTCCACCCGCCTTCCCGGAAAAGTCTATCCTGCATGCAAATCATGCAAATCATACATCACATCAGAACCGCTCAGCGAGCATAAGCCCTGCCGTAACCGGCTTGGCTTTGGCCACTTTGAGGGGCATGAGGGAGTTGCTTAAGGAGATTGAGGGCGACCTCGGCAGCATCTTCCTTTGCATTGTTGATGAATTGACCATCGTACCAAAAGCGTGCTGCGATGTTCCGGCCCCTGATAGTAACGGTGCTCGACCAAGCGGTACGGCCGCCTAAGCTTGATCAGTCCTTAACGTCCACATGCACAGCCAGCTGCGAGTGATTTTGCACTTACCACGCCTGTCGGAAACGATGTTAAAGACAGGGGCAGGGAATCCTCCAGCGCGACAGTAGTCTTCTTCGCGTTAGCATTCTTGGACATCGTATCCAGCAGCTGACAACATACTCGTAAGTTCTTCCTGCTTGGACGTAGTAGACGCAGAGCTAGGCGCCGCGGAAGATCGTCCAGACATGGTGTTGACAGGGAGCTCTTCGAGAAGAGGGAGAGAGCGGGCAGACTATGGAGGATATCAATGGTAATGTACAAGGAGCAAAGGTTCGGGATGGTAGAGGTTGAACGAACAGGGAACAAAGCGTCTTTTGAAGAAAACAGATCAGGACCAGGGTGGGATCTCGAGGCGGTAGACGGATCAGACGTCCACATTCTGCAGGAGGGGGCTGCGGCTAAGCAGCGATATGTATCACAGCTAAAGACCGGTCAAGAATGTGAGTGAACGATAGCTAGGATATGTAAATGCCACGGATTTGCATCATAAAGGCAGCAACGGACCTATTTTTCCTTTGAGATACAGCCCCTAACAGGAACGGGCCGGAGCGTGTCCAAAAGTTGAAAGCCAGGTAAGTACGGAATGAGATATTTGAGGTAACACAATCGATATAAAATATGGAACAGTGACCAGTCTCGTCATGGATCTTTTGAAGCATGGGAATATCAGCATCGGCTGACCATCAGACAGCCACTGCGTTCCCAATGCAGCAACATTGGGTCGACCGGGGCAATAAATTGTCATAAAACACGTGGAAGAGTCCAATACATTGGGAAGCGAGAATCCCCTGCGGCAGGGATATAGAACTTTCAGCCTGAGACAGGCTGGGAGTGCGATACACGGTGAGAGAAACTGGTCTTGGGCAGCAAGAGGACTGGCGAGTGGAGCCAGACAAGCAGACGATTAACAGACTACGATGTCAGTCCGTCAGGACCTGAACATATGTTTGCGCGATTTTGGAGTGAAGCAAACGGTGTTGGTGAGAATCGGTTTACTGCCAGGTCGACCGGGTGCGTCAGCGTCAGAGTAGAGCTGGTCATCGGCGTTCTGCTAGCAGAGGAGGATTCGGACTGCAGACTCTGCGACACCAATAGAGAAAGGCACGACGACAAGTGCATTCGCCCAGATGCAAAAAAAGATGCTTAAATGGACTGTGTGGTACAAAGTACAAGGTAAGGTGCATATAGATATTGTTGTAGTGTGGTGGAAGATGTGGTACGGTACTCTTGTCTCTATCCATTAGACTCGGGCACCAACTGCAGCCGACTTCACCACAAAATGCCCCGGACCACTCAAGACCAACGCATCACTCTGCATCATCCACGACGAGAGAAGAAGAAGAAGTTGAGGCTGGCCTTCCCGTTTTCCTTAGTGCCGACTATCTTCACGGCGTCGCGTCATATGATTTGTACCGACCAGATCTGCACGTTCCGGAGTCCATCACAGGCACTACTCGCCAGCAACAATCTTAGCATCCACAGTTTCAATTCATATCACATATCGTCATAACATAATATGAAAGAGCTTACACAAACATCAGTGGGTTCAATGTTCTGGAAATTCGCCGACCAAGCTCCATCCGCTAACACTACTATTGAGTGATGAACTCGTACTACAAGCAGCCAGCATACAGACCACGCACAGTGGATGTCAGCATTGTCGATGGCAATTTCATACAGAGAGCATCTCCTCAATCGCTTCTTATATGATTGGCCATGTCCGAGCTTGTATATGGACGTTTCAGCCAATAAGTTTGTCTATCTTGGATGTGATTTAATATTCGTATAGATTCAAGATTGTGAGTGTCGAATAATCTCTGCTTCGGAAGACTTGGTAAACTGGGTCTGGGGCGGGGAATAACTTGAGAAGTCTTTGATGTTACTGTATGAAGATATGCTATCAGGCCACAGCATTATCGAAATCGTCAATGCCTTGCTCTCTGCTTTCTGGGACACTTCTGCAGACCCAATGGAGGTAGTGGGTCGTGACGAAGATCGACATTGCAGAAAGTACATGCAGCCATACGCCTTTTTGTGAAACTCATAAAGCGCCACTTCATATTACTGTCGTTATGTGGTATAAATCAGACATTGATCAAAACCCACTCTGCCAAATCTGGTAGGGTGACTCGTACAACGGCCGATTGAGGATATCATGTCTCGCCCATGGAATTTGAAATTCTCCGAAAGAAACATGTGTTGTCGATTGGGTGTGACTCTTCGCGTTTCGGTGCACAACCCTCTGTCCAAGCATTTCCCAAAGAGGTCCTCTAGAGTCGCATCAAGCCTTGCTCATCTGGTTTTATGGAACTCACGTTTGATGCTGAAGTCGACAAGAGCGATAAGTCCAGTGGCCACAACAACACTAAAAATTCAATCAACATCATTTCTCTCGAGAAGGGCATCAACTTACTCTCCAACATCTGTAAGGCCACTGAAGATTGATTGGTCACTAATCCACATCGATGAAGGAGGAACCCATCCACCTCTGCAATGTTCGTCGTAAGCTTCCAATGGTGTCATGAAATCCGGAGCAATATGCGCGATGGGTTCTGGCTTCGAGCCTTCATGAAGATCAAACCAGGCATATTCTCCCGCTCCCTGATTCCGTACGTGTCGCTTCCACGAGTATTTCCTTCCCCAGAACATGAAATCGTAATGTTTATTTCGCCCGAAACCACATTTTCGAACGTCCACATGAGCATAATTAGAGTATGCAAGAGTTGTTGTTGAGGATGGGACCTCAGTCGAAGGACGCAGGGGGCTGACGTGAGTGTCACTGATGGAATGATACCCGGAATCCTGCCTCTTCAGGGGCAGGCCCATCTCATCGGCTATGTCGGATTTAATGCCAAGCGAATTCAACGTGCTGGTAAGGGACTTTTGAAGACCAGGCCTGCCGGCGGTCTTCAATTTGATCTTCCGTTTCGAGTGGCATATCTCACGGCCGGAGTCTCTACAATATCGTCGCAATGAGTATTGTCGGCGATGAAGATCTTGCATGCGGAGGTGAAAGAGGATTACATCACGGGAGTTGCCGTGTTTGTGACAAAGTCGAGTGGTTATCAGAAGGTTCATATTGCCATCTGATGTGGTGTTATCGTGTCTTATACGCAGTCGTCTTGTTGATGGGAATAAGTCAGCAAATTCAACAGGATTGCTGGGCACAGCAACCGAACGAATCGGTGTGTGGCGGTTGGGCGGATATCTTGGATTTGGGATGTCGTCTTCTATCTCTTCATCCGACGTCAGAGTGGACGCATAGGTAGACCCTGAAGATCGTAGGTCTTCCACATATGAGGCACGACAGTTCTTTTCATTGTGACAGACTTCGGCTTCGGGCAGCCGTGACTGTATCACAAGAGGCATGGTATGCCGGTGTTCTCCTATTCGAGGACGGCAAGATCTGGTCGCCGCACCACTGGAAATGTGCCACTGGCTGCTGTGTCGCGCGGGCGACGCTTGGTCGCCATTACTATCCGGCCGACTTATTTGTCTCGCCATGATAAGTTCAGTATGACGGCCAAAGAAGTACCAAATAGATTGAGCTGAGTAAAAAAGCAAAGGGCAGGGGCAACGTGAATGATGCAGAGGAATTATGAAATGTAAAACCAAGCGAGTTTGAATGGCAAAGTGATTGCAATGCAACGGATGCCTATCTATCTGGGCGAGAAGAAAGCTAGCAAGATGCTTATGAAGTAACCATGCGATGGGGTGATACAATACATGATTTTGAGTACGAAGGACATCGTATTCCATGCTCCAATAGCCGTCGTGGAAATCTTCAATACCACTCGAGGAAAGACGCAGTGGTTGCAATTACCCTGACTCGAGGACAGAGACCACTTGATGTGAGGTGTGGCTCAGCATTCGAAGAGATGGCGACCCATACGTACCGTGATGTTCCATCATCGTTGCCGTCAGATCGCTCGTACCCGAGGGAGTGTTTCCAAATTCCCAACTGCATCATTGTCTCCGCTATGGCCGGCATATACCTAAATCAAGGGATCGCAGGCACCCTACAAGAAAGAGAAATCCAGACGTTCCGCGTACATGATTGGGCCTTCCCGATATCGTTAATATTTTCCATGGGTCAGTCGAAAGGAAGGGGATGACCGAATACTAAGAGAAATGACAAATGGACCCAAAAATGAATGCGCTCGAAGTCGAGATAGGTAAAGTAAATCAGGATAGGGTACTCAGAGTATTACTTGCATCGCTATTGATTGAACAGAACATCAGGTACCTACTTGTACTTGATGCTCGTTTGCGCAACAATGCATTGGAAGACTTGGGATGGTGGAGATGGTGACGGAGTCAAATAGAATCGGCATCGGCTGGTTCGACGGGAGATTTGCCGTTCCCACTCGAAACCCGCTCTTCTGCTTCTTCATCCCATCCTATCCCATCCTATCCCATCCTATCCCATCCTATCCCATCCTATCCCATCCTATCCCATCCCATCCCAAGCAGATTCAGCCCAATTGTAAACATGTTGACATTCGACTCGAGCCGTTGATCGTCGAAATACGTCTGCTCACAGAACCCATCCCACGTCAACTTGGGACCATGATGAAAATCATGCTAGTCGACTTCGTTTCCATCATCGCCACCACTTATCAATCTTTCTTCGTTGTCAGAACACTACCGTATGGAAGTGATATCAATATACCGTATAGGCTACATTACTGCCTCAGACGTATAAGAAATACCAGCAGGTCCCCAATCATGATGAAGTAAGAAGGGCTAGATAATGCTGAAATCCTTCTCCTGCAGCATTCCCTACAGGGAAATGCGCTCGTCTAGCTCTTTGCTACATAATTTGCCTTTGCTGCCCAACTCGCCAAGCACGGTGGGTTTGACACGATCACGAGAGAAATGCTGACATCCCAGCCAATCTGTGCGATTGCTCTTTCAACCCGCATGGTTCCGGCGCACGTCTGCGGGATACGCAGTATTATCGTGAACTCCATCATGCAAGACTACCTTGGCTTATACCTCAGCTGTTGAGATCGCCTCACCATCAAAGCAGGTACGCCTCGCATTGGTACTAGGATAAGAGCTGCAACCCGATGTAAGTTCTTCCCATGCCATGCGTTAGAAAGTTGGATTGCGATGCCTAATGACGTTCTACAGGGTCATCGCACCGATGCAAGACGGAAGAACGGCTTCGAACCTATTCCTTCCAGTAGTGGGATGGAAGTTTCATCTTGTGTTATGGACTCTTCCACCTATGATCATTGTCATAGCTCTGGTTCCTTTTCTTCGAAGTCACATGTTTCTCCAAGCCTTCTTCCTCTGTTTTATGAAAGCTGACAAAGGGTCCATAAACGTAAATAACTTGATATAGCATAATATTCGGTTGCTGGCATAATTCCAGCCCATAGCCTTCAATCGAGAAATCAGATATCCTTATGTCAAGGTGCAAACGCCAAACTCCATGCTTGTTGAACTGGCCCACCCAGAACACAAGAGATAGTGCGGGTATCAGACTCGAATGAAGCCGTCTTGTCTTCCAGTGAGCACGTTCGTCGTCACCAACATGACTGAAAAGACCTAGAACGCCCCCATCCTGCTCTGGGCACCTCCCATGACCAGTCCAGCCCGATCATAAACATCAACCTCCTTCATTGGCAGACGACCCAGGATATCACTACCACCTCGTTGCGTCCCTTGCGCCAATGAGCTCGTTTCCGCTCTCGATTGACTTCCTGAGCCATTTCTACCGAAGATTCTGTCCGCCCATTTTTCACCCTTGGTATTCCCCTTTTCCTTCTCATCAGATTGCCATGAGCTCATGCTCGTTGCGACAGATCGAACATCGATGTCAATGGAATTTTTGTCTGACGGTCTCTCCGGCATCGCTGAACCTCTGGAAGCAGAGCTCCAACTAGTTAAAGATGTCTTGTTCTGATTGCGCATACCCATGGCCTTCTCGGGACGAGAATTCATTGGCATAGATGCAGAAGCTGGGCCTAGTGACGCAGGCATTATGGTGAGGCTGTGTGATAAAGCACAAAACTGGAGTCAAAGTGTCTTGGGACAGTAAACAAATATCCCGCCCCGTAAGTATAGGTAGAATGTATATTGATATTCTTGCTGTTGGGATGGTTTCAATTTTGTTTTCCACTCAATTCCAATGCATTGGAACAAACAAATTCAATTGCAGAACCTACCATCAGGCATCTATTTATACAAAGACACGCAAACATCATCCAGAGGGCAAAATCCAATCCTACCGAGCCTTGTTCCATTTTTCTACTCTTGAGTAATTAGTTACAAGTACTAGAATCCTGCTGCCTCCAAGGCAACCATCCACGCAACTCCCAGCAGGCACATCCAAATACATACGTACAGTAATTAGATACGTAAACCTGTAAGGGAATCTCATCCAATTAATTATTGTAACTAACTACGCAAGAAAACATCAACCCCGAGAACCAAGAAACACCGTACAGTATTGCAGCATCCATTTTTATTTCCTACTATGTAACTACTCCGACCCATACAAAGTAATCCGATACAGTCACGAAATTGCAGCCTGATACTAGATAATTATAGTTATCTATCAACCTAACTTACTCATTACGATAACTTACAATACAATACAATACAATACTTTACACTATTCCCATCAGGGAAAAAGAGATAAGATCTCATACAGGAATTTACCATACAACCCTAATAGACACAGAAAGAAAGAAAGAGAGAGAGAGATGAAACGCCATGCATATTCTAGAATTAAAGTACGGACTACAAATAGCCGTTGAACTCATCATCGTTGCCTACTGTTAATGTACTCTACTGTACATAACCTCTGAGAGGTTGTTACTGTAATTAGCTCACATTTCCAAAGATCTGACTCGATTTTGAATCCCTGCGGGAACGATAAAGTACTGTACTGTAATTAAGCCTATGCATGATCGGCAAGAGTGGAAGGGTGAGGGGAGATGCGGGGGGCGAGGTGGGGGCCGTTGTTTTTGAGTCATTGATATCTAATACAGTACTATAGGTATATTACCTGGTTACCTAGGAGGAGCTATTGATTGATCGGGTTATCTTGTTGCTTTACTGTAATAACTTAAGCGTTTTTTGAGGTAAGTAGACGCAGTATGTAAGCGGCAGTGTTGAAGGTTCTGTACATTGATACCTGGATAGGTATTAGTACATCATGATTATGAGTCGTGAGCGATCAACATCGACTATCTTGATTGATATGGAACGAGGGATCAGCTTGGTCTTCTCTGCGCTTGCGGAGTGTTTTTCGTTGGATTTGGGGTCCAATTGGGGATGAGAAGTAAATCACAATGTGTCATCTTGCTGTGCTGTGACTCCTGATGTTGCATTGGATTGTTTGGATTCAAAAGGAGGTAGCATTATTATGGTATCTAATTCTAGGGATTGAATGGTAAGCATGTAGAGTAGGAAACATTTCCCAGTATTAAGACAGATCGTTCACAAAGGAGAGCTCTATGTGAGGAAGTCGTCAATTACCTCATAGTCGAGGCAATCTATCCAACTGGATATAATACTCTACGAATCATACCTGGTACAAATTACAAGGTCTAGATTAGTAACCTTCTATATATGATCCCGCGTGCGTATATGACCTCGATAGATTAGACATCTAGTAACACAACATCCGAAATAGTACTCTTGCTGTGAAATGGGGAAGGAATTCACACCATACCCCAAAGAGGCCGAGGTAATGCTGGAGCCACAGGAGTAAGCCGAGACTTCTCATCGTTGATGGCGACATAAGCCTCGCGACGGGCAGGATTGCCAACGGTAACGGACCAAGTCTCCAGGCCATAGTATGTAGCGATCGAATGAACTAGCCATCGACTGGAAGATGTTAGTACGACTCACAGGACCTCGTCATCTCAAGAGCTTTTCTCTACTTACCCGAACCCTGCACTTCGATCTTCGGCTGATGCCTCAAAGACAAGTTTATCACGTCTCAGATCTTCTTGCATTCTCATTCTGCCGGGTGAGTCATGCATTTGGCCATTTCTCCCAACAAATACAATCTCGTCTTCATCGGAATCAACGTCATGAAGGCCGTCTTCGAGTCTGCTGGCTTGTTTATCATTCCAGCGTTGAACAAAGACGCGAATGTCCTCTTCAAGGGCCTGGAGCAAGCCCTTGGCTGCACGAGCGTGTTTCAACTTCGCTCGTACTTCTTTCGGTACCTGGGACGCCGGGTTCGAGTCCTCGGGCTTACCGCCGTGGAAACGTCTGCGACGCTCCTCCAATCGCCGCTTGTTGGCTCTGTCTTCATCATATAAGGGAGCAAGATGGTACGGAACGTGGCTGTTGTGATGGGTAGGTCGTATCTCCCAATCAGCAGCCGACGGGGGTTGGGCCCATGGGTTGTTCATCAGACGATCTATAGAGCAAGCGCGTTAGAAACAAGAGCCGCGCCGCTCAGATCATCTTGCATTGTGTAACCTACCATTTTCCCAGCGGCGACGTTGCCGGCTGCCTTCTTTGCCCTTCAACAAGGCTTCTCGCCTTTTGAGACTATCCCTCCGGATGGGTTCCCGACGACCGTAAGCATTATTCGTGGTTGTAGGGGCCCGCGCAATAAATCTGCGCGAGACTTCCTCAGTCGGAAACCTCGTGGCATGTGAGCCATCATCGAGAGGGATTGATAGGGTGACAGAAGTTCCCTGAGTGGCGCAGGGCGCTGCAGCAGAGAGAGATATAGAGGCGAGCGCTTCAGTGGCTTGCTCAGTCCACGCCTCAATATGGGCAGCTCTCTCCGCGCCCAGCGCTGTAGCAGTCGAGGTGGGATTGACGATGATAGGGTGGATCGCCATGATGGGAGCTCTGGTGCGCGTTATGGCCAACTGGCTGATTGCACGACGATAAGCCCTACCTTAGCTGATAGGGATACAACAACATATGGGACGGAAACCCAAGTGAAAGCGAGCAATAAACCCAAATGCGACGCTTTCCAGTAAGATTCAGACCGAACAACGGTTCGATCGAACTGTATGATGAGCAATGCGTTGCAGAAAAGTGGGCCAGTGCCCGCGTCAAGGAGTCATCAGGATAGAGATGCTTTCGGGCGACAGGCCGGACCAGTGGTTTTGTCAATGAATCAGAGGCGACGCAACTTAACCGAATAAGTAAATGAATCAAAAAAATATAATATTAAAAAATATAATAAAACCCTCCAAACAAAGGTAAATATCTATTCTAGAGAAACAGACATGGACACAGACAGGCAAAAAAGCAGGCAAGCGAACAAGGAAGCTAAACCTCATCCCATTCAATTGAGTCCAATCCAATCCAGGGCAGGCCAGGCCAGGCCAGGCCAATCGAAGAGTATTACGCCTAGACCATATGCATGATAGATACCTAAGTATTAGTATACCAGTCTATCCAGATCATAGACAACCAGCTTCTTTTGAATCTGTATCCAACGGACCATCCGTTCAACTACACAATCATATATGGGCTACGATCATACATAACAGTGTATATGGTAAGAATATCGATTCATGACAGACGTAGAATATATAGCGTCGTAGTATCTATATTTATTTCCTTCAACTTGCTCATTGCTTTATCACCCCGTGCGTATATGCACATTCTCATGATGCCCTCACCAAACCATTCGTTGACCAAATGCGGCATTGTCAAAGCAGGAAACCCTTGTGACGGTGGAAAATGGCTGGAACCATGCCATCTTATACTGATTCGCGTCGCGTTCGAAGGGATGAGCAGTAGAAGGATTATAGACACTGTCCGAGAGCCAGAGACTATGTACCATGGACCTCGATTCCTTCAAGCCAATGGCATTAAGGATGTCAACACCAAGCATATTTTTCATTTCCCACCCATGCGAGCTCTTCCTCTCGACCGCTACCTTCTCCGTACCATAATAAGCTGGAAATTCCCTCTTCATCACGCTTCACCCCACGATGTGGAATTCCAGTCTGTTGAATCGCTTCTTTCAACTCCGGGGTAGGGTTCCATAGCTTCACATGGTATAGGTTCCACTTAGCCGCTTCGTTTTGCGCGGCTTGAAGGACGGCGCGGATGTTTGCGACCAGTTCTTCGCATCTAGACTGGTGATCATTGTTGGTCACTTCCGAAGGACATGCCAAGAGCTTGAGCGATGTTTGATCTTCAATGACGGCTCGCAAAATGTAAAGTGTGTTTTCAGAACTGTCAGGCCCGCAAGGTGGGCTGTAGTACCGGTGAGTCCATATCAACCAGACGCGGCTGCCAGGCCTACCAGCAATAGCTCCTTTTCTGAGTGGTTGTTTGCCAAACAACTTCTTGCATACCCATTCTTCCTTGCTATGATGCCATTGCATGTGTTCTACATCCGGTATGATGGTATATCTCAGCCTTTTGTCCTCTGATGGACAAGCCATGGCCTTCCACACCATCACTTCGTCATCTGCACACAGGGGAACAAGGTCCTCGACCAAGATATCCCTAGAACCTCCTGCGTCGTTCAACGACTTCTCGAATTCCAGATGATAACTGGGAAATGGATGCCAGCCGACATTCGTGTAGAATCTTTTGCCTATGTCAGAATACAGCACGCTGGCGATGCACTTATTCTGATCTGTCTGCCAGTCGGGAAAGACCTTGGCTAATTCCCTCATCATACGAGTGGCATAACCTCGCCTTCGGTATTCAGGATTGCAGTATACACTGGCGACACCATGCGTGATGTACTCCGTTACCTTGCCCTCAGGATCACTGACCAAGGAACGCTTCCGGAATGATTCACAGGATGCTAGGAGAGTTCGCTGATTTGGGGCATTATTTTGATCTACGAGAACCCATTGAGCCATGCCTCCGTCCTTAGCCAGTGGCACGGTCATGAGAAAGGGCGACTCCTCCAGATAGAGTGGTATAGTCAAAGCGTCTTTCCAAGAGTCTGATGTGAGCTTCCATAACGTCACATTCTCTTCTGGCTCTGGATGCCGCAAACACAGCTCTGCCGAGCTGGAATCTGGCAATTGTATCTCATCGAAATACTTAGGTTGAGTTAATGGGTGGATCGTACTTCTTGCCAGCGACAGAAGGCTGTGTATTTGTCCCATCTTGCGTATGGAGGAGATGTTATATAACAGGACATGCGTTGACGGCTATTTTTAGCCGTGGATTCGAAACACGGACGATTGGCGATAGATCTGGTCACCCATTTCTGACACCCATCGGTGGCATGGCCGTAGTGCTCTCAACGTCAATCCAAGTACGAAAGCAAGAGACAAAGCACCCAGCCTCGCACACCCAGCGTTAAATTGCCGCCCATGAGCACTTGGGATAAGAGCTGCTTCAGTTGTTTCTGGCTGTCAAGAACTTTACCGCCAACGCATTAGTAGACCCCACCCGAGGTAAACGAGAGAACTTATTCGTTCGAAACCCATGTTCGGAGGGGACAGTCTAGTACACAATCACTGCAGGCACGTCCGACTGAGCAGCGTGAGAGCCTGTGATACTGCGAAAAGATCGCCCACGCGCCGTTCCGAATCATGAATGGTGAGCAGTCTTGCGGACCGCTACATACCATAGGACCCTTGTCCCAAAATTAGCGAAGACTACCTGACGCTTTGCCCCATAACCATGGGTATCCTGACACATGTACGGAGGTGTGAACCATGCCACCTTTCACACGCCAGAATAGCACCTCGATCGATATCAAGGTGGCTAGAAAGAAGTGCGTGTCTATACGCGGATTAAGCCATGAATTGGTTGTTTCAGACTCGACAACTTTAGGACGCGAGCAGCCCATGGGGCTCCTACCACAGCGATCGTAGTCGACTTTTCATCACAACCTTGCGCATCTATTTTTCGTAGTTCCCAACTGTCCATCTTCGTTTGACAACAATGACCGAAAGCTCTTAATCATGATATACGCTCAAAGAGACTCGCTTTCAAAGGCAAGCCTTGAACGGAATGGTGGCCCCCCGGCCAAGTGAACGTTTCGGAGACAACGAAAATGGATCCAATATCAGCGATTGGCCTCGTTGCTTCGCTGGCCAACCTCATGGCAGCCAGCAACGAGGTCATTGACTTGATCAGATCCTTCAAGGACGGAGAAAAAGAGATCCTTGCACTTTACGGTAGCGTTTCGCTCTTCGAAGAGAATCTGAAGGGATATGATAGAGTGCTTCGAAGTGGGAAGGTAACACATGGGTTTTCCGCAGAAACCATCGATACTGCGATCAGGGAGAGCAAGGATCTCATGAAAGAAACTGCTGACCGCTTGCGGTCCATAAACAAATGTGAAAATTCTACAGTCCGGCGGTTGAAGTGGGCTCACCATAAATCTACGTTCGAGAAGATTGCCAGAGATCTGAAGGGGAGATGCACGATGTTACACAGTCTGGTATCTGTTACACAAATGTATACAAACCAACCCGCCTCATAACCGAAGTTGAAAATTGGCTGACAAACGACCTTTACTCTTAGGGAAATGATGCTCTCGATGTGTAGCAGAGATCCACAATTACTCGAGACTTGCGCGAGCGTGGCTATGGAGTTTTCAAGGGACCTATGTCCTGAACTGCTACCTAGTATGACGTCGTCCTCCGATTCGTCAACATCATCACCCGATGTGCCCTTGGGAATTTCGGATGCTGGTGTCGAGACGAGACCCTTAAGCGCAGCCAAACAAGCGTTCGGCATGTCGGCTCAACATGCGGTGTCGTCTTCTTCGCAGACATACCTCTCGCCGGGAAACTGGTCTCCACGAAATTCTTTATCTGCTCAAGTGGAATCTGGCATATCGACAAGGAGGCTATCTAGATCTACAACGAAGAGTGCGGTATCCTCGATCGAAAGTGTATCGACGACCCGCTCTGTATTCGATTCGAGTTCGATGGCTAGCTCCGCGAGTTCCGAATCACTAGGGATCGAGGACGCCGTGCCAGCCCTAGCAAATCAAGAGAATGAGCCTAGGCGTGTCCTCGTAGATTCGTTGATTATCCGTCGCGCATGCCGCTTTGACTGTTTGTGTAAGTGTCACACCCAGAGTATCGCGGTAGCGGACCATGTGTTCCAAAAGTTCAACAGCCCCATCTTTAGGAAGGGAGTAGAAACCAATGGCACAATTGAGTGCTCAGAGCCGGATTGTGCTGGTGCTGTGGCGCCACAGAAAAGAATTATCTCAGCTGGGGCATTCCTCCAACGAGCGATATCGCGTCTGTCGTCGACGCATAGTATCAGGGTCAATGTTCCCCTCAATACGTATAGGATGGTTCCAGAGGGGTCTAATTCGATGCGATATGCCAAGCAAGGCAACCTTGAGAAATTGAAACTTTCCATGAAGTTGGGGGAATCCACGCTCTGGGACACAGCACCCGATGGCTGGTCTCTTCTTCACACTGCCGTGTACGCAAGGCAACTGCCCATGGTCAAATACCTTTGCGAAGAGGGCGCTGATACAAATGCATCTGATCTCGGATCGCGAAGGCCTGTTGACCTTGCTATCTTGAAATCCTTCGCAGCCCAAGCCACGAAAGTCGAGAAAGAAATTGTAAGGGTGCTTTCGAAAGAAGAAGACTTTCTCATTGACTTCGAGTTTACCCCTATCCACATTGCGGTTCTCGACCTATACGATCCAACAGACTCTGAGCGCCCCGGCCTGGAGGAACTGATCGACTTTGTCGACGACGCAAATAATGCGAAAGAAGGCGAAGATTGGTCTCAGTGGAGGATTCGGTACAAGAAACGGTCTCCTCTCTTTCTTGCGGTCATAGAGCAGTTCCGAGTCTCCGCCATCGAAACCCCCAACACTCAAAAAGTTATTCACAATCTGCTCGATCAGAAAGACCGAAAATTCCACTGGACTCCCCTCCATTGGGCTTCTTCAATGGGGCGAGCAGACAAGATGAAGATTCTGATAGATGCTGGAGCCGATCCTTTCATCACGTCTAACTTAGATGCGAACATCGTTCATGCTGCAGTAGAGTCAAACTCGGTGGAGAGTCTGGCATATTCCTTAAAAATCGCAAACGACCACCCTACATGTCTAAAAATCGACCATCCGAATGTCTGGGGGGAGTCGCCATTGATCATGGCTGCCCAAGGTTGTCTGGTAGAGTGCGTGCGATTGCTTCTGGAAGCCGGCGCCGACAAAGATGTCCGTCAAGAGAATGGGCAGGTAGCATTGCATTATGCAGGCTTAGCAAAACGAGGCTCTGAAAGATGGAAGACGGTCGCCCTGCTGTGCTCCTCCGTAGGTGGCTCCGATGGAAAATCAGACCATATTAATGCTCAAGACGAAGACGGACGACCTCCTATATTTGACTTTTTGGATGACAAGACATGTATCGAATTGCTAATTAGTCATGGCGCCAGACTCGATCTTCATGATAAGGGTGGGAAGAATATACTCCACCAGGCTTGCATCCAAGGTGGTCGGGAGCAACTGGAATTCTTGCTACAGGTATCAAACACTTTTGCAAGAGACTTGACAGAAAAGGACCTCGATGGCAACACGCCTCTCATGGAGGCTCTCCGTCATGACAGTGTCTCCTGCGCCAGAACCCTGCTTGAGCTTCCCGACGTCGGAGAGGTGGTCGGACAAGGGGGATGGTCTGCAGTGCATCACGCAGCGAGGATTGGAGATCCTGAATTGCTGCAAATGGTGCTTGAGCATCCCAGTTTCGAGAGAGGAGCGAAGACTGGTGATGGCAAGAGTGTGCAGGTCGTAGCGATGGAATCAGGGAATTGGTGCGGCAAAGTGAAAGAGTTACTTCGGAGGCACAATTCGATTGCCTAGGCAGGTACTGGTTTTTGAAATTGGGGGGTACATTATCACGGGACTGCTGGTATGTGAAGAAGCGGTTCACATCATCTCACGGCAGGAAGCACATCGATCGAAATGTCGAGATACCCATATCATTCAAGATGTACAAATAGCATGTATGCCGCCGTCTAATCTAGTTACAGTATATCATTCTCAATGCCCCTTGATGCAGCACTATGCAAGGTGATCCATTGGACCTCATGACCTTTCCTGTTTGCTAGGCCAAAATACGAAACATGTTTCCTCATAATGCACAGATTGTCCATCCTCCTTTAGGCCACTCAACATCATTGAGATAGTCTTCTCAGGTCGAAATCCAAGCCGTTCATACAAGGCCGCAGCATTCCTCGTGCTCTCTAATGCTGCTGGTACATTCTCTGCCTTACTTCGCTCTAGCCCCCAGTTGATCATCAAGGATGCTGCACCACGTCTTTCATGGTTGGGACGGGTGGCAATGAAACTGAGACCTTTGTTTGATGCAATCAGCGAGGATATGGTACTGTAACTTTGAAATGAGATCCCTTACGATAAGTAGGTCTACTTCCCAGGACCTTCTCGCCGGCCTCTTCAACTCTCCTCGTCCACTCGTCCAAAATTTGCATATCTGTTCCCTCAGGCCACACCCACGGCTCCTCAATGTACTCATGTCCCTCCGCAATAGGACGACACCATTTCGCGAAGCCGATGATCTTCCCTGACAATGTACCGTCTCTATCGTCCCCGTCCCTGACCACAAGAACCTCCCATTGATCGTCCCCGATCTCCGCAATAGCTTTTTGAACTAAAGATGTCCAGAGCCCTTTCCGCACGGTCGGCGTGGGAAATTGTGCGAGCAACATCTCATTATTCCCGAAGGCGGACATGTGAATATCTGCGATGCGAGGAGCATCGGATACGGAGGCACGAGTGAGTTTGAGAGGCATTTTCCTTCCGCTTGCCTCTACCCTGATTTCTGCTGTCGGAGTAGGTGAGCCAGTGTATAGTGAAAGAGGGCAACCGTGGTTTAGCACAAGCTGCCAGAAGTGAAGGCGGAGAGAGCTCCATCTACATGGGTTCAGGTATCCATGTGGGCGGGGTGGTACTGGCACATTGCCGCCAGTGAGACTTGTGCAAGGTTCGTACTTGAAGAGCCACTTTCTATTAGCTGGTCTGCTTGACTTACCGCCCACGCTTGGATCCGCAGCAATTGTAAAACGTGATGGGATCGATCAGCTATCTAAGCCTGCGGAACGCATATGTTAAGCATGAAGAGCGATGGTAACTCTAGTGCCAGTCTATTACAATAAACCTGATCGATGCAGGCTCTACGTAGTAGGTGTTTGCGATAGACGCCTTAGGCTGTATAGCACTCGGTATACGTGCCGCCAGGGATTCGCACAGTCAACCCCCAAGGGAGATAGCGCTTGGCGTTCATAACTACCAACACTTCTATTCTACAACATCACTCTACAGTAATAACCATGAAGCGTAGATACAGTAAATACAGTACCTTATCTTCTTCATACATAATTTACGTACAGTAATTAACTAAATATCTACCTACCTTCTAGCAGAGCTAAAAGGAGAGAAGAAAAGAGGCGGGAGGAATACATCATTCTACAATGAAATGTCGAGTAGAGAGGGGAAGCATGACTAGCCATCCCACCCACAAACAAATACTGTAAACAGGGGAAAGCCATTGCGGAGAATCAAATAGATGAGGTTCAAGCGGAAAATCGAAAACTATAATCGAATGCAGGAAGGAAGGAAGTAAGTAAGTAAGCAGTCGACGCCGTCATCTGATTTATCAGGTACTATAGGATTCGAGAGAAATTGAAGGGTGGGGAAAGGATATTTCATTCGAGACTTGCATCGTAATCTAATGTGATCTAATGTGATGGAGCGTAATGTGAAGGGATAGGTCGGTAGATAGATAGGTAAAAATACCTCAATGGGGGAAGGCATGCGCAGGTGTGAGTGTGTCTGTGGTGTGGTGTCTATCTAGGTACGTAGGTACGTAGGTAGGGACGTACGTAAGTAAATTACAGTATCATATCTGATCGAACTTCTCTCCAGGAGCCAAAGTTTTGTATGCACAAGCTTGCCAATCGCAACCCTGCAATGGGAAAAGTCAGTAAAGTGAGCCAAAGATTGAAATTGAAAAGCCTGAGGTAAAGAGGAAGAGGACGGAACATACCTGTTTATAAATCTCTGTTCCCCACCATTTGAAATCTTTTGTAACACCAGGATAAACAAATCCAAAGAAAACAACGACCAAGGCGAATGCGAGTCCGGAATCCAATGCAGCTGATAATGTCATGGTATATTTGCCCCACCAGGCTGATGCGCGACGACGTAAAATGTGATTGAAACAGAAGCAAACGATAGCCCAAACGGAGAAGTTGATTCCGGTCGCGGGTGGAATCCAACTTAAACTTCCAAACAAAACGGGGAAATTGATCTTTTGCCAAACGCTCTTCTTCTGCTGTCGGCCCATCAACCAGACGCAGATAGGGGCTATGGCACCGACGAGGAAAGCCCAGACAAGGGGTCGGTAAAGAGCCCCGGGGCCGAAGAAGCGTTGTGGTCCCACGACACCCCATAAAATACTTCCGTTGAAATGTACACGGGCTATTGGGCAATTGAAGCCGTTGATGGCTTCGGCGGTACAGATACCAGGGATGTTGATGAACATCCAGTTCAGAACACCAATTTGGGTGAAACTTGAGATCAATGTTGCTACCATCTGGACCATGAATAAGGTTTTGGGTGGAATCTTCATGTAGTGTCCGAGCTTGAGATCTGACGAGAATTTGATCCCCTGGGCCGAGCTGATATAGCAGTAGGTGACGAAAACCATATTGGCAACTGGTCGACCTGGAAAAACCGCTCCACAGATCAGTTGGCAGATAAGATAAAGACTGCTGTGTTGGTTGGTGATAGCCATGACAATACCCACAGGGATAAAAAGGATGGTCGTGATGGATAAGGCCAGTAACAGTCCATACCAGGGCAGATGGGTTGGGTAATATTCGACAACGAAGATGCCGATTGCTAACATAATTACGAACGTGGTCAAATACCACATCATAGGTGCATCCTCATACCGCCTCATTAGGCGACAATGAACGTCTTCTTGAGTACCCATCATATCTCCCATACCAGTTTCGCTCTCAACCGAATGAACCGGTCGATGTTGCTGACCATTTGGAACAGCCTGATAGTCGGCTTTGGCATCTTTCCCCTGTCTTTCGCCTAGGGCTATCTTTGTCTGCCGTAAGATATCCTTCCCATGCCAACAGACAGTATGAGTAATGAGTGCTGATAAAGAAGCAAATTGGACTGCGTATGACAGCACATAGGTGATTGGCAGATAAACGCGGGAATACGCTTCGTAGGCCAGTTTGTCAAAGACGAAATCTTTGGTCAAAATCTTGTTGACGTCGTACTGTTTTGCCTCGTTGTCGAAGACAAGCCAGGAGACGATAGGAAAGTAGGATGAGTGAAGAACATTCATGTAGTCTGCGTGTGTTTAGAACGGGTATCTAGGAACTGCATCGGTCAACTTACACATCACTGGAGCCACAATCCACATCACCAAAACCAATCCCCCCACAACATTTGCAGCTGCCCACCAAGGTGTCAAAAGCGGAGACCCAATGTATGCGATCTGCGCCCAGTCGAAGGTGAGCGGAAACAGACCTAAGCCTGATGTAACGCCGAACTATAGACATTAGAATCATCCCGACTTCCTAAACGATTGAGGCATACCAGGTTGGCAACAACGACGTTCTTTGGTGCAAACCAGGTCACAACATTGAAGTAGCTGAGAGCAGGAATAAGCAAACCCGGTAAGAAATACCAGACGAAGGCACATGCCCAGACCACAACGAAGAACTGATATCTTGAAATTCGCCAACCATCAGCAATTTTGTTCTCCTGCCTATGCATGGCCGTGAACATGGCTGTTGACATCAACGTGCCTGGCCAGATCATGGCCGCGGGGCGAACTAGATATCGGCGGGTAAGCCCAGCAAAAGCATAACCCAGAGTCTGAGTAGATATCGTTAAGAGAATTTGATAAATAATAGGTACGGCCTGGTTGTAAAATTTGTGCTGCTCAACAATGACCTGGCTTCATTAACTCACTGCCATATGCTTCAAAAGGAATGAACTGACATCTGTTGCAAACGCGAAACCAAACGAGACATTACTACTGATATACACACAAGCGTGCTCTTTCTCATTCCAACGGCCCTGGGCCAGCCAGAGTCTGAAACGGCTCCTTTGGACCTGATGATGTTGATCTATCGGGATAGACTGCTGCCTGACCCCGTCGACGAACTCCTCCGGGGGATCGTCGTCTCTTTTCAGAAAGAAGTCCCAAAGCTTTCCCATGGGATGGACGAGTACTAATGCAATAACGGGAGTGATGGCGACGCTTGGATATCGAAGAGAAAAGAACAAGTTGGTTGCAGAGCCAGCGAGGGCAAATAATATGGATAAGATCCACATCCGAGGCGTGCTGATAGACAGGCTAGTATTGTCGGTAGCTGGGACAGAGGCTCGTACTTCGGGGTAGGGCGAGTTATCGGGAGGATCAGCAACGTTGTCCTTGCCGTAGTCTTCCTCTTCGCTCTCATCTGTGGTCGCGTTAGAAGATTCTCCAATTCCATCCATGACATGTCTGCCGGGTATTGATCCACCTCCTGCAAATGAAGACTTTCCCTGAGGCCCCATCACAATATCACTGGCACTCGATGAAGCTCTTCGCCTTGTTCCCTGCGTCGCCGACATTGTCTTGCGCAATGTTGCTGCACTTTTGGCTTGCCTGAGGGTCGCACTGGACGCTCGCCCCATACCACCTCGATCCCTTGAGCTTCCATTCGCTTCTTCATCTTCGTCCGAGCTCGAATAGAGATTGGGACTTGAACTCTGAACTGGAACAGCACCGTATGAACCTGTCCCCAGCGCAGGGGACGAGCGCATGAGCAACGGATTCCTCGACATGACAAAGGCGCGGAGTCGTGCGAGCAGACCTGGGGTCGACGAAACTATCTCAGATGACGCAAATTCATCCGCATCGCTAACGGAAAGGCTTCGATGCCTGCGAAGGTAGGCAGCGTCAGAATCAGGGAAGAGTTCGTCATCTGATTCGACAGCAGTCGGTTGCAATGGTGCCGGGCGTTGGGTTAGTGGGATTGATTCGTGGTAAGAAGCGTTTTGCTGGTGGTTGTATTGACCAGCCATGCATGTTCTATTTAGATGAGTTGGAACGAAACGACTGTGACGGGCTTTTGGAAGCGACACGACGCCAGCTGTGGCAGGTTGGGGGCTAACGTATGCCTCTAAACATGCTTGACAGTGTTAGACTGAGGCGTAGACGGGTTCAGTTCGGTAAGATGGTTCGATCCAACGCGCATGGTCCAGTCAGGGACCGATACGACAAGGATTGTGCGGGCCAAAGTGCGGTGCCATACCCGGGCCAGGTTTACTATTGCTAGGTAGTTAACTATTGTCAAAGCTTTCCCAATGTCGATGCCCGTGCTGGCAACCCACAGTACGCTTCGGCTCGCGCGCGATTTAGTACAGTAATGTACCTAAGTATGGTACAGTACTTAAGGTTGGTACAGTATGTATACAGTACATGTAAAAATGGGTGGACGGTTAGGTCTAGGGTCTTATTGCTCCCTGTACTTATAGCCGCTTATGGGTGGTGACACGAACTACGATAGTGGCTGTACAGTACCAGGTTATCTTCCGAGGTGTCCATACCCAAAGCTACATGTACAGACAGATACACTCACACCCCCCCATATTGCATGACCTGTATACGCCGGTGCCTTTCTGATTCCATTCACTAATATCAGTATAAGGTCTGAGTCTCTCCTCTGCATACTATGGTAGATTTCAGGAAAAGTGCATAACCAAAAATACAGTACAGGTGGAAAGTGTTACTGTACCATCCAGTGGGGCCATACTAGGTAGGCACTCTGTGGTCATGGTGTGGGCATTGATGGGCCAAAATCCGTGCCTCATTGGTGTCGGTGTGAAAAATGATCAACAATCTCTTCGCAGTTACCCACAGTTGGTGCTGCCGCCTGACTCCAAGCATCTACATAGTAATAGTACCATAGTATTAAGGCAGATAATCTAATCAATCAATCTAATCAATGCCCGATCATGACATGGCACCGTGACCTTGGAATTAGACCTCAGCTTAACGGGATTTACTCAACCCGATACCGTACGAGAATCTGGCCTTTTGTGCACACTGAAGTTGCCGACCTCCTTTCGATTCCGACTTTCTCAACATTGTTATTGTTGCTTAGAGAGGTTATCGCTGTATATGAATTTGGTAGAGCCGGCAGGGAGGAGTTCCCCGATCGCTACAGTTGGGTCGGTCAGGCATGACTCAAGAGGGTGGGTTGCCACTTGGAGGCTCGCTACGTTTCTGTTTTACTTTTACAGCATCTTTCCTTCTTAAAGTACAGGTATTAAGGGTAATTACTATCATGTACCGTGGTACTGTACTATAGTATTCGGAGTAAACCCCTTCCTACTTATTCGGCAAAACCGGTGCTTATGTGCATCCCACGAATCTCTCCCAATCACAATCCTGGTAACGACTGGTACTTCTCACCTCAGAGTATCTACATAATTAGTAGTCAGCCGATGAGATTTGTGCAACCCAAGAATCTTGAAATCATCTTGTGTCACCTTGTTCTGCTGCGTACCTGCTTCTTTCCCTGCCAGTAACTCCTTATTAGCCCGGAATACCGACACCTGCAAGGCATTTCTTCGGCAAATCTAAAAGGCAGCCTCGTGACTCTGATAATCGACTTGACACCGTCACCCAAAGTCACCCGATCGTTAGGCTGTCACTGTATGGGCTCAACCAGATTTCAAAAATGTAGCATGAAATCCTGCTGTCACTTCGAGCGCTCTAAGTGGGTCAAATTTCATGGTGGGTAAAGGTCGGCAGGCAGGCATTGCTTCATTTTTGGTATCCCTCACGGAAAAGAAAAAAAAAAGCAAATGCGTGGGATGAATCAACCACTATGTAGATGTAGATTGAACATTTCGTCTTGCCATACGTTCGTTCCACCACGTCTTGAGCTCATCTACAGCGAGACCCTCAGCTCGCAGTCGTTGCTCGTCGTCAATATACCAGTCGGCGCCAACGCAGTCCTTCTCATAAGCGTTGAGGATCACCTCGCCATCCCATTTCTGTGCCGTCAGTCCGGCGAATAGAGCAATTGTTCCAACCTCCGGTTTGAAGTGACGGGCGTTGACGAATATGCTAATGGATATTCCCGAATATCGTCGAGCTACAGAAGGATCATGGACTTTGATGTGTCTCTTCTCAGGCAACCCTTGTCTCTTCAGTGTTCCCGGTGATACCCAAGAGATGACAGCAAACACTTTGCATTTGTAATTACGTCGAGGCAAGATGTTCTCCGGATCGAGGAGGGAACTGAGATTATGCAACTTCAGAGGTTGTGGTAGATCCAAAGATTCAACTGATTCTGTGTTCAGGACGGTTGTCCCCGGCCTGGCACCGGTCAAGGGCTTTTTATCTTGTTTTGACTCTCCTTCCGAAACGATAGATTCTGGCGGCATGTCTGTCTGATGGACATCATTGTTGTCTATATTTCGAGACCTTTCACGGCGTCCGTGGTCTAGAACGAGCCGGTTGTTTGCCCAGTGGAGTTGAGATATACCAGAAGCATCTCTCACAGCTTCTCTGCGTCTCAAAACGTTCGTGTCGAATATTGCTGAAGTCTCGAAAGAATCGGAATCCTCTTCGATATTGTCTGACGAGTTTTGTACACGAAACTCCACTCTTGCTCCCTTCGAGGTACTGCCCCGATGTCCAGAATCCCTCCCGGGGCCTGCTCGCCTTTTGTTGCTATGCAGCTGGTCCACGTCTGCATCTGCCCGGTGGTCGTCGCTGGCACTGGGGGATGATCTTCGGGAACGCTTCAGGACCACAGACTCTTCTTTCAGTTGATGCTGCTCGTTATCTATAGCGTATGTGTATCCAATGTGCGTGTATTCTTCAATTGCAAGAAAGGCAGCCTGCCCCAACCCATTCAACTTGGGGGCTCTTTCTACGGAATACTTCTTTAGCTGAATGAGTTGTCCTGGATCCGCGCTCTGTCCATTCAATAAATGGTGATACTTCCGATTGACCACGGCTTGAATTGATAATTCTCCGTCAGTGACCAAAAGTCGGTAGGCATACTGTGATGGCGTTCCGTCCGCCATGGATTCATGCAATCCATGAACAGCATCGACAGCAATCTTATCGACTCGTAGAGTCAGCGATTCCGGGCAATGGCGAGTACGTAGAAGCTCGGCGATACATGGACGTAGACAATTGCAATCTACGACGTCCGGTATTGACATGTTCGGCTTCCATCGTGCTGTCTCACAAAACTCGCTAGAAAGTGTTTATCATGGAGTTTGAAGTTTCCGGATGCACGGAGACATATTGAATATAGTTTCGAGGAGCCAGGTGCCTAAGACAAGTAAAAGCTTTCCCTCATGTACCTACTATCGCCATATGCTATGGAATTTTGGTAAGCAATCCGGTTCGTCACCAATGCGTTGGCGCGTCGTGGAGAAAGCGGTGGGATTGATTTTTTAAAGTCCAATACATGCAGCAAGGATATTGAAATAAATTACTGTACACTTATGGAATTACGACAAATCCTGAACATGAACGACATCCAGGCTGCTCAGTATTCTATTTGAGAGTTTGACGAGGTCTTTTTGTACCTATGCTTCTTATTTGCTTTAAACTTATCCATGAGATGTATCATTATCACTATTGACAGGAGAAAAGTCATCTTCGTGGCCAATGTCTCCTTTAAAGACCGAAGCACGGCGTAATTCTTGGCGTTAGACGGGATATTCTATACTCATGTCATAATACATCAGATAGATTGTTGTATTATTTTTGGACATGAAATGTATATCGTAGCATCTAGAACAATTCTTCTATCTTTTCGTCATCGTCGTCATCTTCAATCTCCTCCACCCTGGATGTCTCTTCGCCCTCATGCGGAGCTTCATCTCTCAAAAGCAGCTGTACTAGTCGATCGCAGGCGTCTCGGACAGCTTCGTTCTCCACATGCAAATGACACTCTCGAATGAAGGGATATACTTTGACCTGCCGCATTAGCTCTCGTCCTTCGCGAGTGGTCGTGAGCAATAACAACGTCTCTAGATGAGTAACCAGAATATCATTATCTGGCTCCCTCCTTTTGTCCGGAGGTAATAGCTGGAGATCTGTGAGCATCCCGTCTGAATCCTGCTCGTTGAACTCTTCTGGTCCGGCCACGGGAAGTAGAATGTATGGAAGGAGATTGGCCTCCAGATCCGACAATAACATTTGATGCGATGAGATCTCGAACGCCACGTTCTTCAGCGTGGATGCGACACCCTTTCGGCGAATATGACTTCCATGTTCTGTGAAGACTGTGAGCTTCGTGATGGGAACCACATCATCATATGCTTGGCGAGTGACAAAGTAGTGTCGCCCCTCTTCGTGCTTTGATATGTCGGCGAAAAAGTATGACAGATAGTCGTAGTCTGCATGTTTATTGATTTTGCCCTCCGCGCCTTTTACGAAACAATCCATCAATTGGTCCATTGCGATTGCCGAGTCTGACAAGGGTTTCGGGATATCTCGTTTGAGTGATATTATTCGTTTCAGGAAATCTGACTTGGCCATGTTCGCCATTAGCATGGCGACCTCGTTCGCTGTGACATCTTTGACATCCTAGACCTTCATTCAGGAACTTGCTTCGAGGGGGCGCACCAACAGGCAGGAGCAACGTACTGTAATCTTTCGCAACAAGGTCTCCAGGAATTCATCATCCTCCGCGAGGGTTTTTAGGACCTCTTGATCGTCCGATATGTTAACCAGGATTGTGAGCGCATTCTTAGAAATGGGCTGGATTGTGTCAGCCAATATGCGACAAGATCAACCTAAGCTCTGCTCCTACATCATAGTCCCGTGCTAAAAGTTTGAGGTCTTTAACCGGTACAAGTTGATTTGCTTTGAATATTGCTGGTTGGGAGGTTGAATACCCTACAAGGTGTTCGCAAGCTGTTACATGGTCAGCTGCTATCCGTACGAGTGACAGGGTAACAAACCAATTTGACGAATCTGCGTATTTCCATGGTGCAGGAACTCCACAAGCTTCGGGAAGAATCGAACATCAGCCACAGTTCTGCCTGGTGCATTCAACTTAATTCAATCATTGCGCAGAGTCATACCTCCTCAAGCTCCGTTGGCATCTTGACCTTGGGGTCGGAATGTTATGGTGGAGGAGATTTGGTGGCTCAAGAAATTCTGTCAGCCTTGTCAATTAGACCTTTACCGTTTCCAGAAATGCAGCGAAGTATTTCTAAGTGGAGGCTATGACGATCGTCTCCCCCCGCGTTTCTTACCAACGACTTCACTGCCACTGGGAGAAGACATATGATGTTCGTGTTCTCCCTTACAATCGTTCAGCATCCTGTACGAAATGGATGCAATCGGACCGCCATGGTGTGGTATTTCTGCCTGGAATTTGGTCGACAGGGTCTCCAGGCAGGCCATCATGGTGGACATAAGCACGGCGTTGCAGAGCTTCCATGGACATAAGTAGGTTGAGCATCTCACCGTGACTATGAATCTGAGTCTGTGAAATACGCTGTATTTTCTTGTCTTTCATCTGAGTACATTTCCTCTTCATAGGGTCATTTCTTGTTTTCTTTCTTTCACGATCCTCCGTTCGATATTTCGTCTCTCGTTGGCATTTTGTTACTCATCGTCTGCATCACCCTATATAATAAAGATGGTGTCTTCCAACATTGGGGACATCGTGAATGATGTCCTCAGAAATGTGAAGCATGCACTACGTGTAAACTCGTGGCTCTCTGAATACAATCTTGTTCGAACACCTGTCCACGTACACCTAGAGACCACCCTGAGGCAATTGGAGGGCCTTCAACGCCTCGACAGGAATTCACTTCGGACCTTGCTAAACGACTCGGATGCTGCTATTGCTTCATGTGTCGTTATCGATACAAAGAGAGCCAGTGATTCTATCGGCCAAATTCGCCGATACCTGGAAGATCGCGACGATCCTAGATCAAATGAGATTATTTATTGGGCTCAGATCCTCACAAACCTACGCACAAACCTACTCACTGCCTGTGATAAGAGTCTCGACATCATTGATAGTATCGGAGACGACCGTTCCCGACGCCGAGCTCACGAGAGGATGCGCCAGAGGGACCAGCGCTCTCTTTGTCGAGGCGCTATCAAGCTCGTCAATGGCAGTGACGGTGGCCGTGTCACATCAGTCTCCCATCGAGAGTTACTCGCTAAAAATAAACGCGTCCTCCGAGAAAAAGGCGGTCAATTCCTTTGGTGGAAATGTCCCGACTGCCGTTTCAAAGTCCGATTTCACGTCGATGGCAGTCGAGACTCGACTTTAGAACAAACGTCCGAAATCAGAACCCATACTAAAAATCCGTTAAAATGGCGAACATCACTTCTTGCCCGATCACATCTCTACCTACCTGATTTCAACGATCATGATCACAAAGAAAGATACTGCTGCGTCTTTTGTATCGCTGAAGGACATTCCGTTGAACGCAGAACCGATACTTTTCAAACAGGCATCAACCTCGCAGAACATATATCAGAACGCCATTCAGGCCCCTTACCACCCACAATAATGCTGGACAAAATGAACGCGGTAGTTGGGAGCAATCAGTCATCTCCAGGAAGGATGCCAGATATTTGGTTCCCGACTCCTGTATGAGATCCTTGGAAGTCGTCGCCGCGAACATCGCCTATATTCTCTCTTCTTTTTCCTTCTGGAATTGTAGCGTCTATGAATAATGCCACCATATAGCAACAGTCCACTGCATTGACGCTCAAACCTTGGTTCCTTCTCAATATACAATTCTTGTGGGAATATCTAGTATGTACTGTACATGTACAACATGGCGTTTGGAGGACCTATGGGAGTTCGCAGAAACTGGGTCACAGTTCAGTATCCTGTACAAGAGGATCAAATTTGCTTCGATCCTTTGATATGCAGTAATAGTAGATACCTGATGTTTTTGTAGATGAATAGCAGCGTTTATAGACATTACTTCTTCGAAATGAAAAATAATCTATTTGATGGCATACAGCGTTAGCTTTGTCAAATCATTTAGGACTTGAAGGGAGGTCGGTATTGCAATCAGAATGGTGAAATTGAATTATCAAAATCTCGGGTATCATATAGTATTTGGTCATCATTGCGACTATGTACTGAGGATAAGTCTAGAGCTATCTTGAACGCTTCCGACTCCTGTTAAATGCAGATGGTGGTAAACGAGCCTCGTCTGATGTAACTTTGATCATCATGGTCCTTTCCTATGCTTTCCCGTAATATCTCACTCGTGCTTCTTCGTCTGTGCAACAGCCACTTGTTCTGATACGCCCAAACGGGGGTCATCTGGACTATCTGATGCTGACTGTATCTTGTTACTGGCCTTCATCCCAATGCCTATACCGGCCGTTCCCATTGCTACTTTGCCTGGACCTTGTTTGGTGGGAGGGTTTGTGGTGGTTTGACCGCTGGCATCTTTTGCATGAGGAGTCCGACCAGGTAGGTGTAGATCTTTCTCTTCTCTTGGACTGGAACTTAGTACATTGGCCACCTTCGGTTGCAGTTGGGTTTGATCGTTCGTGCCAGGTCTTCTCTTTGACACAGCCGCATTTTCGTCCAGATCCAGGTCTGAGTCATCATCAGAGCCTTCAAAAAAGCGGTCGCTCCAGATTGCCGAACTGCTTCTGAAGAGAGAGTGGCTGCGAGTACTACTACTGAGGCTATTGGAAGGTGCAGGAGTTTTCAAATCGGTCACTTCATCCTGCATCTCCTTGGCTTCCGATTGAGTTCTCGGACGCAATGTCTCCAATCTGTATGCCTGTGTTCCTGAACGAGGCTCTTTGTCAGCTGACTCTGTCGTCTCTCCTCTTTCCTCGGGAGCACGAGGCGGGGCTTTTTGGCCCTTCACATTTTCACCCTCTGGGCCAATGGCATCTGCTTTGGTTTCAACGCGTTCTTCATTTGACTCCTCTGTGTCCTTCGTCATGGCAGCTTCGGTATATGCAAAATGTGTGTCACAAAGATGTTGTATAACGGGCCATCCATAGGCGTTCGAAAACATCCTCCGTACAATGATATTGTTGTGTGCATCTGGTTCCAGTCGGACGAGGACTTTTCTCCAAGATAGTTCATGGTGGTACGCGCGAGCTATCTTTTCTTCAACCTTCATAGAGCCAATTGGACCACCGTTGGATGATGGCCTTGTCGCGACCCCGTGATTTGAGGTGCCTGAGGGTTGGCGCAAAGATTCCAAGGAAAGCGTGCGCGGTCCAAGACTTCGCTGCTTCTTGGCAAGAGGCGGCGGTATATCTTGAGGATGATAGATTCGGTCGTGAAATATCGTCCGCGGACGAGAAGAAGGGTCAATGATAAACTCTTTCGGCGGAAGTGGTGGGTTGAGCACATCTCCCGCAGACTCGAAAAAAGTCGTTTTTGGAGGCGCCTCAAGACCGTCACCGGGGGCATCTTCACCATACAATGACAGACCTCGCACCTTGGGCGGCCGTTGAGGCGATTTCCCGGCGCTGGAAGCAGTCGTTTCGCCTAAGTCGGTCTGCTCCGATTGCACGCTCATTGTCTGACCACGTTGGTAGATCTTCGAGCTTTTCCGAGGTTGACGATTAGCTTTTGCCTCGGCAGGCTTGAACATTGAAAGAAGTCCAGACCATGGTCCTGTTTGCTGAGGTGATTTTTTGGTGCTCCCTTGGGCCTGAGCTCCGTCGTGTCTTATCTCTCCCGCCAACTCCGAATTCTTAATGTTGTCCTGAGTCGTTGCCTCTGCATCGGGTAAGGGAACATCTTCACTGTCATGACGGCCTGTATTAGTCTTCACGCTATCGCTGTCCTCGTTGTCATTAAAAATGTCGCTCCAAAAGCCCTTCGTTCGTGGCGATGATGCATTTTGACCAGTCAATTCCGCCCAGCCCCAGCCAGCCATTGTGCCAACTAAACCATTGTCTCTGCGAGCCTTTTCAACCCGTTCAAGTCCCTTCCAATCCAGGAAAAGGAGACATGAGGTGCGGAGAGGAACTATCCCATCATTCACGACATTGGAGTACACTGTCCGGTTGCGAAATTGTTTCAGGGCTGAATGCGCCGGCCCAGTGGGTAGAATCCTCAGCAACGGCTTGGTCCCAGGATCTGGATGGGTCTTTTCTGCCTTTTGGCTATCCTTTCCAAGGCCACCGATCATGGCCCCCCAGCCATTTCGCATGGCTGTTGGTGGCCTCCAGGTAAGACCCAAATCCTGTCCAGTTCGGCCCACCAAACCAAAATCAAGAGCAAATTTGACATAAATCGGGTTCTCGTTGCTGAGTCCGAGGAAAGGTGTCGCAAGCGCAACAAAGTTTATAGGTTTGATGAGCTCGAAAAACCCCGGTGAATGCTTGTTGATATAAGCTATCGCATATGTCTGTACCAGACCTCCGAGAGAATGTGCAATGAAACTGATACTGGTAATTTGATACGCAAGATCAACACGTCCATGTTCGTCATCACGGTGTATACTACTCCCCTTGTGGGACGGCTTCCCTCGATCAGGCGTCCTTTGTCCAGAGAATGAACGAGAGATGGATTTCGATATCGAACTCTTGACGGGGAAATATGGTTGGTCTGGATATGTCAATGCCAGGACATACTTGGCGAGTCGTTTCCCCAGGTATTGTATGCCCCGCTCAGTTCTAACAGCATTCCCTGCGAATCCGCGAACAATTACTTCCTCGTGCTCATCGTCACTGCTGCCATCATCGTCAATGGCGGATGTGTTTCGGGCTGATCGCTTCGTTTCTCGCCTTCTAGCTCTATCTTGTCTTGCAGCCTCACAAGCTTCCCTCGCACATGCGTCGATACTTTCCTTCAAGTATAGCATATCGGCCCCGACATTGCTATGTAGGCCATGAGTTAAAATCACAAGATGGACGCGCTTTCTCCTTTTCTTGGCCGGCCCCTGTTCCCCAGGGATCTCCGGTGCATACACAGAGTCTTCTCTTGGACTTCTTTCTTGTTTGTCCTCGCTTTTGTCCATCCCATCATCATCACAGCTGGGAAACTCCGGGCTATTCCATAGACTGTCCGTGTCCTCCACTTGTAGAGTGACGGCTTTCGAAAAGACGCCGGTAAGGCGTGTGTGATTCTTTTTGCCCAATTTCCGATGATCTTCAAGTTTTCCTACTGTTTTATGCATGTTTCCTCCGATTGTAGAAAGTCCCAAGTCGACCGATCGGTCGTCGCGGCCAACGAGTACTTCATAATGCACTGTTGCCGTAGTTGAGAAAAGGACCTGCGATGCTACCTCGATGATCCAGGAGAAACTCCGAGGGTGACCGTCAAGGCTTTGTCTTGATTTCGGGCCAGCCGCAGCCTCCCGAATGTCGTCAGGTATGGTCAGTTTACCTGCCCAGGATCCTCCCGCTTTCAAGTTTGGCTCAAACTCAGGGGTACTGTCGACAGAATGCGGCTCTTGCCGATGATTTGCCTCGAAAGTTGTGGGGTAACAGGCAGCGTAAAGTGTGTACGGGCCATGAAGATATGCTGCGCGCAACGGGATTGCGGATGTGTTTCTGACTCGGACATGCAGGTGAGTCGGGGCAGGAAGTATTCGATCTAATGATGGAGTATAGGTCAACGTGTATCTCGGTTTGTCAGTACTTTTGACAGGTTCAGCATTTGGTAAGAATCATACCTGACTACTTCGCCGACCTTTACCGCTCCAGACTGATGGATCAGAAGCATTTCTGCTGCGTGTCTGTAATCTGCTGCATTATACCGCCATCCTGCTAGTCCTTGAAATGATGTGGAAGTATCGCCTCGAAAACCTTTATCTGGGATCTGTGATAAATCATAGAGTCGAGGAGTTACCAGCATGGACGAGATTGAGTACCGATACCACGTTCCTGGATGTTTTCTTGGAGGCCTCGCGTCGACTGTCCGGAATGGTTCGGTAGAGGGTCTTTGTGAGAAAGTTTAAGTAGGGTAACAATGACGACGAAGTGGATCAACAGCTCAATGCCGAGATGGGATTTGAGAGCAGCCCGTTATCTGGAGTCTCACTCGTGCTTACTGTATTCCAGAGTACTATGGTGTGATCCTTAGGTTCAGTAAGCGCATGTTCAGCTTATCGTCTTTACGAGACTGTGGATGATATATATAACGAACATGTTGTCCGCACAAAATGAAGATTGGTGATATCGTCACTTCTCCGAAACACTTCTAGAGTACAAAGCGCAGATATCGGAAAAGAAACAGCAGTTTGCTCCTTTCTGACTGTGCTACCGCACTGAATTCGTGCTACAGTTGCAGAATACTCCAGGGACTGTGCCTTTACATTTCATATGACCTTTCTACACACCTTCGCCATTCAGGCCAGAGTGATCTGCTGTGTATGAATTGTTGCATATGATCAGCCAAGTCTTTCTTCCTGGGCTGTGCAACTAACAGGGTCTCATATGTGTTTAGTATTGGTATTGTGAGAATCGTTGTTATCGCAATTGGCCGGTTGAATAAATTCCACTCATCTGCTACTTCGATAACTATCCCTGTCCGAACCCACCTCTTCTGTGCGGAACGACATTGACGGCCATGGATACCGAAACTCAGACGGCAACGTTTGACGGAGAGCCAGCAAAATTCGGTTTAGAGAATGAAACTTTACAGGTAGAAGTGGCAGATCACGAACCTCTCGTCTACAAAACCGACGCCATCATCGCCATAACCGATGGGGATTCTCAAAGAAGCTTCGGCATGCACCTGTTCAACAGCAAAGATGCCAAAGACTGGAGACCAAAGAATCTCGTTTACGAGCGACATTCAGTGACTGGGCTGCCCCCTTCGCTTGTACAACAACTGCATGTCCCCGTAAATTCAAAATCTCTTCAACTCTCAAACAAGCCATCTAATTTCTCGGTATGGATCAGCACATATTCTGGCACCGGCGAGGCGGTCGCTTTCTATGAGAATGCTTTACAGCCACTGTTGGCTGCTTTCGGAGCTAAAGACTACCAGAGATTGGAAACCTCATCGGCAGAGAGCATCAAGGAATTCTGCAACGAGATCCTCGTGCCACGCGCAAACGCCGGGATCGACCAGACTGTGATCTTGCTGTCCGGTGATGGGGGGCCTGTCGACATGATTAATGCTCTCGCTGAGGGATTGGATGCCAAAAGCGCACAGATACCACATCTCGCGTTGCTCCCTTTAGGCACTGGAAATGCACTTTCTCATTCCAGCGGCTTGACGAAGGACATGACTGTTGGTGTGCGATCTATGTTGAACGGTGTCCCACTGCCAATACCAACGTTTTGTGTTACCTTATCTCCTGGGTCCAAGCTTGTCACCGACGAGGGTCGTGGCCGCGAAGATATCACAGCACTTTCCTCCGGCACTACTCCAAAGGTATATGGCGCCGTAGTTTGCAGCTGGGGGTTTCATGCTTCACTCGTTGCAGACAGCGATACTGCAGAGTATCGTAAGTTTGGAGCTGAGAGATTCAGAATGGCTGCTGAACAGTTGCTTTCTCCCGAACCACACGTGTACAAAGGAAAAGTTTCCGTGCGACCTGACAGCGCTGGAACCGAAGCACCCTGGAAAGAGATCGGAGAATTAGAACACGCATATACGCTCTTGACCTCTGTATCTAATCTGGAACAAACGTTCACCATCTCGCCCGCGTCAAACCCATTTGATGGACAGCTCCGCTTGGTTCATTTTGGACCGGTTTCCTCCGAAGCAATCATGAAGTTAATGATGTTGGCTTACCAGGGTGGAAAACACGTAGATGATCCCGCAGTGAATTACGAGGCCGTTCGAGCCATGAGAATCGAATTCATGGAAGACGAAGAGCGATGGAGACGTGTTTGTATTGATGGCAAGATCATCGCGGTCGAGAAAGGAGGTTGGATCGAAGTCGAGCCTGGAAGAACAGTGCTGAAGTTGCTTGGTCTTTAGAACAATCGCGGAATTGTTGTAATGAGGTCGACGAGAAGAATGAGACAATGCATGTAGCAACGAATGAACGTGATAGCTCAAAAGGTAGCCTCGTAGAGATCAACTGGCGGTCCTGTACAGAAATTCAGAGCTGGTCAATCCATTCCTCACCCCTCTTGGGTTTCATTCTGGAGGCGGCAATGTTGTATGGGTAATGTCATTGGTAGTAGCTTCAAGCAAGATGGCTCGTTATCCCATCACTACCTAGGTAATCATTGTCACATCATTTGCTGCAGACTCGGCATCTACATAGAGCGTGGATAGGCAGGTGGTGCCTGTAACGATTCGATTGCCTAAGACGCAGTATCTTTGTACCCAACAGGCAACACGTTTTCACCTTTGGCAGCGTTCTGGGATAATCGAAGTCTTGGTATGGATTAAATCATGGATTGCGGAGACCGTTGCGCGTGTTACGTCTGCGACAGCGTTTCTAATTTGAGCTCAGCCGTCTTTGCTGACAGATTCACTTCAGATGTTACCACACTTTCACAGAACTCGCTTCTTCTACCAATTCCCAGCACTTTACCACGTCGCTATCACATTGGATTGAATTCAAACTACTGGGCTGGTGATCGCACTGTCTCAGACTTCACAGGATCTTTCACGTCAATCACATAGACGGGACCCAATGTCGCGACCGTAACAACCTCAGCTGAAACTTAACGCCTCCGGACACCTCAATCAACGCCGAGAAGCACACAGGGTTGTCTTTGAATACTACGAGCCATCACAATGCACGGCTGGGGCCTGTTCTTTTTTCTTCTCTTCCTTCTTCTCATATTTGGTGCTGTCGGCTGGGTCGCATTTACTCAATATCGAGCACGGAAAGCCGGCTTACCACCGCCGTCATTCAAATCCTACATTCCATTCCTCAACAGCGGCTCGTCCGGCAATTATCCGTCACCCCGATCTGCAGGACCGATTGAGTGGATCAAGGACAAGATCTCATCGTTGACGAACAGAAGAAGCGCCCGAGGTGCATACGAGGAACCCTCCGAAGGAGCTCCGGGATACTCGGCAGCTCGACGTGGACGAGGTCTCGATCCAGATGACGCATGGGATGCACGAGTTGTGAATGAAGCAGATGCATATGGACCAGGCGGCTATTACGAAGAGCAAGAACTTGGCCTACACACTCCTGCACCGGAGCCTTACGGAGGAGCCGGCTACGGTGGACAGGCACTGCCATCATACGGTGATAGTGAAAGAGGGCGAAGCAAGAGCCGAGATGCACCAGCAGCCATCGGGGGCGGACAGACAGGTCTCGATGTGAGATACGACGAAGAAATGGGTCGTCGACCAGGCGATAATCCATTTGGCGATCAACACGAAGCTTCAAGTCTGAGAGATGTGAGCCCACGGCCTGTCGTAGACACTAGCGCAGGAGCACGACTAGGGCATACCAAGGGTCAAGGCAGCCAAGACGATAGCCCGACCGAGCGAAGAAGCATGTTCCGGGAAAGTCTGTGACCGAGGGATGAGGGCCTGATATGATTGTTGGTTGAACCACTGATCACCATTCTATGTATCAATTTAAAGCAAACGTGTTCTCCTTCGGATGATATCCACTTTGATAGTTGGTGGAGTTTTGGAATGACAAAAGAAGAAAAAAAAATTACACCAAGTATCTTCGATGCAAGATCACGGACGGATGTGATCTTTGGCGTCGGTAGCAATGGAAATGATATCTTCTTTTCTCTCTTTAATCTGGGTTCAATGTCTTTTGTATCCTTTCGCTACATTAGTTGAGTCCATCCCTTTGGTGAAATATTAGGCCTTGTTCCTGTCATCTAAGCCATGTGTACAATGATTCTCAGGTGTGGTCATTGCTATATAATGCTATTTAATCAGAGATTTCAATCACTTCGAGTAATCCTTCAAAAGTTTCGATATTGTTCTAGGTTCTATATCAATGGTCATTTTCGATTGCGAGTAGCCATGTTTCATTGTCCATGATCGTTATCTACCGCTTCGAAGAAAATCGATGACACCGCTACAGTACCCAATGACAGTGGACAGGCGGCGCTCCTCATCCTTCAACACTGACCTCCACTTTGTTATTGCAGCTTGCAATGCATCGTTCTCTTCGATAAAGTCACCATGAAGTCTGATGAAACATGTCATCCATGTGTTGACCAGTTCGTAGTCCTTGCGGTCCTGGAGTCGTGCAGTCATGGCGCGTACAAAATATTCAAGCTCTGAGAGTTGTAGAGATCGAATTTCGAGATCGGCCGCTGCAGGAGAGAGTGATGCAAGTTCTTGAATCAATGCATCGAATTGAAACGAAACGGCCGAGGAAGCCAATAGCTCGGTGAATTTTGACCTTTGTGAGTTGGTCAACTCTAATCTGCTGACTCGAGAGCTGCCCTGTTGGTCTGTATTTTCCGGCGCGGCTGCGTTTCCGGATTGTAGGAAAAAGGGTGCTTTCTGTGGCTGCTTGGGCCCCTCACGAGGTTTGTTTCGCTCCTTTATAGTATCGAGATGTAGGAGGGTCTCCCACCTCGTGCGCGGTACGATGGAGAGTGTCAGAAGATCTGAACTTATTTCATTGTCAAGGTCATCTGGAATGGTTTGTCCCTCGTCCAGACCGCCAGGTGGTACAACATCTTCGTCTTGCGCCGGCAATACTCCTGTCGAAGATACTGTCGGGTCAATTTCAGATAGATCGATAACGCCTTGAATATCATGAATTTCATGCACCGGAATGTGAGTGTACAGAGACTTGTTCGTCCATAATTCAATTCCGGATTCATTGGAGTGTGCTGTTGCGAGGTACTCGCCCGAGCTGGAAAACGCCAGACTTGTGCATGTCGTGGCTGTTCTGAATGCGTCAATAAGACTACCTGTTGACAGATCCCATATCCGTACGATCGAGTCCATTGAACACGCCACGATCCACCTTCCATCGCTCGAAAAGCAGTGATCGTAGATCTGTCCGCCAGCACCCCACAACTCTCTCACAATACGCCGAGTTTCAACGTCGACTAGGCGTACGCAAAAGTCGTCACAAGACACCGAGACCAGTCCAGCGATTGAGTTGTACTTTAATGCCGTAATGGATGCTGAATAGGGCATTTTTATGTGACCAATAAGTTTACCCGTTTTAAAGTCCCATATCTTTACGGCGCCATCCAGACCGCAGGATATCACATGCTCGTTAAGGTTATCCACCGCGACACCTGTGAGTTCTCTATCATGGGCAGCCGAAGACGTTATGTCATCATGACCATCTTGAAGAGCTTTCAATCGCTGCTGCTTTACCTCGTTGGGATTGAGTCTTGGAGGGAAACGCTGACGGTGCATTCCTGATTGGAGATTGAACATGTCCAGGGACCCTCCAGATGATCCTACAAGAGCGAAAGTGCCACAAGCCGTGATGCAAGTGCTTGAAGCCTCAGTCTTGTCGGAGGTTTCGAACGTCCATCGACCAGCCTTTCTCCGACCCCATGACCAAGTTCTTGCGAAGCGATCACCTCTGTGAGTGGTTATAATGCTTTCCCATCCAATTTGATTAGCCTCTTCAGCATTGGTGGTTTTGATGTTCGACCAGGGTTTTGACACGTTTGTTGATCCCATACCACCGTCACGGTTTAGACAGCAGGCAATGCTTGTAATCTCGGGAGTGCGAAGATCTTCCAATGTATCGCCCGATTTTTTGGCTTTAGTCTTCACCTGCCCCTGACTAACCTCAGTGTTTTGACCATCTCTCCTCGTGCTGAAGCACCACAGAGTGCGGTCTTGGCTAGACGACAGAATCCACTTACCAACGGCATCGGCCTCGTCCGAACCAGTTGGTGTGAACAACAGACGAATGATTGGAGCGGAGTGGCCACTTCGAGAATGGAGAGGACGGGGTAGAGGAGAGAAGGGGACCTCATCAAAGATCCACGACTTCAGAGAGTTGTCCGATCCCGAAGAAAGGAGAACCGGTTGGCCAGGGAGAAACTGAATTTTGGTGATGCCGGAGGTGTCTCGTGATGATAATTTGTTATGGGCTCCACGGAGAATACCTTTAACTTTGCCGCCTTCGTTGAGATCCCAAAACGTAACATCGCCGCTCTCCACACTACCGGTGGCCATAATACCTTCGTCCCTTCCATCGTTCCCAGCACCCAAGCCATCTGTCCTGAAGGAAATGGATGTGACCAAGCTCTTCTGCTGGAATTCGAGAAGGACCTCATCGGTCTCGACATTGCGAATGGTAATTGAGCCATCAGCGTATGCGATGGCAAGGATAGACAACGCTGGGGTTGGTTCAAGAGCTGTGATAGAGCCTCGTTTGGAGGAAGACGGTAGAAGCGTATGTATGAGTCGACCAGTGCTCAAATTCCATACCTCAACATTGCCATCTTTCCTCCCTATGAATACCTTGTTCAGGAACGTAGGCAGCGCGCAAATTGACCCGCTCAAGGTTTCACCTGTCCCTGAAGAAGAAGGGGTCAAGGTTGTATAATGTTCCAAGGTCTCCGAATTCCAGACTTCGACTGATCTGCTGCCGCAGCCTACAAGCCAAGCTCCAAGGACTAGAAGACGGTTTGTTGGCTCGTCGACCCTGGAAGGAGGTTCAAGTTCTCCTAAGAGCTTTCCTCGCTTGAAAACCCACACTCCCCGCCCTCTGTCTTTGTTGTTTCCACCCCAAGCAACAAAAATTCGATCTTTGTACGCGCATGTTGCTGTGATATTCGCTGGGGTACGTGGTCTACTCAAAAACACCAGATTCAAGCCACGTGCTAGATCATGCGTTTGTATTGTTCGGCCAATAGAAGTGGTAACTTGAAAAGTGGTTTTACCGAGAGGGACTGTGGTAAATGGAACGCTTGTCGGAGAAACCAATCCAAGAGTCTATCACTGTTAGCAAATTGGTTCTGATATAGGTAGAAATTACTTACTCTGTAAGGTGCAAAGATCCTTGATCCGTTGGGCCCTCTCTTTGAACCATTAGCAAGCTTCTGTCGCTTGGCCAGTGGTTGGGCAAAATCATCTTCGAGTGCAGGCATTATGCAAAACACAGGTCTGAGATTTTCGAGAATTCATGCACGTCCAATGAAAATGCCGGAGGTTTCATTCGTATACACGAGCAGAACTCAGTCACCGAAGACCAAAAACCCTACACACACAGAATCTTTCTGACAACTACCTCTGCTAGGATGATACAGAAGCAGAAAGTTCCCATGTGACTAGATTAGTTTCCCCAAATTTTTCCTGGAAACGCAAAAAGTTTCCTTACAGTATCTTCTGGGGGGGCAACTTTCTTTCATCGTCATATTACAAGCAGCTTCTCCACAAATTTCCATTGGCTGTTCTTCAACGAGGCGTACCGTTGTCCTCAACATGTTGGCATATCTCTCGAGCCCAGAGTAAAGGCTTATACAGCACTTAAAAGCGTATCGAGTTCCTTGGGGGCTTGGAAGTCTAATCGTACCGTCACGACTTCCTGCACATTCTGCTGCTTCAGCCCTAAGTTCGCCATGATATCTTGAAATACGGACAGACGAACCATCTTTGCTCTCGATGGAGTCCACTGCAGAGCTATACAAAGGCGCCTATGCTGAAGACGGAGCAGAACTAGTCCCGGTGAAGTCTACATCTTCGACGTCTAGTAACAGGAAAGCTTTGCCATCTAGAAATAACACTCGCACACCTTCTCACTCTTTACTTTCTGGGTCTACATCCAGCTCCCAAAAAGGCGTTCAGGTGGAAGCAAAGCATACAAACACAACGATCGATAGAGCAAGCGTTAGCATGCCTCCTCCTGCAAAGCCCCAAACAGAGCGGAGGTTCTCAACGTCTAGCAGGAAACCCAGTGTAATCGACGCAGATGGTAAGTCATTCCCTCCCATACTAGGAACTCTGGAACACGTTTCTTCAAAGTTAACATCTCTGTGTTAGGCCAATCACACCAAGATAGCTCACAAAGCTCTCCCGAACCGCGGAAACAGGTTTCGGCAGTCACGGCGACCATTGCAACTGACAAAACCAATGTAACTGCTGCATCAACGCCGAACCTTACGACGCTACCATCCACCGTATCTCCTTCCTCTTGCTCGCGCGACCACGGCACAGATTCAGCACAAAATATGCAGGACACCAGCGCAATTGCCTCTGGAGCAGCCTCAAATGCTTCACGAACCGAAGGTCCGTCCGATGACGTTCTGCCGCGCGGGCCTCGTCCCGGGAGGTCCGCATCGAGAAACAGAAGACGTTTCAGCGGATCGACAGCAACGAGCACGGGAAGTGAAGTACAATCAGAGGTGCCTCTTGTTGGAAAGATTGGAGTTTGTGCACTTGATGTCAAAGCACGAAGCAAACCCAGCCGAAGTATTTTGACCCGTTTACAAGGCAAAGGAGAGTTCGAAGTTATAGTGTTTGGAGACAAAGCCATTCTCGACGAGGATGTAGAGAATTGGCCGATATGCGACTTCCTGATCTCCTTCTTTTCTGATGGATTTCCACTCGACAAAGCCATTGCCTACGCAAAACTTCGCAAGCCGTTTGTCGTTAACGATCTACCCATGCAAAAGATCCTCTGGGACAGACGTCTCTGTCTACGCATCTTGGACCAGCTTCAAGTACCGACCCCGAAGCGTCTCGAAGTCAACAGAGACGGTGGGCCACGCCTCGAATCCCAAGAGCTCGCACAACATCTTCGGGAGTTCAGTGGAGTAGTTTTAGAAGGACCTGAAAATGGCACTGGCGGTGGTGCGCCCAGGACCAAAAAGGTCGCTTTGATTGATGATGGGGATACTCTAATTGTAGATGGCAAGACCTTTAGGAAGCCTTTCGTTGAGAAACCTGTCAGCGGAGAGGATCATAACATCCATATTTATTTCTCTAAAAATGAGGGTGAAGGAGGCGGGCGACGCTTGTTTCGCAAAATTGGTAACAAGTCTTCAGAATACGACCCTGAACTCATCACCCCTCGTTGCATCACCGATCCCGACGGGAGCTACTTGTATGAGCAGTTTCTTCAAGTTGACAACGCAGAGGATGTTAAGGCCTATACTGTAGGTCCAGATTTCTGCCACGCCGAGACCCGACGATCGCCTGTTGTCGATGGCCTCGTTCGCAGGAATACTCACGGAAAGGAGTTGCGCTATATCACTAAGCTGTCCGAAAAAGAGGCACAAATGGCTTCTAAAATCACTATCGGCTTTGGGCAGCGGATCTGTGGCTTTGACTTGTTGCGCGCAGGCCCCCACAGCTACGTTATTGACGTCAACGGTTGGAGTTTTGTCAAAGACAATAATGACTATTATGACAAATGTGCGCGGATCTTGAAGGACATTTTTATCGCAGAAAAAGTCAAGAAAGACTTCCAAGTTGAGGCCAAAGCGGCTCGCACTGAGGATGTGAGTTCAGAGAACCCTCGTGCGATCGCCGCGCAAGGTCATCGGCAAGCGCTCAAAGGTTTACTCAAGTCACCGAGTATGAACAAGCTCCACAGCCACATACACTCACATCATGGTGGTCGTCACGCTCATATAGCTGGTTCACCGGACATGTCTGGCACAACTACTCCATTGACATCACCGCCGAGCATGGAACGTAAGTCCGTTGGCAGGACATCGACGATTCCTGTGGAAAGAGAAGACTTGTTACCTCCTCCAGTTGTGCCAGCGAGTAACGGAGTAGAACCTGTCACTTCAACCCCGGGTTCGCCCGGGACTGAGAAAGAAGCTCCTATGCCTAGTTCGAAGCATTCTTGGAAGCTCAAGGGAATGGTTACAGTCATACGGCACGCTGATAGAACGCCAAAGCAGAAATTCAAGTTCACCTTCCACAGCCAACCATTTGTTGACCTATTAAAGGGACATCAACAAGAGGTTCTGCTTAAAGGAGAAGCCGCTTTGGCTAGCGTTGAAGAAGCAGTCAAAATTGCACTTGCAAATAACCTGGAGGATACTGAAAAGCTCAAGATACTTCGAACAGCGCTGGCACGAAAAGGGTCGCAGCCCGGTACAAAGGTGCAGATCAAACCAATGTTTCGAAAACGAAAGCCAGAGGAAGTGCCGATTGTGATCAAAGAAGCAGGACCTGGAGACAGCCTGCTAAATCAGCCGTCTCCCGTGGGTCAAACCTCCATACCCGAGGAATGTCCACTGGGGTGGATGGAGAGTCACTCCACAGAAGCGCCAATGGACTCGCCACTTTCTCCGACGACAGAAACGTCTCGGCCTCAAACACGATCTGATTCCATCTCCGGTGTCACATTCTCGAGATATTCTGCGGCGGAGAATGATTTAATACTAGACAAATTACAGTTGGTCATGAAGTGGGGAGGCGAACCAACGCATTCTGCGAGATATCAAGCTCAGGATCTTGGTCAGAGCATGCGAGACGACACGAAACTTATGAACAAGGAGGCTTTGAATGACGTTCGCATATTCACAAGTTCTGAGAGACGTGTCAGCACTAGTGCCCAAATTTGGGCAGCCGCTTTCATGGGTCAGAAAGATGTCCCAGAGGATTTTATCTCGGTCAGGAAAGATCTCCTTGACGACTCAAATGCGGCCAAAGATGTGATGGATAAAGTAAAGAAGAAGTTGAAGCTTCTACTGCGGGAAGGTGACTCTGCACCAGAGCATTTTGCCTGGCCGAAAAACACTCCAGAGCCGTTTCTTGTCATGGCCAATGTCGTGGGGCTGATGAAATTCCATCGTCGAGTGATGCGTCATAACTTTAGAAAGCTGGATGGTAGTGCTTCGGCATCTTTGGCCGCGATCAACGATACCGATAAGGAGGGATCTAAACCACCACAAAAGGCTGATTCCCAAACATTATCATCGATCCAAGGTCGGTGGTGCTCTGGAGAAGATCCGGAGCTCTTCAAGGAGCGATGGGAGAAACTATTCACTGAGTTCTGCGATTCCGAAAAAGTCGATCCCAGCAAAATAAGTGAATTATACGACAGTATGAAATTTGATGCACTACATAACAGACAATTTCTCGAATGGGTCTTTACGCCAGACCAGACCATCCTTGATGAGCTCGCTAATGCGGAAAAGGAGGCGAGTAGGCAGACCGAACTATTTGTAAAAGATGAACCGGTTAAGGAAGGCATTGTTCGACACGAGAGTATTGCTTCTGTGACTGACAAAGCAGCTCATCATATTGCACATAAGATGGGCTTCCGGCGAAAGTCGGTTCTTGCAAATCCGACAACTCCTCCACTTGTGGTTCCCCCTCAAGCAAATGACTCCTATTTCAAACTATTTTCGGGCTCTGGAGATTCAAACCTAAAGGTGGACAAACGTCTGAATAGGCTACGTGAGCTGTACAAGATGGCTAAAGTCTTGTTTGATTTTGTTGGGCCTCAGGTACTTGATGCATACCTTTTGAGGACTGTAGTACTTGCTGACTCAGACAGGAATACGGTATCGAAGATAGCGAGAAACTGGAGATTGGCCTACTGACGTCCCTTCCCCTACTCAGAGAAATCGTCCAGGACCTGGAGGAACTCCAAGCATCCCCGGATGCAAAATCGTTCATATACTTTACAAAGGAGTCGCACATCTATACCCTGCTCAATTGTATACTAGAAGGTGGCATCCAAACCAAGATCTCCCGAGCCGCAATCCCTGAACTCGACTATCTATCGCAAATTTGTTTCGAACTATACGAATCGAGGGACGATGTGACCGGTGTATATGCTTATTCCATACGCATCTCAATCAGTCCCGGATGTCATACGCTGGATCCCTTGGATGTCGTTCTCGACAGCCGACATTCGATTAGCTGCGCCCCAAGACGAAGTCTTACAGCTCACCAAAACTGGAAAGAGGTGATTGAAACATTCAAGGCCAAGTTTGACACAGTCAAACTTCCCAAAAGCTTCTTGGCGGTAAATCTAAGCGAGAAACATGCCCAAGAGGCGAAGGCGGAAGGGTTGACGGGGACTAAATTGCCGAAAGCGAACGGTGTGTCGACAGAGTCAGTGTCCCCTTCTCTGTGACGGAAGAACTGTCCTTGCTCTCTTTCAAGATCATATTACACAATACAACCAATTATAGATTACAAAGCTGCGAGGCTGAGAAAAGAGTGCAATGGTTTGAAAAGGGAAGGGACTATTGACACATGCTCTCAATTGGTCCCTCAAGTATTGCTTTCAGGTATTATCCTAATGGATTAGGGTCGCATAAGGAATTTCCTGGACCTGGTTAATTCAGCCTACCGATACTTTGTAGCTCACACACTGTTTCTATTGACTGGCGGATATCGCTTCGCTTTCTGCTCTCTTAGACCTACAGTATCGAGCGAGCTACAGATCGTGGAATACCCGTTATCCCCAGACTGGTGGTCACGTGGATCCCCTCGCTTCAGCCCTGCAGCAAGGGCTGTTTTGTCAAACGTTTCTCTGGACTAGGTACGTAAATACACAATACTTTACATGGTAAATCTGTACCTGGAAAACCTATCTGCTAATGTGACCGATCTTCGAGCTGCGTGCAAGGTTGTAAACGACGTTGCATCATCAGTGACACCCCGCAACATTGACATGCTCGGGAATTTATCGATTCCGTCGAGAAACACTCATCATCCTTTTCCCGTGCCGATCCCCCCCTTCCCTGTGATCATGCAACGCACTTTTCTCTGCAGCTCGATGATGACACAATAACCTGAGGTGATTTTAACCGTCAGAATTTCTCCGTCATGACCCCTTCTCAATTGATCAGAAGGGCCCACTGGTCATATATTGACAATGGCCATCGCCGGTCTTCAGCACCGGTCCTCCTGGCTGTGCATGGGTTTTCTTGAGAAAGTTCAGAGTCGCGCACGATGGTTGACTTGGCACTCGTGCTTGTCTCCTCTGCCTCCCTGGTGGGAGCATTGAGTCTCTCTGTGCTCCAACTGTCTTCATCGATCCCTGATGGTTCGAGCCAGCCACCTCTGGAAGCATTTGTTTCCTACTCCATTGAACTCGCCTTTTTCCCGGATTTTGCAGGTTGGTATCAAGTACCCAGCGGATACGCCAGCACCTGACTTGGAGATAGGAAATAAAAGCCACCCTAATGAATTCTCAAACAATCTCCTGAACAATATTGGGAACCTGACAGGAACAAAGCCGATAATCAGAGTTGGAGGCAATACGCAGGACTACGCCCTATATGACCCGAACCTCAGCGTAGCTACCAATGGCACAAATACCGCCAAATCCCAAGACTACCCGACAATTTTATCGATTGGCCCATCGTTCTTTGATTCGTATTCTACCTGGCCCGACACCACCTTCATCCATGGCTTCAACCTTGGAAAGAATGGCACGGGAGGCTTCTCCAGCCTGCTAGCGACAGTACCACTAGCCTGCAAGGCTTTGGAGGGCGGAAAGCTGGCGTATTGGGAACTTGGAAACGAGCCTGGTAGGATTGAAGCCCACTACTTCGTTTCATTGAACTCACGGAATCAGATCTATTCAAGACATCTGCCCAAGGTGTCGTGCGCCCCTCTGATTGGGACGAGCAAGACTATGTGGATGAATGGTTGAACAAGACCAGGGCGATGAAGTCAGCTATGACGCAAGCCTGTCCTAACGTATCTTCCGAGTTCATCGCACCCTCATTTGCAGGAACTGCCAATAGTCTCGACCCAATCATTACATGGCATGACGGGTTGGACCAGGATGGGAACATTGCCCTCATATCTTCTCACAAGTGAGTCAATGATTTCGCAATGAGCATGTTTGGCCGAGTCCCAACTCTTAAGACAGAAAAACTCTAATCTTCAAAGCCCCGTGTCTTTTATTGCCCCCTTCTGTTTTTGGGTTGTATACTAAAAAGATCCGTAGTTACATTGGAGGTGCCACTCAGCCGGGTGTCACTCTGCAAGGAACGCTCATGAACCATTCCTCGACGGTTGCGTCCATTGCAAAACAACTCAACGAGTCCAATCTGCTCAGCGCTTACAAATTACCTTTCATTCTTGGAGAAACCAATAGTTTGTACAACGAAGGCGCAGAGGGTCTCTCCAATGCATTCGGTGCTGCTCTCTGGGGTGTCGACTTTAATCTTTGGTGTGCCAGTCAAAACATCAGTCGGGTTCACATGCACCAAGGATCGAACTATCGCTATGCATCATGGCAACCAGTGCAAACCAACAAGACCGCGATAGGAACAAAGCCCCCGTACTACGGCAATATAGCTGTCGCTGCGACTCTAGGCGACCTCACTGCATGCAATGTATCAGTCTCGAATATTCCATTGACAGATGAGTACGAGGCTGCCTATGCTATCTATGTTGACAACACACTTTCGCGCGTTGGTCTCGTCAATCTTGTAGAATATAACTACACAGTGATCAACGCCACAAGTCGTCCATCGCGATTATATTCTTTCCAGCTCCCCTCAGGATACGACGATACTATGGTAGTTCAGCGTTTGATGGCAAATGGCAGCAATGCAATATCTGGAATTACATGGGCGGGCTACTCATTTAATTACGAGCTGGATGATGGGAGACCAGCTCTCCTGGTGAATGTTACGCAGAACGAAACCTTGACGGCGGAGGAAGGGATGGTCACCATCGACGTTCCCGATTCGTCGTTTGCCCTACTCAATTTTCAACCCATAGATGGCTGACTTAGGGTCCGAGTTCTGTACTCGTTTAGAGTATACGTCAACAAACACGTGAACTCTAGTTAGGCGTTGGCAAAATATAGTATAACCATTCAAGCCACGTCAATCGTGCTATCAAGCTTTGTGTCGATAATACTGTTTGAAATCGTGGCAAATACCATAGAAAGACTGTGACGATGTCAGTAGAAGCCTAGACATATCGATGTGTATTCACCTACCTCGTCGACCTGCTTCTTAGTAACAAGGTCCTCATTGGCCCTTCTGAAAAGCTGGATCGTTTCGTCTGTCCGTGCTGTTTCATCCGGGTCTTTGGATGAGACGCGAAGGAAATTTGAACTAGACACAGGGTTTATTATAGTATGCCAGAGATGCCGTCGAACTTCGTCATACTTATCGAGAATGTCGGGGTGTGCGGAACCTTTGTGGATCCCCTCGAGACAATCTGCGAGCCCACCAACATCGACAATCCCGCCTGTGATACCTAGTCCGCCAAAGGGATTGCACACGTGAGCAGCATCGGCGGCAAGACAGACCCGCCCAACCCGAAACTTCTCTGCACATCGTTGGTGAATTCGATAGGGATAAAGGCTGACAAGCTTGTAGTCTTCTGGTTTGGGGTTTCCCGGAAGCATCATTTCGTACTTCTTTGGTTGGTTTGCAATGATTTCGGGTAGTTCCAATTTCGTGTCCACTCCATACGAGACACGCCACAGCCCATCCCGAGTGATTCTGGCGGCCATGTAGTAATGCTCTGGGTGAATGATGAAATTGATGTCTGAGTAACCGAACTTTTCCATGGGATAATAGACCTACCACCATCAGTTCAGGGACGAGTACGAGCCTTTTTGGCCTTACATTGGTTGCGATAAGCTGCGCATTCCACGTAAAACCCTCAAAGGAGCCACCAAAGAGTGACTTGCGGACACGACTGCTTCCTCCATCACAGCCACATAGGTAGTCTCCTTTCTCTTCCGCATGGCTACCATCAGCTAGCTGAATATGTGCTGTTACCGAATTTGCATCTTGCACCACACCAGTTACCGTATGTTTCCATTTGACCTGAATGTTAGGAGTATCGTGGATGTGCTTCACAAGCACTGTCAACAAGTCAGCGATATGAAGGACCGTCAAGGCTTCTGGGTTGCTCTTTTGGGAAGAATCATTCAACTGCACGATCAGGGATCCATCAAGCTTTCTCCAGCACATGTCACCCGGAATGAAACCTTGAGATCGGATGTCATCGAGCACTCCTGCACGAGCCAGTTCACGAATAGCGCAAGGGGCGTAGTGGGCAGCTCGTGGGCGGTCATCTATTGTATCTGCACCGTCCAGTAATGTCACGCGTATGCCAGCTCTTCCGAGCATCAGACTCAGCAGAAGCCCCGAAGGGCCCGCTCCAACCACGACTACCTATTGATACTCAGTACTGTTTTGGGGGTTGACTGAAGGCTTCGGAAACGCAAAGGCAACAGCAGAAAACGCACGCACTTACATTCATGATATTTCAACTCAATCTGCTTTCGACAAGCAAGCTAGCATGCCACCATTACCATGCAAATTCCTCACATACCACTTATCAAATCACGGAGAAGGAGGAGAGGGGATATCGCAGAAGCAGTATAATCACATGATAAGACAAAAGGCGACTCGTTGATCTCATACGATCCAAGCATGGTTTCCACCTACCTCATGAGGTTTCGGCAGATGCGTTCCTGTTGCTGTCTGAGGGAAAGGGTCGTGGAGGGTCAGATAGCCAGGGTAAAGTCAGGAGCATTGCCCCGAAGATTGGGCCATTTGGACAAACTTTCCTGAGGGTGTTCCACTGCAACTCATACTGTACCATACAGGTAGTACTACCATAGTACATAGTATGTATTAGCTGAGCCCGTAGGGAACATACAGTATGTAACAGTAACGGACGGTTCGAGATGCGGGGGAACTGAAACGAGACAAGACCGTTCGGCCGATTGACACACCACTCACAAGTACAGTATCACACATCCACCTCATTCCTCTCCCCTCTCCCCTCTCTGACGCTGTCCTTGCTTGTCTTCTGCAGTCAGAGCTGGAACCCCCCTTACCCCCCCAGATATCGACCCAATATACTGTACGTTCTTTCAATGGACCTTGTTTCCGACAGCATGGACCTCCTCACTGCGGCGCGTTGCTTTCTCCCTATCAAAGAGGTATTGTACCGATCTTGACATTCTCTTGGGACCACCCTTAGTTTCGAGTGCCTGTCTTATTATCAAGCCATATGGGTTTAGTTGATAGGCTATTGCTGTCCTATCAGCCTCAGGATGACGGATCCATGGGAGGCTACATATGCTGCACCACTCCTCATGGCAGATTCAATTTTGATCGGCAATTGAGGACTTTTGTGTGTCATCCGCACCCACCAGCCGCTGTTCTGAAGATTTACCGGAGGAGCGCTCGACAGAGTCAGCATCATAGTTATTCAGGTTCCTGCCACGAATGAATTGGTTTGACCTATGGTCATAGATTTATCGACCGTTCCTTGGACGACTTGGCCATCTATTTGAGATCTTTTGCACCACGTCTCTGTCTCTTCTGTCCTTGAGCCACGGTAAAAATGGCCACCAAACTTGGACATCACGATGCCATTCCTCACCTCGTCCATAGTCATGCCCATGAAGAAGATATACCGGGAACCGTGAATCTTCGAGCTGTTGAGGGCGATGACACTGGCTATGGACAGGCCTTGTTTCCGGTCCCCGCTGTGGACCCAAATGATCCTCTTCAATGGCCAAAATACAAGAAAAATATGATCCTTGTCGTTTGTGCATTATATTCTTTCCTTGGGAATGCAGCTTTGGTCGGCCCTTCGCCTTACATTACTATCTGGGCAGAGGAATTCGGAATCAGCGCGACGAGCTCCTCTAACTTGATATCCTACCCGAATTTGGCCTATGGATTTGGTGCTCTTTTGCTTGTTCCGCTGTACCTCAAAATCGGTAGAAGGCCCGTCATGCTTCTATCAATGATCGCTGTAGGTGTCCATGACTACAGTGACATTCAGAGCTAATAAACAATTACAGTTCTGCGCCGGCTTGATCGGAGCCTCCAGATGCAACACGTTTGCTGGGTTGATGGGAGCCCGTGTGATACATGCATTTGGATCGGGTGTATGTGAAGCACTTCCAGTACAACTGGTGAACGATATATTCTTCATTCACGAACGTGGAAAGCGGCTCGGATATTATACTGGTGAGATGCTATTTCACTGGAATCTAGGCTCTGGCTGACTTTCTAGTGTGTCTTTGTCTCGGAGCAACAGGACCGTTGTATGCAGGCTATATGCTTGCAGGAGGATACTCGTGGCGGCTTTACTTCTACGTCATTTTTGCATTTGCCTGTGTATTGTTCATCGTGGCATTCGTCTTCGTCGAAGAGTCAATGTACAACCGTGAAGGAATGATGGCTATCCTTGGGGCTGCTGTATCCCGTGATGTCGACCATGAGAAAAGCAGCAGCACTACCCATGAGATTGTAACACCACCTCGAAGATCATTTGTGGCGACGATGAAGCCATGGAGCACTATCAATAGAGATGCTCCATTCTTCATGACCGCAATTCGGTCATTCACCTACTTCCTCGTACCCTGCGTATTTTGGGTCATCGCAACCTATGGTACATCGAACCAATTGATAAAATTCATGTAATGGAACCCCCTAACATTTCCTCTCCCAGGCATCTACATCGGTCTCGGCGCTCTTACCTTCAACTACACATTTCCCATCAAAATCGTCGCTCCTCCCTACAACTGGTCCGAACAAAACTCCGGCCTCATCGCCGTAGCTAACGCGTGCGGTTACTTCCTCGCTATCCCCTTCACCACCACTTCCGATCGGCTGGCCGCGCACACCACCAAGAAGAACAACGGCATCCGCGAATCTGAAATGCGACTTCCCGTCCTCTTACCCGCGATGCTCGTCGCTCCCGCCGGCCTCATTGTCTACGGCCTCACGGCACAACGCAATCTCCATTGGTTCGGCTACTTCGCCGGAGTCGCCATGGTAAACTGGGGCGCATATTTCTACTTCACATTCAGCCTGGCCTACGCCGTCGATTCTTACACAGCGAATCTCTCCGAAATGCTCATCGCAATGAATCTCGGCAAACAGGCCATTTCCTTCGGCATGGGTCTGGAGCTCTTGACATGGGTGCTTAGCGTAGGGTACGCGAGGATCATCGCGGGAATCTTCTGTGGCGTTCTGTTGGCCAATAATCTCATGGTCGTGGTTTTCATGTTATGGGGGAAGAGGATCAGGGTGCTGACTTCGAGGACTTGGATCGCAGGGTTGCATAGGAGGACTACGACGGTGGGAGAGTCGCATTAAGGGGGTTTTCCCTTTGGGGTAAGGACGTTGCTGGGGGATTGGTATTGGTTGGTCTTGATAGTTATAGTTGAAAACTATGTCTGAGAAGAAGATCGTATTTGTATCGGAAGAAGAAGAAGAAGAAGAAGAAGGAGAAAAAGGAGAAAAAGCTAGTACATAACATTCCGAATCCAGTGGAAAAATCGTATCATACGCATCCTCTACCTCAGACTATCAAGAACAATCTGTTTCCATTTCCCCAGCTTTCCGACGATATTATTCTCCATTTTCTTAATCTCTTCCTTTTCTTCCTCCTCCTCATGATCCCCATCCCAAAACAACTTAACTCTGAAGCCCGTTAATTGCACCTCTTGATAATGCCGCAGATCCCCCTCATCAAGATTCCAAAACACCACCTCCATCAAAGGTTTCCCCGCATACATATATGGATCTTCATCCGTGATGCAAAACGCGTCGAACGTCGTTTGGGGATTTGTCTTTTCTGGGACGACAATGATGCGGAAGATTTCTCCTTTTTTGTTGATTTCGTCTTGGTAGAGAAGGGTGGGAATCAATTGGAGACGATAGGGGTCGTTCTGGGTTCGAGAGGAGAAGACGGAGGTGAGGGTTTCGAGGACGTTGGTTCCGTTGGAGATGAAGGTGGTTAGGTGGAGGCCTTTGGTGGGGGAGTGGGAGAGGTGGATGCTGGAGTTGAGGGACGAGGCGGTGTATGTGCCGGCGTATTTTATGCGGAGGTCAGATTGGGCGATGGATTCGGCGGCATTGAGGAGTGGGGAGGCGATGGCTTCTTGGATTTCGGTTTTCAGGGATGCGGCGCCACCTACGAGGATCGTCAGGCCAAGATCGTAGTCGGGTATCATGATGATGATGGAGGCGTAGCCGGGAAGACCGCCGGATTTGGTGACGAAGGTTACGGGACGGCGGGTGTGTTGGAGGATTTTATCGGTGCGGTACATTTCCCAGGGCATGCCGTAGAAGGAATTCACGGTGGTTGAGAATGAGTGCGGATGGAACCAATTGAATTGTGGTGATAGGCCGTTGTAATGGGTGAGAATATAGCGGATGAATTTCGAAAGGTCGATTGAAGTTGAGTAAATACCACCGGTTCTATAGCAGGGTTAGGATTAGATTGGAGCAAAGATGATATCACGACTCACGGGTTCTGGACGCCTTCGTCGACGTCCCAGTAATTGTCCATTTTGGGGAGGACTGCGACATCATCTTTTGGTTTGGAAATCGAACTATTGGTCATTCCCAGAGGTCCAAGGATAAATTGCTCTAGATAGGTGGCATAGTCCAGGCCGGTGACGTTCTCTAGCACAAGTCCGAGGAGTTCAAAATTGAGGTTGGAGTAGGTCGATTTCTGCTTGGGAGCGTACAGAGGAGGTCTCTGCTGCAGGTTGTTGATGAGGTCTGTGAATTAATTAGTATTCATAGGTGAGAGGGCATGGGCACCTTTGAGAGCTCACCGTCCCGAGTACACGGAGTCTCGTAGTTGTCGCTGTACTCATCACAAGAAAGGAGACTTTCTGTAGCAACATTTGGTAGCCCGAATGCAGCTGGATTGGATAATTCATTGATGAGATCAGACTGTGCGACTACCCTGAAATGAGCAAGAAACGCTACAAAGAGGTGCATGTGGAATTACTGACATTCTCTCGGGATTCCACTTAGCTGGCTCGCCAAGGTCCGGAGGGTGATGTTTTTCCATGGAATGATGCCTTTTTGGGGTTGTTGAAATTCTGCGATGTACTTGTCGACTGTATCGTCGATACTGAGGTTTCCAGCTGTATGCTGCTGTATGATAGCCAACGTAGTAAATGCTTTGCTAATACTCGCAATACGATAAGCGCTGTTACCGTCGACTTCCTCGGTACCGGGACGGGCGGGGTCTTTGTTGATAGCAGTGTGGTATAGTGTCCACAACGTTTCTTCGGATGTCGTGACCTCAATTGAGAAAGATGAGGTGTTGAATTCGGGCTTGGCATTGATAGTATTCAGGCTCGCCGTTATGTTGTCAAATGCTTCCTTCAGCACGACTGAGTTCTTGTCCAACTTCGGCAGAGGAAAAGCAGGCGATGGATCGGAGCATATTCCAAGAATTCCAGGTATGAGAGCAGCGAATAGACCGACCGTCAGAGGCACGCCGCGGGATAGACGAGTCATATTATCAATAATACAAATAACTCGTCCAAACATGCGCATTTGAAAAAGTAATGGGAATGAAAACCCGTAGAATGATGATGTTTACGCCCCTCTATCCCAGGGTCGGATCTGACCAGCCGATAACGAGGTTGTGTGCGGGGAGTGTCGAGCTAGACTCTCTTTCCCAGCTATATTGATCCTTGGTAGATATCAAGTTTTCGTCCTCGTTACAGTATTCTAAAAAATTACACGATTGTCAAGATATAATCCTTTGTTGTCGTTGTCTGCCTTCAGCATGCAATGCTATGATTTTGAAGCTCCTTTACATTTTGAGCTCCTCCTTTTTGACATAATAAAGACATTGATCTGGTATCAATGCTGAGAGACCAGTCAAACGAGGGGGCAAGATTAGGTGACAAGTAAGAAAAATGTTGACAACTGTCAAACAAGTAAGGCTCTTTCTTAGTACATGGAAGATAATAGAGAGTAAGAGCTCTCTTACAAATTTACTACCTGTTGCAAAGCCAGCGTCGTCGGCAATCTTGCAAACTCGTTTTTTTGGTGTTTTCATAATTGGTTCTCAACCAACATAGAGCAATCACAATCCTTGCCGTCGAGACAAAGGCTAGCGATTCCAGACGTTAGAAGATGAGTATAGCGATTTGTGGATGCATATGGGCCATACTGCTACTCGGATCAACCGCCGTCCGTCTCTCTGACCCCTTAGCAAAAGTGTTCTAATATAGACCAATGAAGACGTCATGGATGAGTCGGCTGAGAAATGCCTTTGGACAAGGAAGGTTCGGCCAGAGGTTGCGTAGGAGTTATGAGATAATCTAAATGCCGTCATTTCGCCTGTGATATGCCGTTTTCACTCTCAACGATATAGTACTGTTTTAAGATTTTATCTGCCTGTCCAGAAGGACGCATCGTTATGCCTTCAAATAAAGACCGACTTTACATTGCGCTCTACTATCACGAACGCCCAGACACGTTAGGTTATTCCGAGGGTTGCTTAAAGCAAGATTGCTGACTCCGATAGATACCACTGGAGTTACTTCGTCGCACCTGTCTCCAACCCCGAAGGCCCGAATAGAACCATAAGATACCACGTTACGAACCGGCTGATGAATAGAGGAGGTACCCTGTGTGATACGTGGCAATATGAAGCGATGCCGCTTGCGGAGGCGAAAACGGCAAAGCTTCTTGTCAAGATTGTAGTTGGAAAGGTCAAAAAAGCCCGGAAAGATTTTGAAAAGTCCATTGAGAAAGTGCCGATCATCCAAAACGTGAGACTCTGATATTCCTCGCCCCTGCTCACTCTGAAAGTCAGCAGAATCCCAATTGGAGATGTCGAACTTGGGTAGCGAATGCCATGCTACAACTTACAAAGGATAAAATCTTGAGTAAGCCAAAATCCCACTGAATCTAGACTCACTCTCACCTAGGCAGGTAAAAGTTCCGTGACAGACTGGACATACATTGAGTCTCAGAGCAGGGCATATGTCAGAAAGAAGAAAGAGGAGGGAAGATTCAAAACTTGGACGGACAGCGTTCCCACTTATGATCTCATTGAAAGGCGCGAGATTACTCAGTGAATGCTTGCTCTTCGAAGATATTGCCGTGATTTGTTCTGTTCTGTTATGTTGCTTTGCAGGGGGCCACGCTGGGGGTAAGAACTATCCTCCCAAAAAGAGTCGTCGACGAATTTGTTCCATCTCTAGTTCCCTTGGAAATCCATCTAAAAATTGAAGAATCTGATCCCTTAAACCTGGATTGCCCCAGAACGAATCCCAAGCCATCGTATATTCCCAATAGTCAGGAAACCAGCCTGCTGATTCCCAGTCAATGATACCTGTAATTCTACCATCCAAATAAAAGACATGGCGAAAGGACAGATCACCGTGGGTGAAGGTAACATGGTGCTTCCGGCTATTTTGTGCTGCAATCAACTTATCACATTCGTCATGTCCTGTGACACCCTCGGCCCCTCCTCTTATAGCTTTGTGGAACTCGGAAACGTCCTTGAAAGGACCGCAGGGTGAAGACGAGACTCGTCCATCCTCAATCGGACCATATCCTGTTGAGCCAATCCACCCTGGTTTTGGAGGTTTCAGAGCCCGAAGCTCGTTCATGTAATCGCGTAACTGTCTGAGTACGTTTCTTTTCTCCGTTGAACTCAAAGTATAAAAAACAGTGCCCAAAGGGACCCCAGGACATCTTTTCATCAAGATATAGTAATGGCCGGCAGATGAGAAAAAGGACGTGACGATCTCTGGCACCGGGATAGCCGTATTTTTAGAAACGAAACTGATAGCACGTGCTTCGGCTACCAACTGAGATGAGCCATATTTCACGATCAGGTTGCGAGTCAATAGCAAAACTCGTGGCGCTAGATGAGGTCTATATCGTCCGAGGAGTCGGATCGCCGGGGGTAATGTGATGGCGATTATCATGGAATACCATCGTGATGCCTGTCCCTTTTTTCCTTTGCAAGCTTCTTCCTCAAATGTCGAGGCCACAATATTGGTGTCAGACGGCATCACAAAACAAGACTAAATCGACTGCAGTGCTTCGAGGCGTAGGTGGTCGACTGATTTGGGCCCAGGTGACTCTCTCAACCAGAAATGAATTCTTTGGAACCGCACATAGCTCAACAAAAAGTGTCAAAGGTGTAATTAGCGAATCCCAGAAGATTCGTACTGTAGTTGATGGTTCCGCTAATGTTTGTGGACACAGCCTAACCCAAAAGAACCGCGCGGGGGGAGGCGGAGATAGGCAAACCTTGTCCCCTGCGGCTATCTTGGCCCCTCCTGGAAACGGCGTGTCTGGGGATTTACCCCCGTTCGGGTTTCTCTGGGATGTTCGTGCAATGACAAGATATTTGTTCTGCATGCTTGCATGTGCGATCAAGGTGTATGCCTTGTCCCGCTTGCTCAATGGGATCTGATAAGGTTTGGATTATCACGATAGAGAGCTACAATACGCTCTCGCCTCCACAGTGATCAAAGTCTTGTTCACCGGGAATCTACATAAATCTGTCTAGATATTATCTCCCAAACTCCCTCTTGGTCGTCTATTGCTCTGCCTGAACAATACCAAAGTCAAATCAATATGTTGCTCAAGACCCCTTTCTCTGTAGCAGATGTTACAATTACAGGATTTAATGTGATCGATCTTCGCTTTCCGACCAGTCTAGATGGCGTCGGATCGGATGCAATGCACGTAGGGACTAATGGAAGTCATCCTTATGTTCGACTGGAGACAAATCATCCTGGGCTGGTGGGTGAAGGCATTGTATGTTGTTATCGCAGCCAAATCATCCAAATTCGAAAATGTTGCTAATACTCTAGTAGGCCTTCAGTAATGGTCGCGGAAGCGAAGTGATCTGTCTTTGCCTGAAAATATTCGCAGAACGTGTCGTTGGTAAATCAATGCACGACATAACGACCAACATGGGCAACACGTGGAGGCACATGGTTTCTGACTCCCAGTACCGATGGATAGGTCCAGAGAAATCGGTCACCCATCTGGCTGTTGCAGGTGTTCTGAATGCTATTTGGGATTTATGGGGCAAGATTCTGTCGAAACCGGTCTGGCAAATAGTTTGCGATATGACTCCCGAACAGGTGGTTAGTTGCATTGATTTTCGATATATCACCGACGTCGTGACCCCGGAATCGGCTGTCGAACTTTTGAAGAAAACGCAAGTGGGAAAGACTGAGAGGATACAAGAGGCATTGGCGAATGAAGCGGTACCTGCATACACTACTTCCCCGGGGTGGCTAGCTTTTGCCGGTGATCAAATGAAGAACATTCTAAAGCAAACTATCGATGAAGGATACACTGTGTTCAAGTTCAAGGTTGGTACAGATATGAACGCTGACTTGGAGAGACTCTCGGCCGTACGAGAGATCCTCGGGTATGATCAGGGCTACCAGATCATGATCGATGCGAACCAAGTCTGGAGCGTTCCAGAAGCCATCCAATACATGAGCCAGTTGGTGAAATTCAAACCAGTCTTCATTGAGGAGCCGACAAACCCAGATGATGTTCTGGGCCATGCAGCCATTCGAAAAGCACTCAAGCCATTTGGGGTTGGGGTTGCAACCGGGGAAATGGCCCAGAATCGAGTGACTTTCAAGCAACTCTTTCAAGCCGAAGCCACGGATGTTGCACAGATTGACGCGGTACGCTTGGGGAGCGTCAACGAATGTCTAGCTGTAATGTTGATGGCGAAGGTCTTCGATGTGCCATGTGTTCCTCATAATGGAGCTATGGGCCTAACCGAGTTGACTTCACACCTCAGCATCATTGACTATGTTGCAGTGTCTGGCAAAAAGTCCATGTTGGAATATGCCGAAAACAAACGCCACAAGAAGTACATGCGACACCCTTCAGAAGTCCGCAATGCGCATTATGTTAGCCCGAGCGCCCCAGGTTACAGCACAGGATATAACGACGGTTGTATCGAAGAGTTTGAGTACCCGAGTGGCAGATTTTGGCGAAGCGAAATTGGTCAACAGCTCATAAATGGCCCTAAAGGGGAGCATCTGTGATAGATTTGACCTTGACTCTTAGGTCTGCAGTTAATCAGAGGTAGACCAAATTCGGAGCGCATATGAGTTGTTTGCCAGCAAACCAGAGAACACTCGAACTAGCAGAACGTAAATCTTCAGAAATCAAGTTGACAATGAAATTTCTAGTCCATGGATGTCAAGATACGTGTCTTCCTCCTGAGTTCCTTGACTATCTCAACAGTAGCCTCTAAGCTCGACTCGGATTGATGTGAAAGACTAGGGCTTCGTAACGATGCTGCCCATGGCTCAATATGGCTAATGACAATACTCTGGAGCTCTACGATGTCTGGTAATAGTGGCTGTAGGTGGGAATTATGTGCAGCCATGGTCAATATCAGAATTGCACCGAGAGAGCTACAATGAATGTCAGTACATGCAAAAGTCCACAGTGAGGTCACTCACGAAATCGAGAATGTCCAAGTGTAAGGTGAGGATCTTCCCAACATTCTGCAGGCGTTGTAAATGTATCGACGGCAACTGTCTAGACACATACGGCAATGCTCGAGAACCATGTCTGACAATTTGGTATATGCAGTATCTTGATTCTGTCCTTGAGCCTGGAGCTGTCCGAGAGCAATCGCGTGGAGGACGAAAGGCCGATATATTATATGGTGAGTTGCAAAGGATCTGATCATCAGTACTCTTTCTCTGTCATGACGAGGGCTCTGGCCGCCTTCAATGTCTACTTGGAATGGTTCCGGAATAGAGGAGCGCCACGTCTCAAGCTGACGATGAAGTTCATGACAAATTTTTTCTAATCTTGAGAGCTGGTCTGAAGTGAAAGGATGGTTACTTTCATCATCCAGAGTTCGACTTTGTGTGTAGATGGTGTTATGGACGCGATTAAGCAACCGGCGAATTGATATCTCTGCCAGGTAGTATGTCGTTTCAACATTATTATATCCATCTGTGAATGACGGAAGGGGCATCACGTCGGCAATCCTTTGCAATTCGCTTTGAGGAACGTCTAGTTCAGCCAGCCGGTCACATTCTATCATGAAACAGCTCCAGTAGCAGCGGATAATCTTCTCCTTCGAGTCTTGGTCAACGTTGGACTTGTCCAGCCTCGGCAACACAAAGTGCATAGCGTTGGAGGCCAGATTCACGAGTCTCCAGCTGAACAGCGGCTTGGCGATGTAGGAAAAGTATAAACTTGCAAGTATCAATGCCTGAACACTTGTGATCTCCGTCCTGAAGCTCCACATAGTATTGAACAGTAGATCTGGTAGCGCTTTCTGAATATACAGTACCCCGGGGAAAGTGTCTGATCCTGTCAATGGCACCTTGTCAACCGCAGATGCTAAAGCAAACACCGTCAAACACAACAATGTTTCGGAACAGCTAGCAAAGCTGGAAGCTCTAGCTTGTGCGTATACCGCTTCAAAATCTTCCCTGTCGAGCAAAGGATGGTGACAATGGACTTGTGCAAAGAATACCGACACCAAGGCATCTGTGATGACAGGATTGAGCGCCGCCGAGACGTCCATAGGACTTGACTCGACTGCGTGAAGCTGAAATGGCAAGTCATCCTTTGCTTCAAGACGGAAGAAATAGTCACATGGATAGTGCCCAAGAAGTGCTTTGATAGCAGGATTCAATAAAAGATGGTTCGCTGATGTGCTGTGTCTTTCCGGGATATTGAAGGGTGTGATTGGGATCTTGTCATAATGCATTTCGAAAATAGATGATGGTGGTTTCTGGGTCCCCTCGCATTCTGTATGAGAGATAGTAGCAGGCGAGATCGAATAAGATCCTGACCTTCCCGCATCGACCAGGATTCCCGGCTCATGGGCACCTTGCTGTCCCAGCTGCATCGGCTCTGGGTTCAAGCTTTGTAGCAGCTCCGTCAATTGTAGCGAGTTCTCGGCCAGAATCGATTCGATCCGCTGCAATGATCCCGTCGTGTCGAGGCCATTGCCTGAGGACACAGGCTGCAAAGGGAAGTCGTCGTATATACAATTTGCGTCAAGTTCCTGGCAAGTACCACATGCTGGTTTCTGAGCGTCACATCTTCTTTTACGTTTGCGACAGAGTCGACAAGCTAAAGGTACTCTGCGTCTCCGATAGCTCATGTTGTCTTGCAGTAGATCTCTGATACGCAGCCTTGTAAAAGGGTGGATTGGCCCGTTAGATTAAAGAGATGACACTTCCCTCACGAGAGGTTTGGCCGAATGCGGAGCCCCGTGGGGCATCTATAGTGGGCACCCTCACTCAATTCAAGAGCCTTTCCCCTTAACCAGACGGGGAACTCTGCCTTGTAAGCTCTCAGGAGCGGCAAATGCCGTCGCCAGCATTCCACACCCACATTAAAGACTCAGAAGTCACTGTGGCTCTCTATTTACAATCCGAGACTATGTGGTTCTGGATACAGATGAACTTCCGGAACCCCTCAAGACATCCTACAAGGAACTGAAACAAGGGAAGAAGTCGGTTCGTCAGTGGATGAAGGAGTTGAAAGGCGGCCCTTTGGGCGCCCGAGGATCCCGAGGAATCCGATGATGATCGCAGCTGGTAGAACACTGCATTTCATATACCCTTTTTGATCTTAAATTCTTCTGATCAATATCAGGAGCAGTCTTTTGCAAACATTTTGGCAGATATGCTGAAGATTATTTAGATTAAATCATAGCGATATGGTGGCTACTATAAAGCTCGGGAGTCTCCTGCTGATGCCATCCACCGCCTTCAATACGCCAGCTCCAGTTGCGAAGACCTTTTCCAGAAAGACCACAAACACTCTTTCAGAAAACCAGAGCCGTCCATTTTTACAATTGCAGATGGCGATGTCAGGGTTATCACGCCCCTATCTGACCTGATCACCTCTTTCGTGCTATCCATGTAACCTCTCGTATCAGTCACCCTTGCCTCAAACGGACGTCTCGACATGAAGTGTGGTAGTGGTGTCCTTCGCCTGATTGAAGTTCTGTTCGGTGTCCTGGCTGTTTTTTCCCGCTTCAATCCTCCGAAGCTCTGCGTTAATGAAAGCCTGTGGTCGCCTTCGTTGTGTTATCTCTCTCTTGCGGAACACGAACGGGCCGGGGTTAGATTCGAATATGTAGTCCATATCTTCTAGTGTTCGCTGTGATGTTTCCGGATAGATAGCAAATACTATTGGGAAATAGCTGTAGCAGATTATCGAAAAGACTAAACGGAGAATGTGAATTAGTACAATGGTTGTGAGTCTGCGTTTACATAAGACTTACTCAAGTAGAACCTCCAATGTAAATGCAGTACGCCAGGTTTGGTGAACTGAGCTACACAAAACGAGCTGATCCAATTGGTACCTGTTGCTGCCGCTGCACCACGGGCGCGCCAACCGAATGAATTGATCTCCGAGTTGTACACCCATGGTACTTTTGCAAATGAAGTTCCGTAGGAGAAATAATACAGGAAGAACATGGCCGTAGTCGCGGCTCCGAACTATAAGATCGTCAGCTGTCTCGTCCAAATGTTCTGCCACAAGGACAATGTTTTTTCGCTGATATACCTGGTATTTTTTCTCCGGTTCTACTTCAGCTTGTCGTAAACAAAGGGCTGCGATTAGATACCAAGAACCACATGTCAAGGCACCATAGAGCATCAACTTTCTTCGACCCACGAGGTCGATCAAGAGAAGACAGCACATTGCTGCAAATAAATATGATGTTCCATTGCATGCAGAGAGCAGACGGGCCATCTGCTCATCAAATCCAACACTTTCTTCCAATAAAGTGGGCAGGTAGTAACCAAGCGCATTGACGCCGCTGAATTGTTGCATGAGTTGGGTACCACAGGATAATAGTACACGCCGAAGATTCTGAGCTTTGTCCTTGAAGGTGAGTACGTCCTTTGTTGTTGTGCGGGCAGCATCGTAACGTTCATCTCTCAACGTGGTTTGGATGGATAAGAATTCGGAAACCACTGCTGGATCGTCTACTGCGAGGTTTTTGCCAAGCAGTCGAGATATTACTACCACTGCCTCGTCGCCTCTTTCCTTGAGAATGAGCCATCTTGGAGAGTCTGGAATAAAAGGCAAGACCATAAGGACAGCAATAGGGAATATCAGTTGGAACCCCAAAGGAAATCTCCATTGCATAGCACCACTGCCGTTGAAGTAGAGGCCATAGTTCATCCAATTGGCCAGGCAGAAAGCAGCGGTGTTCGACATACTTCCAACGACAACAAGTTTTCCGCGTATAGAAGGCTTTGTGCACTCCGCTTGATAGACAGGACATGTTGAAGAGGTAATACCTAATTAGAGATATTGTTAGTATTATTGATATCATAGGGGTTGCGGGTGTCTCCATGAGCATGAACTTCAGGTCATCCGTAGACATTGATGGGATGGTGATCGTACCCATGCCAAATCCATTGATAATCCGGCCCACGATCAACATAGGAAATTGGTAGGCAGCTATTTGCAACACTGCTCCCACAATGTTGCAAGATGTGCCAAGGAGGATTGTTCTCTTCCGTCCCATGGTGTCCCCAAAAGTGAAGGCAAAGACTGCTCCAACGAATGCGCCTAACTTAATTCCAATGTGTGAGCCTTCACATCGCCCATTTAAGCTGACCAAGGGAGAACATACCGAGAAGCAGCTAGTAGTGATACCTGATATATTTGCATTGTTGGTCTCAGGAAAGTGTTGTACAAAGTCCTTCGAAATGAGCACCCCAGAGAAAACTCCCTGTTCACTTGACATCAGTTCCGCCAGAAAAGATAGTGACCAATGGCATTCCGTACCTGGTCGTAGCCAAACCATGCCATAGAGGCTAGAAAGTTGTCAGTTCATCGCTCGAGAGACCATCAAGAGCATACTGACCTGCGTTTGCAACAGTAACAAGGGCCACAAGCTGGTTGCCACTGATGCCAGTTGCAATTCTCCCCATGTTAGGCGAACTTATCGAGGATTGTAGGAACAGTCCAGAGCAATGAATGAACAAATGAAGCAGTTCCGTAGGATTCAGCTGAATTGCAACCCCTTGAACTCGACCGCGGTGGGCCAACATGAATTTATAACCTCAGGAAGGCCAGAGACATGAGCTCAATACTTCCACTGCTGAGTCCTCGGGTCCATCTCAAGAGCAGAATCGAGAGAGTCTTGGTGTGCATTTTGCTATTGGCTGGCCCACTGATGCATCTTTGAACGGCCTAGGGAATTCTCCTGCGTCCCCGGATTGTGATGTTAGCCCCGATCCACAATTTGTTGGTACAGTACATACAGTAATAGCATAGTACATGTACCCCATGGGGAGCGGGGAGTGGCGGACATGTTAAATCCGTCCACCGAGAGCCACCATTTTATATTCAAAGACACACTAGGACGACTGGCTGTTTACCATAGTCGTATTCTAACGACTGCTTTCCCGTCGGGCGGAGAATTCTGGCGGGGAGAGGCGGAGAGATGTCCGCTCATGACTTGAATACATCACATGCTGCCGATAGCGGATGATGCCAATGCAGTTACAATGCAAGTTCAAGTCCATAAATTGTCTCATAGAGACACACAGTCCAAGCCAAAGGGCATTTCCAGCTCTCTGACCTTCTACAATGGGATCCGCTCCCCCTCATCCTCCTCCTCGCGTTCTCGTGACAGGAGCAACAGGCTTTATCGGTGCTCATGTTGTCGACAGCCTTCTACAACGGGGGGTCAGGGTCCGCGGAGCCACCAGAAGCCTGAAAAAGGCCAATCTGATGCTTCAAGCTCGTCCCAATCATCTATCTCAGCTTGAATTTGTACAAGTAGGAGATTTCGCTGAAGCTGCATCGTTTGATGAGGCAGTGAAGGACGTTGATGGCATAATCCATGTGGCCAGCCCATTTAGCTATGCCATCAAGGACAACGAAAAGGAACTGGTCCTTCCTGCAATACAAGGAGTCAAATCTATCCTACAAGCTGCAGCCACAAACCCAAATATCAAACGAGTCATCATTACTTCGTCCTTTGCATCTGTCCTGGATATTGGACGAAAGAGCCCACCAAGATTTACTTACACTGCCTTGGACTGGAATCCATTATCTTATGAAGAATCAGTCGATCCCAAAACAAGCCCCGTCATCGCTTACCGTGGTTCGAAGAAATATGCTGAATTGGAGGCATGGAATTTCGTCAAGAAGCACAAGCCTCACTTCGATATTGTGACTCTTTGTCCACCTATGACCTTCGGACCGGTCGCACATCCCATCTCAAGGCCTTCAGAATTAAATGAATCAAATGCGGGCCTATGGAATATAGCGAATGGTAAACAATTGCCGGTCGCACGTGTACCATTCTGGATCGATGTTCGCGATCTCGCACGAGCCCATGTCGAGGCACTCTTGAGGCCAGATGTGGGAAATAGGAGGTTTACTGTCACGGCTCCTGAAAGGTTTTCCTATGGTTTAGCCGCAGATCTAATTCGAAGAAACTTCGAATGGGGTCACAGTCGAGTTGTGAAGACAGTTGATGGGCAAGATACCGATGATTCGTATGACCTAGATGGCGAGACCGCCGCAAAAGACTTAGGACTTGAATACAGGACGTTCGAAGAAACTGTAACAAGCCTGATCAGCCAGGTTGCTGAGATGGAAGCGAAGACAGGCACCACCAGCTAGACAATTGGACCGATTGACCACATCGTATCAACACATTAGGGGTTCTCCTATCAGTTTATTGTCCCAAGTATTACGCCTTCTCATTCATAAGATAATGAACGTATCTTCCAAGTGAAGGAAAATTCCCCGGGATCCAGGAGCCTCCAAAGCAGAACCTATCCCACAGAAGACGTAAGGATACATGCATCAAACACAACAGGCGAAATTAATTGATGCCAATATCTTCCATTTGCTATGTCTGCAGGAAGGCGGAGGAGCTCTCCTTTCATGACCAATTTCAGAATAGCGTGTACGAAGACAAAAGGGGGCGTATTCCATCTGCTCCGTGGACTGAAGTGGATACTTCTTTCTGATGCCACTCTGACTTTTAGGACGGGCCCGGGACAGCTGCTTCAGGTAATTCTAAGGGGGGATCACTAGTATTAAAGCAATGATGAGATCATAGATGTTTAGTGGATAGGAAGAAAATAGCCCTCGGTAGTAGGGTTGGGAAGAACTAGAGAAAGGTGCCGGCGCTGCGGCCTTCGAAAACAAAATCGCGAGGTTGTTGTTCTGTGACCTGATCAATGTGAATAGCAGTCGCACATGTTTCGAGGAATAATGATTCTTGAATTTGGTCTCAAAATGACGGAGCAGAGTATCCTAAGCAGCACTTACGACACAGCTAACCCCTTTTACACCTTAATATCTTTTTTCGTCTGTCCACATTCATGACATCGGGCCCGATCTTTCATCTGTGCTCTACCACTTAGAATGTCTACGGTATCTTTGATCTTCAACCAGAATTCATCCTTTGGTCGCCTGTCCTTCCAATCGGTGGACTGACTTTCAAGGCCGTTCTCTCCACCCATTGGACTAAAGAGCACCTGGGATCCTTGGACTCCAATAACGGATGCAGAGCGAGGATCTGCTGCTATCTCATTCTTTGACTTCCCAATGAACTCCTCAATGAATTCCATGCATCTAATAGACATTCTCAGTGCACGGACTCTGTCCATTGGGCTTGGCCTGCCGCCTTGTTGATAATGTCCAGGAACGGCAGCACGGGATTCAAATTTACCCTTGGCTTCCTCCTTGATCATGTCGGCAATAAACTCGGTGGTATATGTCTCGCTCGCTTTCTCGTTTCGGAGAATGATCTTTCCTGCACGAGAAGCACCCTTGTCGTTTGCGAAGTTCTCGCGCATAAAGTCAATGTCTCGTGACAACATCTTGATATTGATGCCCTCTTCTGGAATGTAGACACATAGAGCACCGATTGCCAATCCGGCCATGGTGGCAATGTAGCCAGAACGGCCACCCTGTGTCTCGATAACGAAGACACGACGTCGCGTGGACGAAGCCGACTGGCGAATCGCATCACAGAACTGGATCAAAGTATTTAGACATGTGTCGCTTCCGAGAGAATATTCTGTACCGGGGACGTTGTTCGAGACGGTTGCAGGGAGCACAACCAATGGGATGCGAAAAGCCGGGTATTCGGATCTGGCCTTGCGAAGCTCGGAAACCGCCGTGAAAGCCTCGAAACCACCAACAACGAAGAGCGCATCAAATTTATACCTCTCAAAACATTTGGCGGTGGTGGCCATATCCTCCGACGGCAAGCTTCGATTCGTTCCAATCTCAGAACCACCTTCATTGACCCATCCGTCAGCATCAATCCATGACACCTCGCGGACAGAGCCCAGTGGTTTGTCATCATGATGTCGGCAAAGACCGGGGAAGCCGTTATGAATAGCGAGTGGAGTGTGACCTCTGGTCAGACAATATGCAACCGCTGCCCTTGTGGCTGCATTCATACCGCCAGCAGGAGCACCAACGTGTACGATAGCAATACGTAGTCGCTGGGTTCAAGTCAATAAACAATCTCAAAACGGGCTATGCCAAATACCTTTTCTTCTGGCAGTCTAAGTCCGGGGTGGTCTGTGGAAGTCGTGATCATGTATTTGTTGAAGTAGTCTTTGAATTCGACGTCTCGCAGGTCCATGGCTCGATCAAAGTCTTTGGCTTTAATTGCAGCTGTTACGGACTTTGTGAGGGCTACAGTCTCCATTAACGGCGACCTCTCAATTTTGTTTTCCCTAATTGTGATGACAGGAGTTGGGGTTTGTGGTGTGGCTTCAAGTACCGCCTTGACAGCATCGACGCCCTGGAGGGTGGATAGCCAGCGGTCGTAGAAGCAGGCGTAACCTCCTCGCTGAGTGTGTCCGAGGATGGTCACCCGAGTGTCGAGACCAATTCTATCCGTCAGCAGATCCTTTATGTGATTTGGTGTGATTTTGTTCAATTCTCTGTCATGGGCACCTTCAGCGACAATGACGATTGTTCTTCTCTTGCCAAGTTTCCTATGTTTTGTAATGATGTCGCACATCTGCTCCTCCCAGCCCACCCTCGGCGGCTTCTCTGGAATGAATACATAATCCGCACCGGTCGCAATAGACGCCATCAAGGCCAGCCAACCACAATGTCTGCCCATGACCTCGATGATAAATCCACGCTGATGGGAACCTGCAGTGTCGAAGACATCATCAACCGAATGACAGATTCGTTCCAATGCGGAGAAGCAGCCGATCGTGGCATCTGTCCCGGACATATCGTTGTCGATCGAACCCACCAATCCAACGATGTTCAAGTGCTTGTAAGGTTCTATCTGTGTGTCTGTGAGCTCTCCTGTCTTGACCAGCTCCTCCAGCAAGCCGGGCCATTCCGAGCGAAATTTGTCGGCACCAGTCAAACTACCATCTCCTCCGCAAATGACGAGAGCATCGATACCTCGCATGATCATGTTCTTGGCTGCCTGCAGACGCCCAGGCCTCTCCATGAAAGCCATACATCTTGCTGTCCCGATGATTGTGCCTCCTCTTGACAGAAAACCTCGAACGTCATCCCACTGCATCTGTTTGATCAAGTCGCCGCCCTGAACCAGCCCCTCGTAACCTTCGTAGATGGCATATGCCTCGCAGCCATGATGTATAGCAGTTCTCACAACCGCTCGTACCGCACCATTCATACCGGGTGCATCACCACCGCTGGTCATGACACCAATGCGGCGCTTCTTCGTAGGCGCGGGAACTCCGTTGAGCTCCGCCATGTTTGTAGTTGTAGCTTTCCCGGGGGGTTATTGATGGCAGTTGAAAGTCGAGAAAATAGGAGAGATAATGGTATAATAGGGAAACGAAAGGTCGTTGTAGAAGAGATTTCCAAGAGCGCGGTAAGAAGAAGGGTGAAGCAAGTTGTTGAAAAGGTGTTAATAGGGCCGAAGAATCGAATGGGTGACGCTGATGCTACAGTAAGTTGCCGTTAGGTTTTGCTTGTCATGGATGAGATGGATCGTTTTCAGTTGAGACTGCAAAGAGGGTCCCACATCGTTTGAGGGTTACTCGGAGTATTGCATCACTGCTTTTTCCCTCCAAGAAATGAAAACGAAAAATAAGAAAAAATTCAAACATGAATTGTTTCGTGGAAAGACAAGGAGGAGCTTGGGACTCTTCTTGCTATACAGAGTACTTGCTCTTCCTTGCAGCTTCTACTATATCATATCCGAACCTGATGTCCTCCGAGAGCTATACGCTGTAGTACTCAGAGCAAAGCCTCGACCAGCAACAACTTTTCTTTTTCCAATGCCCCGCGTCAATCTTTAAAGCTCTTTGCTTTGCTTTTCATCCTTGAACCGCTAGTTTAGCGTAATTAGCAGGTACCGATGATTAGCCATGTTCGTCATTGTCGTTGATTACAGAGTAGCTGTTTTGCTGTGCCGGCCCCTTCCTAAGATTGTTCTGTACCGTTGCTGTTTCTTATCTCGTTGAGGAAAGGGAACTACAGTCCATCGTGAGGCATAGCAATGGGAATCCCACGCAATAATCCTGAACAAATCCGGACTCTGCCTGGACCCGAGATGTGTAAGATTGTCACAGTAGGACAGTGCTCGAGCATTCATTCTAGTAGCACTCTTGTCAGATGAACCAGAGATTGGTGGAAGACGTTTGAGGAGCTGAACTCGAAGCACATATTCGATAGGATGGATATGACTTAATTGCAGCACAATATACGGTCGGCTAGGACATTTGAGAGACTTGTTGAGATTTCTTGTCAAGACAGACCAAGTAGTTGGCAGATTACGGTCTTTCAGATAGGTCATCTTCGCCATCAAGATCTCTAATAAACCTTGCGTGTCTTTTTAATCCCATATCTATGATAAGCCCTTTTTCTCATGGCAAAAGTTCAGATTGTGCTTCATGCATTCAAACTACTCACCTGCGGCCCAAATTTGTTATCATCTAGGCCGACTCTGACAGTAGACATTGCATTCTCAGCATGTATCATTCTACTTCGGTATGAACCTACCATGAGAAGATTCAATCTCACCAGACTACCAATTTTTTGTTGTTTTATATATATATACCTTGATTCCAAAATTACCACATTTTGATGCATAAATTCAACACACTTACGGCCTGTTGGCGCAATGGTAGCGCGTAGCTCTCCTATATTGTTAAAGCTAAGGTTGAGGGTTCGAGTCCCTTGCAGGTCGATTGAGAAAACTGTTTTTGTTGTTTTTGGGCCTGTTGAAAAGAATTTAGTCCTCTTTTTGGTATGATGGAAGGATATGTTGCATGTACTACTATCTATGTACATAGTAGGTGGAGGCACTGGCAAAAAGTGGGACTTACTAGCTGCTTATAGTGAAGTACCGGACTGCTACGTACCAACAGAACAGTCCTTATACATACATAGTAATTAGTAAATAACTACAGTAAAGCTCAAAGGTACGAATTAAATTACCCTAATTGTTGTTTCAGAGCCTCATGAACTGCTTTTCAAATCTCATTGAACACTTGTACTGTATATTCAAAAGTCCCAATGGACAGAGCAGATCACATACCTCTGTTATAGATCATTTGGTTACTCTGAGGTGGCTCCGGTTTGTGTTGGTCGTAACCAATTGGACCTGTGGATTTATGAAATGATTCGCAAAGTAAAATTTATAACTTATTCCGGAACGTTGCAAAGTCAATCCACCCGTTGTAATTACTCCATATAACGTACCTGTATCAATATCCATAGATTTCTTGTTTTCTATTAAATCGCGATTATATTGCTTCATTTTCTGTTTCTAAGCCTCTATAGACATTTGGATTGGCATGGTGCAGCTTGCACCTCTTTCAAATTGATAGACAGATAGCTCCACGCAATCGATTTACGCATTTATTAATATACAGCTACAATCCGGCCATTTCAATCTCAACAGACCGCGACAGATTTCTTACGGGCAAGAATGAACCGCCATGCCGCAGCCGTGGCCGAGATTGCCTCGAAAGTCCGACAGTTCTACGATCTCAAAGTGCCTTTCCGGATCTCTCACGGTAGCACGAATAGCACACGCCTTTCCACGCGACGGGAGAACCAGATCATCGACACCAGCGCCCTTCGCCATGTTATCAAAGTCGACGTGCAGAAGAAGACGGCTCTTGTCGAGCCCAATGTCCCTATGGACAAACTTGCTGATGCCACGATGAAGTACGGTCTGATTCCGCCTGTTGTCATGGAGTTCCCCGGCATCACAGCCGGCGGAGGATATGCAGGAACGAGTGGAGAGAGTAGTTCTTTCAAACATGGCTTCTTTGATCGAACGGTCAGAGAAGTTGAGATGGTCCTTGCTGACGGGGAAATCATCAAAGCAAACGAGTCGGAAAAGGCAGATTTGTTTCACGGGGCTGCTGGAGCTCTGGGCAGTATGGGAATCACTACGCTTCTCGAAATCAATCTGGAGGATGCCCATTCTCATGTCGAAACAACTTACCATCCTGTATCAAGCATCTCAGAAGCCGTTAGCAAAATCCACGAACTCACCACCCGTACCGACCTGGATTACGTGGATGGAATCCTCTTCTCCCCCACCCACGGCGTTCTCGTGACCGGCCGCCGGACCAACAATCCAGATCCTTCTCATACGACTCGCACCTTCACCAACTCCTGGGACCCATGGTTCTACCTCCACGCTCAATCTACAACGACCAAGAACCCCAATCCTCAGAACCCAACCGTTGAATCCATCCCTTTGTATGACTACCTATTCCGCTACGACCGCGGCGGGTTCTGGGTCGGCCGATCCGCCTTCCACTACATGCTGAACTTTCCTTTCAACCGTTTCACTCGATGGTTTCTTGACGACTTCCTCCGCACACGAATGCTATACAAAGCTCTCCACGCAAGCGGATATTCGCGACAATACGTGGTCCAAGACCTTGCCTTACCATACGAAACCGCCGAGCAATTTATCGACTATACCGTTGAGAAATTCAACATCTGGCCCCTATGGCTCTGCCCTCTAAAGCAAAGCCCGGCTCCAACAATGCATCCTCACATCATCCCCATCTCCCAACCATCACACTCAACCATCTCTCCACCATCAGACCCCTCCTCCCTTCCACCAATGCTGAACATCGGTCTCTGGGGCTTCGCACCCCCCACGTCATCCTGCCCCCGCGCCTTCACAGCCCTAAACCTCGACCTCGAAGCCCGCCTCAAACAATTTGGCGGGATGAAATGGCTCTACGCAACCGCCTACTACAGTTCCTCACAATTCTGGGAGATGTTCGATAAGAAATGGTACGACAGTCTGCGCAAGAAATATCGCGCAGAAAGTTTACCCAGCACCTTTGACAAGGTGAAGGGAAAGGGATCGGATGTTAGTGAGGAGGAGGAGGAGGGAAAAGAAGGGTGGAAAATGAAAAGTTTGAGAATCAGACCAATTGGTGGGTTGTATGGGATTTGGAAGGCCATGTGGAGTGGAGAGTGGAGGGGAGTTAGGAGGGGAAGGTGGGAGAGTATCGATTTGACGGGAGTTGAAGAGGAGACGGAGGAGGAGAGGAAGGCAAAATAGATGGACGAGGAAGATATGTAGATAGATAGATAGATAGATAGATATATGGACATATTAACTTAATACTAAATCACGTTTCGGTCTCGATCGTGAATATATATATATATATAGTCCACGCTGTACAAATTGATTCGATTCACTCAAAATTCCTCGATTCCTAAACCCTCATATAGCTAACTAACTGATCCTTACCATGAATCAAGAATCAGCTGGTGCCGTGTGATCCTGTTAACAAACAAAGACATGCATATCTAGCCAATCATTTCAACGAAGAAAGAACCGACCACCACTCAGTCACTTTCTTTCACCATTTCCCGCAACTCACTCAATCAATCCCATTCCATCATCATCTATCTACCTAACCCCCGACCTGAACATTTTTGGTATAACTATCCGGTCCCTCAGTCGATCTCTCCACATCTACATTATCATGCTTCTTTTCCCTGTTCCCGAACCCCACCAGGCCCCCAAATAGACCTCGATTATTACCATGATGTGTGATGGGTTCGTATTCCACTCCGTCAATAGCAACAGGCGGTTCGTTGAGTAGGTACATGAACCAGTAATATCCGCCGCAGAAGATGGCGCCACCGATGATGTTGCCTAGACCGGCGGGGATGATGCCTTTCCAAATGTAGAGGCCAACGGTGATGTCAGGGGCGCCTTGCCAGATGCCCATGGGGATGAAGAACCTGGGTGGGGAAAGAGGATGGGGTTAGTTTGGGGGTTTGGTAGGAGTAAGGTGTTGACTGTGACGAGAAGGGACCGGAGCGGTAGTTTGATGGAAGGATTGAGTTGGAGATGGGAGGAAGGATATGATAGGACGTACATATTTGCGACAACGTGATCGAGGCCAAGAGATACGAAAGCGAATATTGGCCACCAGATCCCAACAACCTTGGAGACGAGCTCTCGACCTTGCATACCAAAGAAGCAAGCAAGACAAACCAACCAATTGCACCCGATCCCGCGAAGGAAAATCATGTGGAAATCAGGTGACACTTGTTTCTTTGTGGCGAATTTGATGGCTTCTTCTTTGTATGGAGATGTGTCGAAGACACCGCCATCTGTCAAGAGATCGTTAGGAATCTCGCACAATCAGTCTCACAGAGATGGAAACTTGCATCCGAAAATGATAGCGACCATGAACAGTGACCCAGCAAGATTTCCCCAGAAGGTGATGAACCAGTGCAACAGCATCTTTGTTACCGACAGTCGTCTGTGCAATACTGAAACCGTGGTGTACATAAACGTTCCGGTACAAAGGTCTGCTCCAGTTAAGACGATCATCACCAAACCGTACGGGAAGACCATAGCACCAAGCATTCGAATCAAGCCAGGGGCATTAACTTGGTACCATGGACTGGTGTTGGTGCTGAGAGAGGTAGCCGCAGCGAAGGAAAGGAGTGCACCAGCGGATATAGACGAAAGGAAAACTTTCGACATAGGCATGTTCCCTTTATGGACGCCGGCTCGAGAGACCATTTCAATCACTTGCGACGGTGTATACGCATTGTAATTGAACGAGGAAGCCATCGTGGCGACAGTGAGGGCACAAATCCAAAGGCAGCAGTTGTCGTGGGAAATACTGAATTACTGACTCTGGCAAAAGAACATCAGGCTACCAAGGCTCGAGAAAGTTTTGGGAGGACATAAAGAGGCCGAGGATTGCCTTCGAATATAGGACATGGGAAGCTTGTAATCTGATCTCGAACTAGCCCACTTTCAACCGGGCCCCCCGTTATATGTGAGATCAGAGCCGTGCTGATTGGTAAAATGATCATCCTTTAGATTGAGATGAGTTCATACATTCTGCGTGGCCCCATGTCATACCTGCCCAACAAGCACTACCAGTTTTCCCGTCTTTTCGACCAATCTCATACGTTCGATGAGCTAGGTTCATGAAATCGCGTCTCTGATACGCAATGATCTATGAATGGGCTATCGGTAACAAAGACTCTTGTGTCATGTCCAACACAGCTCCTTCGAGCTGTTGAACACACAAACTGAGACACAATCTTCTTAGCGAGGCTGTTGATCTAGAATAGTGTGATATGAAACCAACCCCGGATTGGTACCCCGCGCGGAGCTTGATTCAATGCTTAATCGACAAGTTGCGTGGATCAATAGTCAATATATGATGGTGACTCTGTTCAGCAAATCAGCGGCTCTGATTGGGAAAGAGTTGGGAGTTGGTAGAACGTTTTGCCGCGCTGGATTACAGCTGACAGGGATCTGACTGGCCTGCGGGGTCTTGGCAGCATGGACCCCTCTGCATAAGCTTAGTGGCGTATTAAGGTGTCTCTCGGCAGGACTCTGATGCTTCCTCCTCAATTCAGATTAATACAAGTGAAAGCAACTCTAGTGCAGTTACAGAGAAGGCTAGAAGAGAAGCGGTCGGCTCTCGTAGCATATACCGAGGGTCGGGTTCTGCTGCAAGGCTGACTTTCCACCCTGTCCTTATTCGTGCAATCAAGAATGCGAGAGATATGACGGGGGCTGATGGTGGCTGCTGGGCTGTTATTTGGGTACCAATTGAATGTATGCAGTCGCTGGAAGTCGTTTTGGTTGGTAACCAGTCGAATGGTGTGCGCTGGTGCTGGCGTTGGTATTAATTCGACGTCAAACTCTGGCCACTACATGCATTGATATTCCAAGTTGTAATAGCGGGCTGACTGATTTTGATAGGGTCCGGAGCTTGTGAAGCATGGGCGGCTAGACTGTTCGAGCAACTGCAAACTGATGGACACAAAGTGTAGCCCCCTCATCACTATCAGGTAGCCTGCGTCCTTGCAAGATTGTTCCGGCGGAGGGCCAGAATGCTATGAGCACCGAGCCTAGTCAGACAAGCTCATGTTATGTGGATGTCTGTCGATATCGTAGAGACTTTGGGTTCGACCAAAGGAGCGATGACAGTAGCAACAGCGTAACTGTTTTCATGAGATATGGTACATAGGCAGGCTTGCTCAACGATTTCGCCGGTAACGTCTTTCCTCTCATAGAGCACTTCTACCTCTCCTTGAGGTTGCACTTGGACCCGGACATCTTTCTGGCCCAAAGTTCGAGCGCCGAGAGCTTTCCTCGCTGCTTCTTTTGCTGCCCAACGTCCTCCTAGGAAATTGCGGAGCTCGGACAAACTGCCCGTCTTGTCCCGTCTCGAGCTGGATGATGCTTTTATCGACGTCCAATCTGGTACTCTTCTGTCAAGGTCCGTGATCTCATCCGGGTGTAGTATCCTGGAAGCGAATCTCATTGCTTGACCCCTGACAATAATCCTTTCAATGCGTCCCAAGTTACATATATCCGTTCCCAGCCGAAAGGGAAACGGGAAGGCAGTTTTTCGCAATGCCATGATGTGCCAAAGATCAAATCAGTTGCCTGATGAGCTTCAGGAAAACTTTCGAAGGATTACAGCCTAGACAAGTGAATTTTGGGACATAGTAAGACTATCTGCACCTCCATTGAGAAGCTATTCGAAGCAAGATGGCCCAGTACTTCGTAATTGGATTATGTGGGGACTATGGGAACGGTTCAGTGGGGACTCCATCTTCGTCGTATGCCTCTGAGAGCGGTAGAACAAGAACACAGTGCCATTCCATACAGCTACATAATACATTGCACCTTGAGTAGAGCAGATGTGCCTTGAACCAACTCATTTGAAGGAAGGCAATGATTCAAATGTGGAAAAAGTATAATAGATCATGGGCAGTGTCAAGGGTTTTTGCACCGCTCGGTGTAGCTCCGAACTTCGGTTTGAGCAAGCATAAAAAGATACATAATACAGGGCTAGAGATCATGCGTGGGCCACACGAATTTTCTTTAATCCTGACTTCGAATACATCTCTCAACCTCAAGTCTGATCTTTGATTACGAGGAAAATCAGAACCAATTGTTGAGAAGAGCTCCACCTACCATGATCAATGGCAATCCCGATATTGGGATACACCAATCATGTGCTGTAGCAGTCTTGGTATTGTAGTCCCCCCCCTTGACTTCTACCTATGGACGTATGCGCGACTGATAAAAATACATTTGTCACATAGTCAGAATCAATACTAACGCCCCAAACTTTCACCAGGTTTGGGGATTAGGTTGTATATTCGAGACAGGAGTGACAATTACGAAAAACAGAAGAGCGAGATGGAAAACCCGGATAGTAAGAAAGAGAGTTGCCATAGGCTGGACACGTGCAAAGGATCAATACGACATGGGAGGATTCCACATCCCGTGCTTTGAGACGGCATTTGATACCAGGAACCGATCTGGATAGAGCCTATTTCCTGCTGAGAAGTCCATATACGTTTTGCCGTGCTTCCCATTCGGTTGGCGGAGCCTGTAAACCCCATTGCTGTAAAAGCTCGATGCTGGAAATGCGTCAGCGCTATGCCATCTCCAGTCCCCAGAGGTATCAACCATAGTCCACCACGCAGACTGCTGCATCAAAAACGCCTCACGACATCTCAAGGACAGCGAGTTGAGACATAGGGACGACGACACAACAACACTTATGGTGGCTTCAAGCAAAAAGTAGCGCAAGACAGCCTCATGAGTTCAAGTAAGCAAAAATGTTCTGAAAGATCTTGTATTGTCGAAGTCATCTATTCGGCTTCATTTCCGCCATTTGCGACAGTTCTTTTGCTATATGTACAGTCGGATCCGTTTAAGGCGGAGGTATCGTATGAAAGATAATTTCTCAATGCTTTGCCTTCTCATCTCCATCTGCGGCCTTCAAGAAGTCCCTGAATCATCGTCAATAATGGTCGGAGCGCAAGGTTGCGGAACCTCTTACTGTATGAATGTCTCTTCATCTTTGCTCGAAGCGTTGATTGGAGGGCTGGCAGCAGTCGCTTTCTTACCGCCAGATGTAGCAATACCGATTCCTAGAGAGATTGTTCCCAAGACACCGATTGCAAGCTGTAAGTTAAGTTTCGTCAGACGCCGTTTACTCCTATGCACCAGGAACAATACTCACGATGTGGGAGCCGACTTGGCGACCGGCAATGTTGTATTTAACGACCATATTGATTGATGGAGATGGAAGAAAGAAGTATTCGCGGAATTTGGTTGGACAAGTTTGGGCAATTGGAATTGAAAGCTCATCGAGATGTCCGACGACTTTGAGCTCCAAGCAAACTAGAGGTAAAATACGCTAACGTATGGGAAGTACATGTAAATTAACAATGTCCGCAATTTTAGAATATGAGTTTGGTTGCGTATCGTCGAGGAGAACGTAACGGCGTAACGGGCATAAGCAAGATCCCGAAACAGCAGTCGGCTCGCGAGGTTCCCCGGATTGCTTCACTGATGAGATTCACAGACACCTTTACCTCCGCGCAGTATACGTTCAATTCACCTACTCGAGAGCCAAATCGCATACGGCATTACGAGCTTCGGCTTAGAAAAATGGGTTGGTTTGGATCCGACAAGAAGTCAGAAGAACAGTCCTCTGCGCAGACAAAACAACAGCCACCTGAAGATGTGTCTAAACCAATACCCAGACAAAAATTGCCTACAGATTTACAGAAAATTATAGATAGGGAAGATGACTTTTTCGACCGCCTCTATGAGGGAAAGTACGTACATATGATCTATACTTGGAATCGATATCTATACGCATGAATGAGGACATCTTGGTTTTCAACATTGCTTATGTTGTATCAATCGCTAATGATGACTCTACAACAGTGTCGAGGATAGTACAGAATCCAATGTTAGATATGCCGCATATGCCGCTCGGGCGAGAACCATCTTGATGAGCGCACACCGTTATGTGGCTTATACTTCTGACATTGGAGAGTCGTTCCGCCCGGTTGCTCATCCCTTTCTCGTTAGGGGAGCATATGCTGTCTCATGGGCATACCTGATTGGAGATGTTAGCCACGAAGGTTACAAAGCTTACCAGAGGAACCAACATACCTTGGCGCCATCTACACAAGCATATCAAAACGCAACCGGTATGTCGGCGCCAGCTGGTTCCGAAGCTTCAGCAGTCATCGGAGGATCTGCTGCCAACAAGATACCCTTGATCGATGACTGGAGGGTTGTGGTTGCACAGAGATCCGTGTTTCAGAGCATTGCCAGCATGGGTTTGCCTGCATTCACCATCCATAGTATAGTGAGATATTCCGGTAGAGCCATGAAGAATGTAAAGAACGTTACGCTCAGATCATGGGGTCCTATTGGTGTAAGTGCTTCACTGTATATGTTTGATATCAGTATTGACTAACTTGGATCTAGCTCGGTCTTGCTGCTGTGCCAGCTTTGCCGTATATGTTTGATGAGCCGGTTGAAGAAGCTGTGAATTGGATTTTTCATACAGGGCTGAAGGCCTATGGCGGTGAAGCTGCGGTCGCAAGTCAAGTACCTAAGAAGCATGGCCATAGAGATATTGAGGGCCAAGACAAGAAGATCAAGGAATTATAGTCCTACCTGAAATTCTTCACTGCATGGCAAGGCGTTTTAAGTGTGAACGAAACCTCTAGTATCATAGGATTACCATTCCACTCTGGTCTGTAAGCCTTGTAATGTGCTCAGACCAAATCCCAGTATACAAAAATCTACCTATCCATATCTTAATACATATTCCGGGTACTTTTAACGTATTTCGTATGTCACCAAGGTCAATCAGCGTTGAACGAATATGTCAGTGTTTCTTTGATACTTTGTATTCGCGATGGAAGCTTAATAGCCGATGTCGGGCGAGATAAGACCGCAGATAGGGGTGCCGTTTGGGAAATCCTCCGGGCTTACAGTATTTCCGTACCATAGCTCCAATCGAATCTTCTTTCTTATTCAGCGCTGCTGATAATTATTACTCATAAACAACTTGTCGATCGAATCTCTTTGTCGTGTGCATCACAGCCCGACAGGTATGCATAGCCCGAGTACGCAGTCATGGACGGTGCAAAGGGGAAGATTCCAGCAGCGAATCCAGATTTACTGCTAAATAGCCCAAAAAGTAACTGGAATACAGCTCAGCTTGGTTATCGTTTGGGCGTGGATGCATATTCGGCTGTCAGCGCAGCTACTTTGGTTGCGCCGATAGTATGCGTGATTGACAGGTAATGTATCTCCTATGCGCTATGGACCAAACTTGCTAACGACTCGACAGAGCAATTGTCGAAAATGCGTCTACGGGAAAATCTACAACCTTTCGCGATTGCTTTTTCCGCTCTCTAAAGCCTCTGATCACGGCGCCGCATAGATTTCTAGTCTCAAAACCTTTCGCCCTCATATTTTCTCTTTATTTCTCGACCTACGCAACGGCCAATGTCTTTGACACTCTCTCCTCGACTGTCAATGCGAAACCGGCATCGACTGTCTCTGCTGGACTTCCTAAGTTCGCGGCGACATCGGCGGTCAACATGTCTCTATGTGTTTACAAGGACTCATACTTTGCCAAATGGTTCAATGGAGCTTCTACGGCCACGTCTGTTGCGTCGAAGATCCCCAAAGCGTCCTTTGCCTTGTTTGCATTGAGAGATAGCATGACCATCTTTGCGTCGTTCAACCTCCCACCTCTCCTGGCACCGAAGTTTGCGGAGCTCCCAAACCAGATCGGCAAATATTTCGACACAGAGAAGAAGAGGAGCAATGCGGCACAGTTCTTTACACCAGCTGCGATGCAAGTATTCAGTACTCCCGTTCATCTTCTTGGGTTAGACTTGTACAATAGGCAGGCAAAATTGGGCTTTGTAGAACGCTTTGCGCGTGTGAGGCGCGATTGGGCAATTAGTGCTTTTGCACGGATGGGTCGGATTATTCCAGCATTTGGGGTTGGCGGCGTTGTCAATGGCAATGTCAGAGCGAGCCTGATGCCTGCATAGATGTTTGGGGCTTCGATCATTGCTTTGGGATACGATAGAATAACCTTCAGGAGCCAGAAGTACTGTACCATACTTTTTGTAGAACAGCGAGGCGTCTTGGTGAAATCCGACATTATGTATTTATTGACTGCAATGAAGATTAGGCCTTCGGCTTGGGAGCTGAGTATATACCTTCGTACTCGTGCCTAAATGAGTGCGTCGTAGATGCCATGAACTCTTGGTAGGGCCAAACAACAGTAGAGCTTTCATGACCGAGGTGAACTGAAATGAGGAACGATTGAGCGAGGGTCTCCCGCAAAAACAGGCACCCAAGTCAAGTTGAAATTTTCTGGAAATGCCAATTCAGAGCATGGATGGAGGTTGAAATGATGTCGATCTGTAGGTATTTTGCGACCCAAGAGCTTGTCGATGCAAGTCATTCAATCTCTTATCGAAGCTTGGAAACGCGAGGACATTTCGTTATCGAACCAATGTCCGTGCGTTATGTAAGCTTTGGGGGGTGTGGAGTGAGGCTCCAGACGAGTTCAGGGCAACTTTGGAAAAGAAAGTGAGCGGGCGGTTCAAAAAGCCGCTAAGCACAAGCAGCTCAACTCCATTTGCTGAGAGTTGCATGTGTGTCTGTAGATGTACAATTGCTGCACTTCAATCTTGTCAATCACATACAGCCCGACTTTGGTCATTGATCATTCATGGTCGCTTCCCTCTCACCTATTTCTTGACCTTCTTCTTCGCTCTGCCACAGCAATCTCAAATATCGCTAGTGTCGATTGCGCACCATTACCACGATCCCAGAACCCTCACTGTTCAGAAGACAGTGGCTGCAGTCATGAATAGAGGTGAGTCAATACCTTCCCTGCCCATCCTATATCGATAAGCCTGGAGCGCGACATGATGTGCGGCGCAAGGTGTGCCACTGTCTCAGTTGCACAATTCCTGGAATCTGCTAGCAGGGTCGCATGCGCAAGGACGTCGAATGGTTTGACTTGCCCCAAGGTTCAGACAAACAATATCATGTCGTGCGACTTTCCTTGGCAGACATTGGCCTGGTGGATTGTGACTGGATGTGTCGCCATGACTGGACTGAGGTCAATCGGGAAGCAACATATGCCGACGCTGTGCCCATAGTTGCTGATGTCCACGACCTGTTGTGAAAGATAGATGCTGACAATGACTGTCCTAGGTCCCGGCCCTGCGCCGCTGAGGGGAATCCCTGGCTTCCAAACCCAACAGCAGAGTCATGCACGAAATGCTCCTGTCAACACCGCAAGAGTACCAAACGGAAAACTTGGTATGTCTGGTTCATATCTTCAGGAATGTTTAAGAGCTTCGCTTCGCTTCGAATCACTGGGAAAGGAAGGAACACGGCAAGAGGAAGGACTGACTGACGATGTGTAGGCGGTGGTGCAAATTGGGGATTCGGGTTGCCTCAAGGCGGGTCTACAACCGGTATTCAGAACGTGCAGTCACGAAGCGTAACCGGGACGATGGGTTCGTTTGCACAAAGTCTAGCTGGCTCACAACCTGCGACACCACTTGATCCTTCGTAAGTCAAACATCAAACAGTTCAACATTTTTAATCGCCTTCCGTTATGGATGGCCGTCGTGGATACAGAGCTGGGTACCGTGGCCGGGTCCGCGGTTGGGTCCGCGGTCAACGCAATTGGCATTACCCTCCATATGTCGCAGATGCTAATAGGTTTCCTTACAACAGAGAGTTCCCCAGCCTTTCAGGAGCTCCTCAGTCTCAAACACAGAATGCAGGCCAAGCCGTCTGGGGCAATGCAAGGTTAGGTCAGCAACAAGGCAATACTACAAGACCACAACAGTCGAATCCTTCTCAGACATCACATTCCTCCCAGCATCCGGGTCAGCAATCTTCACAACCGTCGCATCCAGACCTCTTTCCAACAGGTCAGCAATTTGCAGATGGCCTGGATGAATTCCGGCACGGTGCTCAAGGTATTGGTGGCCAACTTTCAAGTGGCCAACAACCACAGACAGGAAACATTGAGGAATTTCCACCACTAGGTCGCGATGCTCCATCTGGACTTGGTGGCCAATCTCAAGAAAGAAGGAGTAGCCTTCTGCAAAATAGCGGAGCTTATGGATCGATTGGTAGCATGGGGTTCTCAGGTCTTGGACAGCAACAGCGAAACCCTTTGTCAAATCCACAAGATAGAATCACTTCTCCAGCTTCAGGAGGTATGTTCCATGTCTTGATAATGGTAATTCGCAGCTAATACTTGCCAGCTCTCTCTAGTACACGCTCGCCAATTCCACAAGGTCAAAATGGAACCATTGGTGACAAGCTTGTGAGTTCAGTCGGTAGCCAATTTCACTTCGCCGGTGCTAACATTTTCAGAACTCCATCGGAAACGAAAGTGGACGACGTCAAGATGAATTCGGTACTCAAGATCGAGGTCCAACAGCAAGTCGAGAAGCGCATAATGCCTTTTCAGGAAGCGAGTCACCGACCATTGACCCAGAAGACATCCCTAATTATTCTCAACTGAGCGCTCAAGACAAGTGGGGTCTGCCGGGTCTTCTCGCCATTATTCGTCACCCAAGTCAAGATATTGCTCACCTTGCCATTGGCCATGATCTCACAGGACTAGGTCTTGACCTTAATTCCCAAGAACCTCTTCATCCAAACTTCGCCACCCCATTCGCACCAGGTACAACAGCTCGTCCAGTTGAAACCGATTTCACTCTCCCAACCTGCTATTCCGTTGCCAACGTTCAGCCTCTTCACGAACGGATTCCCAGCTTCAGCGAAGAAACCCTGTTCTACATTTTCTATACCCGTCCCCGCGACATCATGCAAGAACTTGTTGCCGACGAACTCATGGGTCGCAAGTGGAGATATCACAAGGTCGAACGAATGTGGGTCACTCGAGACGATACCTTTCCCAATCCAGTCGAAGTCGAACCCCGAGTCAGCGAGAGAGGAGTGTATCTATGGTGGGATTACGAAGGCTGGAAAAGAATCCGAAGAGAATATACCCTGAGATACGAAGACCTAGACGATAGGATGAGTCGACAAAACTTCGGTCAATTAGCGGCAATGGCACAACAAATGAACGCTACTCGAACCTGAACTATTCCGAATCCCCGTCGTGTAGTCTGGGCCGATTGTTGTTCATGATATCAAAGAAAGTGGCATCTTATCATTACCTGCTTCATTTTTCAATCGACCCAGGCCTACCAGACAGACAGAGAATTCGAGTTGATTCATAAACCAAGCTTTTGAGAGATTCACAAGTAAATTTTTTAAACAAAAACTCCATTTTTACTTGACTGATCAGAGGACTCTTGATCACAATGAAAAAACAAAAAACAAAGATGATGTTCTAAGTGATAATTTCTCCTATTCCCATGGATTTGTCATTTTCCGTTTGATAAGATTGTATTGTTCTGTGACCCTGAATTGTACTGTATTATTCATGTACAAAAGCGTGATGAACATTTACTGTTCTTCTTCTCTTCCTCTTCCTCCTCTTCCTCCACTTCTGCTATCGGGAGTATCTATCTATGTATTGATCTACCTCTCTGACTACCTACCTATCCACCTATATCCAACATATCGTATTGTGTATCACCTTATAATTTGGCTCTAACGGAAGCCTCTTCGGGACCGATCAAAGGATCATACACGCCCAGACCCAGAGTATCGCTGGGGACGGTGGTAGAGTGCAGACTTAGACCTCTGGTATCTATCATGGAGGGATTGAGATCTTCGACTCTACTGGCTCCGATCAATCTCATGTTCATGGTCATTTCGTCTTTGAGTAGTTGCATTGCACGATCGACGCCGGGGAGACCGTAGGCGGACATGGCGTAGAGGAAGGGACGACCGATGCCGACGCCTTTGGCGCCGAGACAGAGGGCCTTGATGATATCTGTGGCTCGGCGGACGCCGCCGTCGATGTAGATTTCGATTCGGTTTTCCCACCCGCGTTCGCGGAGGAAGGGCATGACTTCGGCAAGGACTTCGATTCCCGATCGGGCAAAATCGAGTTGGCGGCCGCCGTGGTTGGAGAGGACGACGCCGTGGACACCGATTTCGATGGCGCGGATCACGTCTTCGACACATTGCACGCCTTTGAGGATGATGGGCATGTTGGTGACGGTCTTGAACCATGGGATGTCTTTCCAGGAGAGGGAGGGGTCGATGAAGGAGGAAATGGCGCGGGCGGCACCCTGGGAACGGTCTACGTCTTCGCCGGAGGTGTTCTGTACGTTGGAGCCAGTATCGGAGAACTTGGATCGCATATCCTTTTCGCGGCGGCCGAGCTGTGGGGCGTCAACGGTGATGAAGAGACCTTTGCAGCCACGCTTTTCGGCGTGTTTGACGATTCGTTCGGTCACGGAACGGTCTTTGTTGACGTAGAGTTGGAGCCACTGGACTTGGTCGGGTTGGGCGGCATCGACGATTTCGTCGAACGAACAGGAAGCAAGGGTCGGTATCATTTGAATGACGTTGTGTTTGTGGGCTCCGCGGGTGAGCACGACTTCACCTTCTGGGTGACCGAGTTTGCCTAGGGCCGTGGCGGTAACGTAGAAGGGGATGTCGACTTTCGTGCCAAGCATGGTGGTGGATAGGTCGACATTCTCTACATCGACAAGGATCTTCGGTCGGAACCAGATTTTGTGGAAGGCGCTGTGGTTTTCCCGCATTGTGATTTCATCGTCGGCCCCGGATGAATAGTACGCCCACGCCGTCTTCTTCATGACTCGGCGAGCAACGGCTTCGAAGTCCATGAGGTTGTAGCATTGTTCTAGTATTGGCATGGTCTTTATTCTTTCCTGGCGTTCAATCTCTGCCGGGTCTTCTTCCTTGGTCTCTTGTTCAACTGTAGTCATGTCCACTTGACCGAGGTGTTTGGACTGGTCCAGATACTTATCCAAGGTATCTGGAGGGTGGATTGGTTCGAATTCCTCCGTGGCATCTTTGCCGGCATATTTTAGTATTATTTTGGGACCACCGGGATGTTCTATATGAATGGTTAAATATATGAATTGACGGAGAGGAGTGTGAAAGTTGCGCACCTGGAAGGAATTCTGTCACATCATATGCTTTCCCATGCAGTATCACCCAACAACTTTCGGCAGTGTTGTGTTTAGCAATGTCCTCCCCTTTCAAGTGACCACCCTGTTTTTCATCGGCACGATTCATGGTCGGATGACGGATAGCAATGCTCACGATGGGGTTTGCGCTATGTTCTGGTATAGCCGAGGTAATGACATGTGGGAGGTCAATCAAATTCAATCGCGAATGGGAAGGGTTTTGGTTACCAAAAGGAAGGGTGTATGACAAGCGCGGAAATATAACAATATGTAAATGACAAGGAAAGAAGAAAAGAGGAGAGTGAGATGTTGACGACAGCGACTGACTGATCGGAGAGAAGAGACGGACAAAGCTACAGCACTATTGCTCTGTTCTGTACTAGATGACGGTTATACTTCGGTACAAGGAACCAAGATGATGGGGTAGAAGTTTCTCAGTGCGCGGTACTGGACGAGGGTCGGTAGAGGGGAAAAAGATACAGTACCGAGAGTTAGATAAGGATGGAGTGAATGGAGGGTCCGCTGTAGAGGAGCCTAACACCAATGAGAAACGATGGATTTGTTACCTAGGTACAGTACTACCCTGGAAACGGACTACCCCGGATTTATTCCTTTGGGGGGGAGGGGGTTTGTTTTGGGAGATTTTGGAGAGGCTTTGGAGATTCTCCCAGGGAAAGCTTAGCGAGAGAAATAATGATTTAGGTATTAATTACAGTAACTAATTAGGTCAAAGGCAGAGTTGGAGTTGATGACGATGATGGGAAGAGCTGTCACGACGGTATTGATCCTACTGTACCACAGGTATATATTATCAATTGTGACCTGCATCAATGTCGTACACACTGTAGCACCTGTATGTATATGTAGTGTATTGTGATTCTGTTCTTGAGTACAGTAGCGTGGGTCCCCTCGGGCACCAATCACTGGCGGGACAGCATTTCGATCAATTTGGGAGAGGAAATTCAATTGCGCGTGTGGAAAAGGAAGATACAGTGCCTATCGAGGTGGCAGACACTGTTAGCAGAATGTACATTGTACGATTAGGGTGGAGATGACTCAGGTATTATTAATCACCATCGTCTGTCCTGTTCATGACGCAGGGATCCTCTTCGACCAAGAGGTTGGTGTTGCTCTTTCTGGGTGTATTAATGTACTGTAATTACATTGGGCCGCCATCTCAATAGGCCAATTCAGAATATTCCATGTGCCTGATCCATACTCTGAGTACACCAGGCGCATCAACAATCTGCACAAATCGCCCCTTTTTGACCTTGCATCAGATCGCCACCTGAGTCAAAAATGCCCTGCTGCCTTCTGGAAACGATAGGAGACACTATGAGTCAAGATGAGCAGCTGAATGCCTAAATGGCTCTCAAGGCTGAGCTGGGCCTCGGATAACGGAGACCACATCATCATCTGCTCCTCCTACGGTATAGCATAGTAGGTCATTTCTCCCCCCTCCAAATCCATTGAATGATCCAACATGTACATGTAGATAGAATGATCCTTCCTCTTGGTTCGGTCTAGGTGATGACAAACCAAATCCTGTATCAATATGAGTATGGAATGCCTGGCTCTTCCTATCATCTCACGTCAGTCCATCACGCCGTTTCGACCAGGTGATACTGGAACCCATTCTGAGTCTTGGTGATGATGAAGAAAGGGTTGTTATTATTGACGGATTAGGCGGTCCCTAGCGAAGGAACGGCCTGATCCATGATCCATGATCCAGGATCCATACTGTAATCCATGATCCATACTGTACTCAGAGTAATCCATGATCCATACTCTGTAATCCATCTGAGAGATTTTGTGGAGAAATGTTTTGGGTTCGCTCCAGGCGATGGTTCGCTTGCCTTCGTCGCGGAGCCAAAAAACATGATCAACTTTTGCTCACATGAGAGACGTTCTGTTTACACAGCCCACACCACCACCCATCTCATCACCAGGGAATTCCTTTCTTTCTATTTACCTCCATTCTTCCGGCCTTCACGTTGTTCTTCTTGTAGCTTGTTTCAATCATCTCTCCTTTACTGTAGCTATTTTGCAATAGTCGTTCCTTTTCTCATAGTCGCCCGTATTCACCGAAGAACGCAGCGTCAACAACTCAGTTTCTGCCCGCATTCCTCAAGGTCCCAGGCGACCCCACCAGTCACGTTTGACGATAACTATCCGATCGGTTGTATCATGAGATAGTTCTATTGACCACGAGATGAGTACCAGTCTAGAAGCCAAAATCGTGGTCCTAGGCAGTCAGGGTGAGTCGATCCAGTGCATGTCAAATCCTCCGTTAACATGTGCGTGGTAGGAGTCGGGAAGACGTCCCTGGTTCATCGCTATGTCAAGAATGCCTTCAATCCAGCGACAACCACCTCAACCATAGGCGCCAGCTTTGTCACCAAGCGCGTCATCGACACCACCACCGATACCGATGTTCGCCTGCAGATCTGGGATACTGCCGGTCAGGAACGCTTTCGGTCTATATCTCGTCTCTACTACCGCGGGGCCAATGCCGGTCTCCTCTGTTATGACATCACCTCGGAGCAGAGCTTTGAGGATATGAAAGGCTGGCTCCGCGAATTGAAAGAACAAGTGGGCATCTCAGGCGAAGGTCAGACTTCTGAAGACTCTCTGGTCATACATGTTGTGGGCACCAAATCCGACATCGTTGCCGAGGATCCATCGAAACGAAAAGTACCTTTTGAAAAGACCATAGCCTACGTTGCCGAACAACTGTACCCTTCACAAGCTTCTACTCCCCCCGCCACAGCAGGGATGTCTGGAGCTGGTCTTCAAAGTCCCGATAGTAAGCGAAGCAGTGGATTCTGGGGACAAGATATCGGGTGGGATAGTTGTCACGAAGTCAATGCGAAAGATGGAGAGGGTATTGAAGAAATATTCCGAGTCATTGCCCGCAAACTCGTTGAGCAAAGGAACAAACACATGGAACGGGAAGCACAGCTTACCACACCCGGCCTGAGTGAGCACGGCGGGTATTTTGAAGCCGGCGGTCACGGCGTAGATGGTCATGGTAGTTTTAGACTGGGTTACGGGGATAAGAGAAGAAGTTGGCTCGGGTTACCATCCAGTCTCGTTAGCGGTGATGAACAGGTTTATGAACCGCAACGTGAGGCCAAGAAACGTGGACGATGCTGCTGAAATTCCATTTGACATTTCAAGCGTTGATCGACTTTCATTTCGTTTGTGGACTTTTTTTTCGTCTGGCTTGTACAACACAGGCGGCTCCCGTCCTAATTCAGGGGAGTAATCAACCGACAAACATTCCGGTGAATGGGTCTCCGGATTCCATTTTTATTTTGTATCTTTTCGTTATTCCTTCCATGACGAAATGGGACGCAAGGTTTCAATGAACACGGATACCAATGGGAAGGATGTACATCTCAGGCGGCTACTTTTTGATGTTTCGTTTACGTCTATGGTTTAATATTTCTGTCTGACTTATTATGTGATTCATTCAAGCGACGTCGGAACTGGGTCTTAACGGTGTCAAGTCAGGGGTTCTTCTACTGGAATAGGGAATTACAAGCAAGCATTAGCATATATGATCGCATAGTATAGGATAGGATACGACGAGCACAATAGCAGAGGGATCAGAAGTCGGAACAAGTGAATAGGAATTAGGAGAGAATTGAATCATTTCTACCACTATATTATCTGAGATACAATACATCCATCTACCCACTATCTACCATTCGTCAGTCCGTCCGTCCGCCCGTTCATCGATCCCATTTCCAAATACACATGTATCACCGTATCTCAACTTCAAGCACCATATACCTACCTCGTAGATATGTATCTCTAATCCACCTTCCTTCTTTTCTTTTCATTTCATCTCTTTTCTTCCCTTCCTTTCCACCCAACCAACCAACCAACCAATCATCGATACAACATGGAACTCCCTTCCTTCCTTCCTTCCTTCCTTCCTTCCGTTCTTCTCATATCCATCTATGCCCTCCAATCAGATTTAGATTTAGATTCAGCTCAGAAAAACAGACAGACAGATAGACAGATACATCTTCTACTTGGAAAAAAAGAAAGAAAGAAAGAAAGAAAGAAAGAAAGAAAAAATAGGGAAATCAATAAGCAAGAAAGAAAGAAGGGTTTATTCTTGACTGGACTGGACTGGACTGGATTAGACTGAATTGGACTTGATTAGACTGGATTGAAATGAAATGAAATGAAATGACATTTAGGTTAGTACATAATTACATGTACCTACCTACCTACGTACCTACCTATCTACCTAGGTACATAGTTATATATATATATACATATTTGATGCAACACATTGGGCCGAGTCCACACGATTTTCGATCTTGACTATTCCGAACAAGCTGTCTCATCTCACTGGCATTGGACCTTCTATCGGACACCATGGCTCCTATCCCACCATTGTTCGTAGTGCAGATACCTTTATCACCGCCCACTGCAAATGTGCAGGTCAAAGGCAGCTTCATTTGCACTAGTCCGTCTCCAAAAGTGTACCTTCTGACCTTTTCAAGCCCGCCCGACAATCGTCTCACACCCGATTTCAATGAAGCCTTTCTCTTAGCTCTTGATATCATCGAAGCACGATTTCCAAAAGGCGTCGTTATCACGACCTCATCGATAGAGAAATTCTACTCAAATGGCTTGGACTATGAGAGTGCCATCAAAGACCCCAAGTTCTGGTCGAGAAGCATTTATCCTCTGTGGAAACGACTGCTTACATTCCCTATGCCAACCGTCGCGCTCATCAATGGCCATGCCTTCGCTGGAGGGTTGATGACAGCCATGATGCATGATTACAGGATCATGAATCCCCATAAGGGCTTCGTTTGTCTTAATGAGCTAGATTTTGGAGCTCCATTACGGCCAGCTATGGCATCGATCTTCAAAGTCAAGATACCCAACATGACTACGATACGCGGCATGGTGCTTGAGAGCCGCAGGTATCCAGCATTACAAGCCCTCAAAGAGGGTATCATAGATGGTGTCGGAGGCGGTAATGAGGCGTTGTCCTTCATCAATGAGATGCAATTGGTCCAGAAGGCTCAAAGTAAATCGTACGGCTTGCTGAAAGAAGAGCTCTATAAGTCTGCTGTTAAAGACCTCGAAGAAACCCTAGAATCTTTTATGGCTGAGGGATCGAAAGTAGAAGAGAGGAGCAAAGAAGTCCAAGGAAGGAGGAAACGAGTCGACGATTGGGAAAAGATGACTGGCAGGCAGGTGTCGAAATTATGACAGGGACACAGTGCTCGTCTGCAGCCTGCAACTATTATACTACAAACATATTGAAGTACATTGACTACACAATCTCATGATTTGTTGATTCTGTTCGCGGATCGGAAAAGGTCCTCCGATGGATAAGGTACTTTCTGCACCTGCCATGAGATGACCGTGAATTCTTTCAACTCTTTCAATCTAGTGATTGGTAAGGCAGGCGTTCCTTCCAAATTCTCCTGCTTTATACAACGTGCCGTTTATTATACACCATGATATTTCACTTCATCCTAACTCCAGTGCTTCTTGTTCCCCGTGTGTTTCTGTATAGCATTATTGACCAAGTATACCCAGCTTAACACGCGAATCACTACGATGTATCATATCTTTTACAGAGCAGCCATTGCGGTGGCCTTTGCCGTCTTGGGATCCACATCGGCTATACCGTTATGTACGCACCACGCCGATGCTTTGGACATGAACCTGCAGCGCCGATCTGCGGTCTAAGGATCCGTGCCCATCGAACCTCAGGGCATCAATACTTCTATCGACGCACGACCCCGACATGGTCGCCTTTCATATGACCAGGTTATTAACTCATGTCTCGAGCCAGGAGTGATTGCTCTGACCTTTGATGGCGGACCCTCAGAGTATACCTCTAATTTGTTGACTCGATTGAGTGAGTCGGGCTTCAGGGCAACTTTTTTCATCAATGCCATAAGTGCAGATGGTGGTGAGGTTGACACCAATTCTACCTGGTCGGCATTGATCAGGCGTATGATTGCAGAAGGTCATCAAATTGGATCTCGACCTTGGCCGAATTCCAACTTGTCCAGCATAGAAAGTCGGCGGTGATTCGACCAGATCAGCAAGACTGAACGTGCCATTTTCAACATAATTGGCAAGTACCCAACATACTTTCGTACCCCAGCAGATGATTGTCTGGAAGGGTCGGGATGAGTCGCAGATCTCAGGGTCCTAGGCTACCACCGCCTCAGTTATGATGTTGACCCTCAAGATTTTCTTTTTGCTGTGAACAATCAGACCCAGCAGGCGAAGGACCTTGCTATACGGTCGTTGAGATACCGCCCATCCGAGGGCAATGCACTGGTAATACAAGATGATGCTATTCAACAATCAGTGACAAACTTAACAGAGGATCCTGAATGGAATAGGTAGTGAAGAGGGGATGGAAGCTTACGCCGCGATCGTTTGTTCAATGATCAGTAGTAAATGGGAAGCCGAGGGATCATCATGGACTACCTATAGGTTGCACCGGAAGATGAAGAACATCTGGTCGTTTTATAGACCAATATAGATATGAGGTGGCTTTGGTGTTGTCGAGACAGCGACTCGATTATTCAGTCCATTCATTGTTCATTCTTGATGTCGAAACATTCGAGATCACAGTGGCCTCCCGATGATTTTGAGATGCAGGTGAGAGACTCGAGTTTGAATACAGTGTAAAAGATGTACCGAGTCATCAATTAATTATTGGTACATACTGTAATTACTGTACATACAGTAGTAGCACAAGGTTCCGTCGGAGAGTGACCAAACCGAAATACAGATTCAGCACTTCGGCCAAGCACGAGGACCCTGATACCCTGATACCCTGAACCCTTGGCTTTAGGGCGGAACTGTCGGCAGGGTAATCTGTTAGGACCCGCCGGAAGCAATGGGTTTCAGCAAATGGAACGGTCAAATAGCGTACATTCTTGTTATGCTTACGAAGATATCATTCACACTTTCTTTCTACGTTGTCGTCCACTGATGTTCTGTGGCTGATTTTTCGCGTCACCTCGATAGGACCTCGATAGGGGGCTAGTACGGATTTCGACTGTGGTCCTGATTGTTGTTCAGTCTGTCCGTCTGCCGTAGATCGCATTTATCTGTCTGCGCGAGGGCAACCATCTGTGGGGGTGTCGCCGGATCTCATCCCATACAGAACGAGACCACTCTCTTTTCAAGCACCACATTATCAAACCCAGGATGGTTTTAAGCAGGTCTGCTTTGGCCTTGCTGGCTTTGCAGGTGATCGGGAAGGCGGTGGCGCATGGAGGGCATGAAAATGTACCTGAAGGAGAGGCCACTTCCGTGGACCCAATTGTAGGCGTTGATGGCCACCTGTTATCGATCACAATGCTGACTATGCCAGGACTCTATATTATGGATACATATACTGCTTCAGATGTTTGCGTTTGGGATAGTTTTCCCGCTTGGGATGGTGCTCGGAGTAAGGATGCCGACTTCATCCAAGACTTGCCATCGACTGACAGTGCGCCTGTGCAGATAATTCGATCCCGATGGCACGTTCCCTTACAGACACTCGGTACGATCGTCGCAGTCCTCGGGTACTTCCTCGGCCACATGCACAAAGGACGTCAATTTGCGAAGAATATTCATGCCTCGTTCGCCAGTTCCTTAATGTTGATGTTGGCGGCACAAGTCGGATTCGGGTTATACCTGAAATTGCATCTCGAGAAGAAGTCAAGATTTCATGAGAGAATTAGAAAGTATATGGTAGGCACACATGGCGTCATTGGAAAGATTATGCCCGTGGTGTCGTGGATTCAAATGCTCTTTGGTGGCATCACAGCATTAGGATTTTGCCGAGGCGACCATCTTGGCCAATGCCTTGCCCACTTCATTATGGGATCAGCATTCATCGCTTACGGAATCATTCTGACGATCCTCCTTCTTGTCGGACAATACTGGCTCAGGAGAACTGGGCGGAGTCAAGAGTTCTTTGACAGCTGTGTCATCGCGGCTTGGGGTTGCGTCAATACTTTCACCGAGCACAGATGGGGTACTCCTTGGGTCAAGAATGATCTCCAACATACAAGTATGGGAATTGTCTGGTGGTGTGCCGGTCTCCTTGGGGTGTGGTTGAGCCGAAGTCAGAGAGGTCGACCGCGACGAAACCTCATTCCGGCAATCGTCATAATTATGACTGGATGGGCTATGAGTGGCCACCCTCAAGAGCTTCATCTGTCCACCATGGTCCACGCTGTCTTTGGATACACTCTGATGGCCGCTGGGGCCACTAGGATCCTGGAGATCAGTTTCGTGCTCAAGGACCACACAGCTTTCACCGAACCTACTAGCTTCCAGCACCTAACACCTTTCGTGAGTTTCAGCCCCCTGTTATGTAATTTCTCGCTAACGTGACATAGCTTCTTTATGCGTCGGGATTTCTTTTCATGGGTGCGACGGAAGAGCAAATGCGTCTTCTCTCTGATGCAGGTGTCACCCATGTTTCTTATATTCTCATCCTCTACTCGATGGCATTCCTGCTCTATCTTTTCGTCAACATCTTACTTCATGTTTATTTTGTTCACGCCTTTCCGCAAGAGAAAGATAACAATACAGAGGCAGAGAGCTCTAAGAGACCTGGCATCTTAAAGAGACATTCTAGTACAGTCATCAACAGCCTTCCACTAAGGCAGCCTCGTATGCCCCGCCACAGAGGCACCGACTCTCAACAGATTAGGGATGCGGAGGCGTTTGAATTACAAGGCCTGATTGATGAAGAGGATGAGGATCAGGCATTGGCGGCAAAAGAATCCACTTTGCCAACAGCAAATGGACATGTGTAGGAATGGTGATCAAGCCGGATAATCTAGGTTAAAAGAACTGCATATTTTCATGTTTGAGGGGGTTTCGGCACTAGGACGACTCGAGAAAGTATCCAGTCATTGTTATGGAGTTCACTATTTCGATTTCCAGGAGGTTTTGGGTTTTGTTGGCAGGAATATTTTTACGGGCGTATGCTATGATACGGCGTAGTCTGGGTCTAATTTCAAACTCATGTACACCGTACAGCCGTAATGTATATCTTCAACACCGATATCAAAGAACAAAGTGCGTTCATTGTCTTGTGCATGTGGTTCTCCGGGAGTAAACAGATCAACGCCGGATTTCCCAATCCAGTATCTGGAGAACCGGAGTTCTGCGACAAGGGTACGCCACAGCAAGCTTGAAAGCTTCAGCTGCGTCACGAAGTGTGAACACACACTTACCACCTCATCCCTTGTCAGTTTCCTGGTAAGTATGCGGAGACGTAGTACTTTTCTTTACGATCCAGACGCCGATGTCGACCCCGGTAAAATAAAGGTTGAACAAGATGCTCTTAACCTTACATCTCTACCAGCTGCGAGGGAGGAGAGGTTGACATTCGCATTCAATGAATTTCCGCCCGAGGTACATATACTTCCCAAGCTCGATGTCGCCACAACAGATTTCCTAATATTTTTTTTCTCAGATATTACAAGTCCTCAGGCAATGTCATGAACTTCATATCCGCTGGGCAACCGAAGTTACATATCAAAGTCAGCCTCCTTTCGTCTCGAGAACATCACCCGGTCTACACATTTTCTATACACCTGCAACACCTCATAACAGTCAAGGTGAACCACTGTCTAGAGAGGCTGCGCTTAGGCAACAACACCTCTTCTGTCCGATCCTACGCAAGATCTTTGGGACCGAGTTAAGATGCTCATCTGTTACGGTATGATCATCAGCTGTCTCCCTTTCGCTGCAGAATTACTCATCGCTCAATAGGGCTCCTTTACGGCACCGCCGATCCTATCTGAGCGTTTTGCGCATTCAGCATCCTTGCAGTACCATACGGTTTTATCCTCTCTCAATGATGCGGTGGAGTATGTCCAGCAGAAACTTTGCCCCCATAGTTCGATCGATTGTATACAAGAAGCTGGGCGGTTAAACAGCGTTGATACACTGGATCTCGATTTTGACAGCATATCGCATTCCTTACGACTCACTGCATATTGGTCAAAAGCCCCCGAAGTAAGACCTGTCAGCTCCTCATCTGGTTGGACAACTTCCATAAGAGCTGGTCAATTGGAAGCAGTAGAAGTCGGAGTACTTTCGAACGAACCACCGACCGACCCATATGAGTTGTCCCTTTCGGGATTTCTTACTGTGGTTGGTGAAGATGAGAAACCGGCGCCGACATTGTTTTCCTTTCCCTCCAGACATCATTCCCTACCACCATCTCAAGGCGCTTCGCAGGCATATTCAGTATCCTTCCACCAGCCGACAGGCTTACATCCAACGCTACAGATCTCTTTCCCTTCCGCCAGACACCTTGTTGCTCCAACCACAAGACCTTCCGACTCTCAATGCTCTCTAAATACCTATCTCACCCTTCCCTCTGCAATATTTCCTGATCGCTATGAACTCTCAACTACGGACTCTTTGTTTCTCTCCTCCCACAATCTTATCGCTCTCCGTGGATTATCTGGAGAACTCGACCTCGAAGCCCCTGATTATCTTCCAAGCCTGAAATGGGGATCCAATGTACTATTAGAACTCGCCACTCCATCTCACACCAACTCTCCATCTCTTGACCATCCCTGGAACATCACAATTCCTCTTCACCTTCGCTACCTTTCTCCCTCTCCCTCTGGCCAAACATCCATCCACGTACCGAATCCAATAGTATTCTGGGCCTGCACTGCCGAAGAAGGAACCAAGTTCCCTGTTAATCCATTTGATAGGGTAAATCTCGGCTGGGATGGTTTATTCGGTGAACGAACCATGTTCTATCAATTGAATGACCACACATCACCAGGCGGAAAACTAATTCAGGAAATCAATGTTCCAGTCTTGCAGTTAACATCCGATTCCACATGGACGACCGTGAAGATGATCGAATTAGGAACTGTACTTGCAGTATCATTGGGATTCTTCTGGGTGTTATGGAAATTATTCGGAGGAAATTCAAGAGAACCAACTGTGAAGAACAAAGATAAAGAATCAAAATCGACGAAGAAAACTCAATGAATGAATGGACATGAGATACTATACCTACTGATCACACACTTGGTACGAAGTTCTTCTTTTTTCTTCTTTTTGTCTTTTTTGTACAATGGAATATATACATCGTTGTATGGCTTCGTAATACAGTGAGATAAAATCAACATTCCTCCTACTTCATAATACTACAGTACTACCTAACATACGGTACAAACGAAGAAGAAGCAATTCAGATAATGAGGAGTTTATGGGATAGTTATACTAAGTACAGTACTTGTCTATATAATATACTCTAGAGTACAGTACAGTACCTAGGTATATATGTATGTACCTGTGATAGATAATAGTAGATTAGATATTCTGTAGTTCATTACTCCTAACGTTAGTATTAATTGCTATCATTATTATGGTATTGTACTAAGAAAAAGAAAAGAAAGGATACTTTCCTATCTGGGACCAGAAGTACTTCGTCTTACAGAGTCCATACCTATTAATTACATACCTACTTACTGTATCTACCATAGTAGATAATTACTGACGTACTGATTAATTACTACATAGTAGATTATGGTACTGTATGTAATCAATAACGCAACGGGAAAGTGTACTGTATGATGGATACTGTACCTGCCTACATACTATGTAGTATGTATCTAACTTAGCTATATACCTAGCTAGGTAGGTAGGTAGGTAGGTAGGTAAGCAGCAACAAAGCCCGTGGAGAGACTGATTACCTAGGTACCTAGGTCGAGGGAATCTCCGTATGTACTGTACCAGAGCAACGACAGGAACAGAAAGAAAGAAAGAAAGGAGGGGATGCGAAAGAAGTAGTCTAGGTAGGGCCAGAACAAGGCAAGGCAGGGCAAGGCAAGGTAGGGGAACTTCCTACCTACCTACAGTACCTACGCAGTGATTCAATATTATTAGATATCGGAGCAATCAAAACGACCTCACTCACTCCTTACGAACAGTAATTACCTTAGACGCAATGAGGTACTATGTAGGTACATAGGTACTTTACCTACTCAGGTGAGATGCTGAATGAGCCGTATATATCATACATGTAATATTACTATGGTACCTACCTAACATGTAGATCGTACTGTATGTACATGTAATTATGTCCCTCAGGAAAGCTTGGTTGATTCCCCCGGGAGGGGGAAATTCATCAGCATCAGCATCAGCATCAGCATCACCCTCGCCATCAGATACAAGTACATACCTAATTACCTACCTACCTACCTGCCTACCTACCTACAATATCTTCTTTTTTCCCCTTCTTCCTTCTCTTTCCATTTATCTCCTTTCACTCCTAGCCATGTAGCATCTCTTTTCTCTCTCCACTTAACTTACCATTTACTACATAGTATTTACTATAGGTGATTCAATCCCCAGTACTACCCAGTATTCAGTATCCACACCAAACCCCATTCAAACCACTACTGACATAGTAAATAGAAAAAAACCAGGGGTATTCTCTTCCAAGATCTCAAAAAGTGTAACATCCCCCCCCGCACTCCCAAAAAGAAGAATTCCACGTGGGAAGAAAAATTGCGTATTTTGGAGAGAAAAAAAAAAAGAAATGGATAGTAAGCTATCGCTATCGACGGATCGATCTTAGGGACTGACTAATTATCTCCTAGGGAGATAGGGAGAAAGAGAGAGCGATTAGGGGGTGTGGATGTTACTGTAATCATGTTTACATACTCCGTACTATCGTAATTAAGTACTCGGTAGGTACGGATAGAGGACTGTGTAATCAACCTTTCGCGATAAGTAATGGAGGGTAAAAGGAGGAAGGAGGAGGAGGAGGAGGAGGATGAATTTTCATGAGGAATTGATTGGATTGTTTGGTATTGGTGTTGGTCTTGCTTTTGTGCTACGGAATATTTTTAAAAGATGGGTAATTAACTGTTGAAGATAGATTGATACTTTGGCCTACTGGGTGTGTATTCTAGGTTACAGAGATGATCAGTTCAATTCGATTTTTGGGCATGGTTGATATATCCTTATGTAGAGACTTGTGTCCGCCTTTGTACGATGGAATTTGATAGGAAAGACAAATATAGGAATCATGAGGAGAGGAAGGATGAGAAAAAAAAAAGAGGGGGGGGTACCAAACTGTTGTCATTGGTCTGCATCTAGTCCAGTTGGATCATTGATCCCAGGAGGGCGGGTGGAATTGACCAATATACAGAGATTAATGGCATTTTGAATGCGTTTTATTTTGCCCTTTGGAGGTACACATATTCTACCTTCAAAAGCCACTCACTATCTGACTGAATAGACCACTTGGATTTTTGCCTGCTTTCTCAACACCCATAATTGCCGAATGGATGATAACGGCAATTGTTTAACGCGAAGAGGACCTGCTTTCCTATACACCAAAAGGAGATTTGAAACGTGAGGGAGAAAACAACACTTCGAATAGAGACAAGAATTATTGAAAACACCCGCCGTAATAAAGAACTGATACTGCTGAAAAGCCTTAATTGTCGCTTCCGGTCCCCGATTATTTCGTTGATGAGTGCCTTCGTCAAACTAGACTGAAATTCTTGACCTCGAGATCAAGAAGAAAAGAAATCTACATCTTTGTAAGAGACTCATCGGCAATTCGGTCATCGAAGTGCTCCCGGAGGTCCTAAGAGTCCAGGTTGCACACTCATCACGAATAGAGGACCTCCAACTTGCTATGCGGGTTTGCGGAATGAAGAGGTGAAATGTGATATACACCACGGAAAGGCGCAGTGTTGCGAAACATGCGCAGATAAATCGAGGAAACGCCGGTACTCGGGAGATGGATATCATGCTGTAACGAAAACATCGAGTCATGTTGCAAGTATTATATCAAACCGCACAACCTGAGATTCTCTTGAATGATGATATCTGGGCGACTCGTTAGTCACCATATCAACAGCGCAACTCTGCACGACTTACCATTAACAGCTGCCATCACGAATCGGATTTGGGTCGTGTCTGTGGCGCATGTAAAATGTGTGTAGATTTGCTTCGTCTCGGCCTGATTCAGGGAGACAAAGCGGTTCAAGATGTAATCACATGCCGCGGCATAATCGGCGCCACCTTCGTAGTCTGGGAAGTAGTTCTTCATTGGGCTGACAGGCAGCTTTTCCTTGAATCGATCAATCTTGTTCAAGAACAAGATAATTGAAGTCTTGATGAACCATCTTGAATTGCAGATGGAATCGAAAAGGGTCAATGCTTCTTGCATACGGTTGACAGTCTCATCTTCGAAAAGCAGCTGATCATACTCTGAGATGGCAACCAAAAAGAGGATAGTAGTTACATTCTCGAAGCAGTGGATCCACTTCTTTCGCTCGGAACGTTGTCCACCGACATCAAACATGCGGTATGTAAGGTCACCAATGATAAACGTTGTCTCGGTAATACCTGTCGTCTTGACTCGGGAACGGAGAACATCTTGGTCGCTTGGGATGTAGTCGGGAGCGGCGATTCGTTGAATCGAATCGAAGTAGCTATCCGGTATTAGCATTCACTCTGAGATGCCACTTGATGGTTACTTACTATTTCGCGGAATCGTTCAGTTGATATTCCCTTGATCGCTTGAAACACTCTTGTACGCCCTGATCTCTCCAGAGAGCCTCAATGGCAGGTCCGACTTCGTGTGGAAGTGTGTCGCCTTCAATCTGAGCTGGCTGCATAAAAATGGTTTGAACATGATATTCTGCACGCGGGTCGTCGAGGGGAAGATCGAGTGACTCCATGGCCTCGAGGATGACGCGCATAGATTGTACAGTGTTGCTGAAGATGATTTCCTTGAACGATTCCCTTTCATCGCGCGAGTATCCTCCTTCGTGGATGAGCTTCATCTGTTTCAAGATTGTGGACTTGCCCGACTCTCCAGCGCCTATGGAAGCTGTCAGTCGGCTGTTTTGCATTCATATCTTTCGTCAGACTTACCGAGAAGTAGCATCTTGATCTCATTTCTCTGCATCATCTTGTCTCTCTTGAGCTGATTCTCAATCTCATCATTCCTGGCCTTGCCATCCTTTTCTTCTGTGCTCATTCCACAACCCATTGTGACGGTGTTTGGTGACTAAGATAACCACGATCTGTGAATGTTCGAATGAAAGACTAGCTGAGGGTGAATAGAGAGATGAATCTGTGAGAGGATTTATCGTCAGTTCTATGTCCAGAGTGATGCGCCGAATCTTGGTGGCACCAGTAGAGTGATATGCGACTGATCCTGCAACACGGACAATTAAAATGACTTACGAAGCAATTCAGGCTCACAGCCAAAATGGGCGACTGCGAGAAAAGAAGAGTGAAGTGATTGGTGTGTGAAGGTGCCGATTACGGCAGAAAGTGAAATTCAGGAGTAGCGCAACAGCCTCACAATTGTCGCTTACACAGACGCAGATGTTGGTCGGTCTTGACAAACTTCCTGTTAAGTTGAAAGGACTGCACAAAGAAGACCACAAGCGCCGACTGCCCTTTTGAGATATCTCTGATTGACCGTTAAATGAAGTACGAGCAGAGGATTAGAAACGGGAAAATAGATGAAGAGATGAAAAAGATGAATTGGATAGCAGCAGGTGTGGGTTTCGGGGTTGGTTCAGGAGAAGGAGGAAATGGAGAGGGCGAGTGGAGAAAAAGAGCAAGCCGGCGCAGGATGATCAGGGCGAATCAAAGAGACCAAGAGGTTGAGTTTAATGCCGGAGAGCGGTGCATAAGCGAGTGGGTACAAGGTACTATGTAATTGAGAGAGTAGAGAGGAAGAGGAAGAGGAAGAGAGGGAGAGAGGGAGAAAAAAGTGGTCGGGTCCAGTTTTGGAGTAATATTACCGTAATACTGTACCAATGTTTTCTGACCCAGTGGGATTTCCCACTCTTGGTTCAAGTCAAATCGGTACAGGTGAGGTATGTCTTGATTCGATCACAGGCTGATTGATTTATGAGGGCACGATGAGATACTATGTATGTTTGGTGACATCTATCTATCATACGCATCATAACACTCCATCTCTACCAGTACCGTGCCTCTTTACAGAGTATCGGTAGCCAACCTGCACCCAGCAAGCCAGATAGCCCAAATTGTGCTCAACTATTTGGATCACTGGTCGTTCATGAAGCTTCGAAATTTCACCCTTTTTCGTCTACCTGGACGGCGTCTCCTCCCGCAATGATAGTCTCTTGAATGTCCCGTACGATCATCACAATACTCGAATTGGGAGTAGCCTAGAAGCTTCTCACAAGTGGGCACCTCGGTTAGTTCGTCATGGTCAGTGGATATGAATACGCCTAGAAACTTGTCGGACAAGATCCCAATGAGGATGAAGACCATCTGAGATCGTCTCCTACGTAGGCACAGCCGCATACTACATACTACTCAGAGTATAGGAGCTGCTTGCATGGCTAATGTATATCTGTGAAGTACAGTACGTTATGCATATCTACTTTACCTGCCACTAGAAGGCCGTATCAATGACGATGCATAGCATGGCGCTGACCCTCGAAGTAAGGGGCAACGGGCGAGTCAACGTTGACTACCCGTACCTACCTAGGGAGGCAGGTAGGTACCTAGGTACAGTAGCTAGGTGCATGGGTGGCCGGGTTTTCAACCAGAACGCCAAAGAGGTGCAGCTCAACCTCCTGTCCTTAACCTGCAGGGCCCCGATAAGAAGCAAGACATGTAGTACAGCGGTTGATGTGCTCCGTACCTAGGTAATGTACCTTAGGTAGCTAACTCCCACTGCTTGCTGTGCAACAAAACTGTGGTCTGGTTTCTTCATCGACAAAGTGGCCGCTAATTCTTCACCTTTCTTACCTGCCTCTAAGCACTTTCTCCCTACCTGTTTCCGCCCCTTTTTGCGGTAATTTCCTTCCTCAAATCCACCGCCTCTCTACCGCGACCGAAGGCGAATTCAATGGGACACAGATATTCCCTACTATGTAAAAGGGGGGAGAGGTGCCACTATCCTGTTGCTGCATTCAAGGAACTGGGGCTTCTTTGCCGTTACAAAACCACCTCTAGACTGAATGCTTACTCCACCACAACCCCCCACCACTATTCGAAGGCCGGGACAGTCCTCAGAGTACTATGTATACGGCAATACATAGCACTCTACTTTGTACTGTACAACGCACTATAGTACATGTACAGTACCTACTGTAGGAACCATGTATTGTATCGTACAGAGTAGGTCTGTACCTACTCTGGGTAGTTGGTTATCATGGAACACGCCTCCCTCCCCTCCTTCTCCCCTGACTGACGATGTGTCTGATCCCAAGCGAAACAAGTCTCATCTTTTCAGCAAGCGTCTTACAGAGTAGCTGATCTGGCCCGGCATCGTCGCCATTACATGTTGGTGTAGGCAGGCATGAGCACCATCTCATTCCTCCCAGTCCCAAAGTCGTACTTTTACCTAGCCAGGAACTTGGCACCGTAAACGATGTTAAATTAGGTATTGACATAACGGGAAATCATGATATCAAGAGTCTGACTGCCTGGAATGAAAGACGTCGTATCAGCCTATGACACTCTACTCCTATGGTATGTACGGTATGTTCAGGGCACACGTACTATGTAAAAAGCCTTGGTCGACGTCTTTGCCCACCCACTTCTACACGCATTAGGCAAAGGCACTTAATTACTTCATCCGGTTGTACGACTTAATACATACATACTATGGTAGTAGTACATAGTACATAGTATGTACCATAGTGTATCATACCGGACCTGATTTTCTTACTATGTACCTCCACAGTAATGAATCTCAATAGTCGACGGCATTAATGAACGATGGCCTTAGAAATCAATCATTATTGGACACTCCCCTGCCGCAAGGCGAACATCCCTGCCTAATAACCCATCCTGCCCTGAGCAATATCAATCATCTTGACACGACCAGACACCAACCAATTTTAATTGTCTACTGTTTCAAACTCGATGAAACCGATTTCAGACCGACTTTCCATCGCATGTGCATCTTGAGTGGTATACTTACCCAGAGTTGATAGAGCTTGGACCGTGCCTCGCTGATGGCCCAAATCCGGTTCCTCAACACCTTGCAGAAGAATGCCACTACCCGTCGGTCCGGTTCATAACACGCGACGGACGGATTGAAGATGCTGATCCTTTCGATATGTGTCCTCTCGGTATGTACTCTGGTATGTATGTAGAACAGCTCACTTGCTCTTCGTCGTGGTTCCCTTCTCATTTCTGGGCATCTCTGTGGACAGCCATCAAACGAAAGGGAGAGCAGAGCACCTAGGTATACAGAGTACAGAGTAGTATGTGGATTGTTATGACTACCGAACTACTATGTAGAAATCGATATTAACCGACGCCGCCTTCTTAGGCCCATACCTGAAGTTACAGCAGGCCCGGTAAGATACGGTAATGATATTAATGATATCCAGAAACGGTGGGTTGGCGAAATTCAAAACCACCACCAATTTCAGGATACGACGTGTAGCCATCGTCGTTGTTCGCAGTCAGTTTGGGTATGTACTTACGGTCTTCAGCCCGCCAGCCTTCTGACCCTGGACAAGTCCCCATGCATCCACAAATTTGCTGTTCTTGGACTTACAGTATCGTCATCCAGCGCCTCCAAAGGATATCCTTCCATCGATGTTCTCGAACATGGTCTTTCGAATTCGGGCTTATCCAGCTTCGTCGCCCATCACATTGCCGAACTTCCGCTTTGCAAAAGTTCGTCGAATGACACGTCTTTGCTACGTGCCAGACAAGTGTTACCAAATATTAATAATCTCTTGTCTCTCATTTCCGGCAGCCAGATGTCCAGCACGATCTCTGCCAGGGTTCTTGATGCCCTAAGCGAGCAAAAACCGCCATCTTCTGGATGCTCCTTGCAGAGTCTGACTGCATTGCGGTACAGTACATCTGAAGCAAGATGACCGTACCAAGCTTTTGGGATGCACGTCAGGAAGGATCCTACCGAGTACAAAAAAGGTTGCCTTCTGGTCTAAAGGGTTCGTTCCACGGACTAGACCTGACGACAGCAGCGTAAATGACGTTCTCTTGTCTCTTCCCTTCTACTGTAGCTTCTCACATCAAGAAGCAATGCCGCTCGAGAGCTGTGCTTGTTGCAATAACAACGGGAAATTGTACGGTGATGTGTCTGCACCAACAACTCCACCCACCTAATTAGATCTGTCTTTCGGAAGGGCCGAGTCACTGGCCGGTGATGGTTCCCGTTGATTGCATGATGCGACTGATTTGGCGATTTTGTGTCGATTCTTAACGATGAGGCTGCCTACCTCCTAACGTATGTGCATTGGTGGACTCAGCACCTCCTCCGCATGCAGGGAGTACACCATTCTCCCGACTATAGGGGCTGGGACGATGACTTGCATGTCATCCCACCATAATGTGAAACATAATTGTATCAAAGCTATGGACTGAAAAAGGTTCATTGCCCTCTCGAGGCAGTCTTACAAGGGTGGCAAGCACAGCACCAAGTACCAAACAGCTGGATCCCTCAGATGAATTTTCTTAGGAATCTATCAACGCTGAGATATTTCGGAATTCGATATGCTGGTCTCAGACAAGTTGAAACAGATGCTCATCCCCGCATTGAATCTTCGCTTACTCAGAGTGTCCTAAAAATCGTGTACGCTCATTGGAAAACCTCTTTGTTCCTGGGCCGATCTACTCTTAGTGCAAGATCCGCGCTAGATCCTCACCCTCTCCAGCGTCTACATAGTAGAATCTAAGTTTTCTCCACGTCCCAGCCGTCGCAATGACGATGTTGTTTTGGGCCGGATTGCATTCCTCCAGAGCGCAATTCCGCTCACCACAGCATACTTGGCCACTAGCACATGAAACACTGCTCCTCAAATCGCCTGCAAAATGGCGTCGGTTGAGATGCAGCATGTGCGACACCATGCCGGTGGTCGTCCTTTCAATCATAGTCAAAGCCAAGAGGCAGAACAAGAATACGATCGACTTAGAGATCTAGCGCGTCAAGAAGCAGCGAAACGATCCTCATGCTTTGACCGAGTAAGAGAGCCTATTAACAATTAGACTCTGCTGACCAAATATCTCTCTCAAGGCTCATCAAGCGTACGAACGTGGTGACGGTCAACTTGCACATCAACTTTCCGAAGAAGGCAAGAAACACGGCGCCGCTGTAGATCGATACAACAAACAAGCCTCAGAATTTATCTTCCGCGAAAACAACGCCGAAGGCCGTGTAGACTCTAACACAATCGATCTCCATGGACAATTCGTCGAAGAAGCCGAAGACATTCTCGAAGAACGAATCCGATACGCCAAATCCCATGGGCAGACGCATCTTCATGTCATCGTCGGAAAAGGTAACCACAGCACAGGCCATATCCAGAAAATCAAGCCGCGAGTCGAACAAGTATGTCAAGAACTCGGCTTACAATACAACACGGAACCCAACGAAGGCAGAATCTACGTGAACTTGACGGGAGGTGCTGCCGTTCCTCCTTCTGGATCCGGATATCAATCCGGTAATGGTCAACAACAATATCACGGCGGTGGCTATCAACAAGGCTACCCCGGAGCTCAACAGGGTCAATACGGAGGAGGAGGCCATCAACAACAACACGGCCAACAAAACCAACAACAAGACGAAATCGAAAAATTGGCTCGAAAATTCTTACCTCGTATCTTGAGGAAACTGGAAAAAAACTGCTGCACCGTTATGTGAAGCTGCTTGTGTACAAGATCTTTGCTTTCAACTCCCATCAAACTTGCATCAAGTGGGACAAAATACAATAGATATTGGATATTGAGTCTGGTATCATGCTCTACTGGGATTCATGTCTCCAGAGTCCTCCTCCCTCCCGCCTATCTGTCCGTCTATCCACGTGTCCAACTACATACGTGTCTGTACATTACCACATGTCTTGTAAAATAAACCCTCCAATTTCCAATGAAGAAAAAAAAAGGGGATCAGAGCAGAGCAGATAACTTGTTAGTTATCTCGGATGGACAGGATTTGGTAGCTTAGAATCAGATCTGATTAATATTAATTAAGTTTAATTGACAAGAAAAAATAGTTGGTTTTTTTGTTTCTGTTCCGATAGATGGCTGACTGGCTGCCTATCTATCTGTCTGTCTGTCTGTATCAATATGAGTAATTTAATTCAATTTAAATCTACTTTCTCTCTCCCCTCTTCTTCTCCTTCTCCTCCCTCTCACCCCCATTCCCATTTCCATTTCAATTTCCCACCACAACAACGCCATCAACGCCACATACGCCATATACACCGCGCCGACAATAACGCTCAACCAACCCGACGCCCTCCCACCGCCTTGATGATCGAATCACTCGCGGCGAAACGGCTGCTGCGCCGAACCAGCATCGAGACAGAGATCCATTGGCGCCGGTGGCAGCGCTAGCTTTGTCTCTGTTGAGATCGAAGGTCAGGGCCGAGAGGCATTGGAAGGCCGAGGACATGTAGAATCCCCGCGAGGAAGTAAGAGGAAAATCAGGGGACTGGAGAGGTTGGTGTTGGGGTGGGATTGTTGGAGGAACCAGATCCAGGCAAAAGGGGATGAGAGGAAAGGCGCTGAAAGTAAGAGGAATACATATGTATACACAGCAGGGTTCCAGCCGGGCTTTTGGTTTTTTTTTTTTTTTTTCAATCGGAACGTTGCTGGGGTCTTGTTTGTTGATGACGGGACAGAGAGAGAGAGAGAGTTCTTGGCGACCCGTCTTCTTGCGCGCGTGACGTTGGAATTTGCGGTTCATGAGAAAGCGGCCGGTGAGGATCGAGGATAGGACGGGGCCGAGGAGGCCGATGGGGATGTAGCAGAGCGAGATTTTGGAAGGAGTTGAAGTCGTAGTGTTCGGAGAGTTGCGAGGGGAGCACGGTAAGCACGATGTAGAATCCGGAGAAGAATACCCCGCCGGTGAAGAGTGGGATCCAAGATGTTCGGGAGAAGAGAATTGAAATGCTGCTGAGGAGGATGGTGCGGAGACGACGGGTGTGTTTGCTATCCTTTTGAGTGGAGACAGAAAGGGTTTGTCGTCGTCGTCGTCGTCATCATTGTTGTTGATCTTCTTCCTCGGCGGAAGATCCTTCTAACGCTGCGAGTTTTGCTAGTTTTCTTCGTTGAATATACGATAGTAGGCAATCGTTACACCATCCTTTGGTAGGGATGGATCCGTCCCCTACAATTCGTCTGCAGGTTTCTGGCATCAGGATGATGATGAGCATGAATTCGACACCGCTGAAAATCGTGAGAAACCAGAAGATGGATCTCCAGCCGAGATATATCTCTAAGAGTTCACCGATAAATGGTCCAAATGCTGGTCCTACCACCGTCCCAACCTGAACATAACCGGCATAACTTCCTCGTTCGGCGGACATAACGATGTCGCTGATCACGGCCATGACAAGGCCTATGGTTCCACTACTGCCGCTCAATTGGATGCAACGAATCACGAGAAGGGCGGCATAGCTGTCTTGAAGGGCGAGGCCGATGTTGGCGGCTATGTGGATTATGAAACAGAGGGAGGTAGGCGGGTTTGCGGCCGAAAAAGGTCCAAAAAAGAACCTATAAAGGTGGGAGAAAGGCCTTGGAATATCTAGCGAAGGGTTGAGAGTTAATATAGGGTTATTACGAGGTTGCTGGGAATGCCCATCTTCAGGGCATGAAGAACACGTACAAGTAACGAGGTGTGAACGGATATAATGATAACTCAAAAGGACGTGTTAACAGCAATATAAAGTAGACTTACAAAATATGTCGTAACCGATAGATTGATCTTGGAATTCGGAATGCCATAATGTTGTGCCTACGTATTCAACGCAGGAAGTATATTTGGGCTGTCAATGGAGAGAACAAAGCTGCTGTTCCCGCAAGAACAATGATTATGTAGATCGAATATGGTTTTTCTGACGCCGTTGTAGCTGTTTTGGTAAGTCCAGGGGCAGGGGTAGGGAGAGCAGGGTTGATGTCAGGCGTTGTTTGTTTACAGGCCACCTTCAATGGTGACTTCATTGGTGCTGGCTTTTGAGCGTGATGAATATTCCTGGTCTTTCTCTGCGATGGTACTTGTGGTGGTTGGAGACGCCATGTCACAATGAATGTAGATATCGTCGTTTCTCAACTTGGGAGAGTCCAGTTGCAACTGCATACATTTAACATCGATGGCTGCCTCCCAATTGAGAAAGCTAGAAAAGCTACCATGCAGAAGGGCAGGGTATCTTGTCCCATATATGATACGTATCCATTTTCGATGCTCGTAAGGATATGAGGTCGATCCAGGCACACAAATCGGTACGAACAGACAGAACGAAAGAAGAAACACGTAGCAATCCTTTTGCACGATCGATCAAACCTGTGCCTCAAAAGGTGAACAGCAAGTAGCGACAGCAATGCAATCCAGCTGTAAACATTCCCCCGTTTGTCGATGTGACTGATTCATACATCTTTACCTTACATATAGCATGCTCAACGCCACGATCCCACCAAGAAATTCTATCCCACATTCGCGTCTCAGAGATCGAAGGTCCTCGTATATCCTGATCAGGATTCCAAGTTATCGGGAATAGATCAATCAACTTTCATCTGATCGGTTCGCGATCAGAGCCTGCCTGGGATGATGTTCAGACTCTGGACTTCTAAGTGCCAGGGTTCCGGATAAGGCGGTTCGATTCGGTCAATTCGGCCTCTTGTCTCGGGGTTGCCTGGTATGCTCTCTCAGGTAGGTTAGGCGGACCTAGCCACATCAGGAAGCAAGTGGTCAATATGTGGGGTCCGTCGGAGCCCCAGGAGGAGAGACGAGCATCATCAGCAGCTGAAAGCTTCTTTGGAAGTTGGTTTCGTGAGAAGTAGATCTCTGGCGGAGATGTTGAGGGGCCTGTTCTACATAAGGCGGAACACAGGACGCCGGAACAGCATGTGAAAGATGAGAAGCTTCTCTACCTCTGCAGTAAAGTGACGGCATGCTTATAGACAAGCATTCGACGTCTTCCCTATGTTGAAACCACACCCTGCATTCCCAATCCATCTTTCCTCCTCAAATAGGCCCCGTAAGATTAAATATCTCGAGGTAGCAAGTCTTCACACATAACATCAAACCTGTCACCTGCGCACACAGAGAATAAAATATACCCATCGTCCGGCTACTCGCGTCCCCCACAACAGACCCAGATCCACCATGGCAATAACCGACTATATCGAGTGGGCTCTCGCCAAAGCCCTCTACTCTTCCCGTGGCCATGACGCCGGAATCTTCACCCGCACTCCACCTTTCAAGGACATTCCGGAGAACTTGACCATCACATCTCCTGACAATGGCCCTTCAGGCTCAAAGCTCAAGCCCGAATTCACCCAAGTCGGGCCTGACAGATTTCCCACCTTGACCTGGATCCCTCCCTCTGATATCCAGATCGCTGAGTACATATTGATCTGCGAAGACGTCGATGCCCCTCTACCTCAACCTATCGTCCACGGCTTGTTTTGGGGCATCCCCGGAACGGTCACAAAAGTGACAGATGAAGACATACAATTGAAAAATTTAGCTGAGGGGAAACAAGGAGGTATCAAAGCGGGATGGGTAATTGGTAGGAACAGAAAAGGAACGCATTACTTTGGGGCGAAACCATTGTTGGAACATGGTACCCATAGATATTTCTTCGAGGTCGTTGCTTTGGAAGATAAGATTGAGAGAGACGAATTAGAGAAAGACTTGGAGGAGAATATGACAAAGGAGGAATTGGTAAAGAGAATTGACGGAAAGGTCGTGGGATGGGGGAATTGGGTGGGTGAGTTTGAGAGGAGATGGGGTGAGAAGCATTGACGGGAGTCTATCTGAAAGGAGCTGGATTCTGAAGGTTGATGGACAATGGTAACATATGTAACCGGTAGCTGTTTGAGCCCGTGGTGGAGGTATCGAAAGGCGCCTAGACTCGTCGTGCTGCCGTTTCGGTTCTATTATAGATCTATGTTCTTTTCATTAAAATATCCCCCTTCCATTGTTCGAAGTCTTTTCGTGGGCGTCCTAACAAAATACTGTCAAATAGTATACGCTACCGTTCATCTCCGTCTAGTGCTCTTAGCAATCTTCCTATTCTCAGCTTGTCTCTTTTCTTTGGCTGCTTCCCTTCTTCGACGTTTCCATAGTCGATTGTTCTCACCCCGATGTTCGTAGAACCATTTCACGAACTCTGACTGCTCTGCGTTTACCGAATTTTCGGCTGCTTGTGATTTTTTTATTCCTTTTGGAGGGCGCTCCAGATCACTCTGTAAGCGTCTCTTGGCCAGCAGAGTGCTGGACATTTCGCCCATGATTGCGTCTTCGTCTTCATCTTCATCTTCATTGTCCTCGTCGTCGTCATCAGCTCCAGAGACAGATTCCGGCCGCGAGCCGCCGGGGAAGAAACTCGTACGGCTCGGCGCTGCAGTATCTGGAGTCGGTGCTGCAGATCGAAGATTACGAGTCTGTATGTCTCTAGAAGTGAAGGGAGTCAAAGGAGCTGATGGCTGGACGTCGTCTTCAACTTCCGGATCAAAGAAAGAGAAAGATGTTGATATCTCCAAGGGAGGTTTTGAAGGAGTCTTGATGCTGTCCTGGGACGATCTTTTGACTGGTGCCGGTCGCTTGAAGAGGGCCTCCAAGGGATGCGGTGCGGGTTTAGAGTCAATGATAGCCGGGGCAGAAGCAGATTCTACAGAACTTCCTGACCGAGACACATTGTCGATATCGTTCGATTCTAGTCTCGAGGAAGAGGCCGATAGCGAATCGTAGCCCGATCCTGGATCCGAAGTGCTCGAATCGCTGTCGCCTTCACAGGAAGTAGACTCGATATCTGATGAAGAGGTCGAGTCTGCGCTTGAAGCAGAATTTGGTGGCGAAGCTTGTAAAAATTTCTGAGGATGGAATTGAATAGTTCCTGAGGGTTTGGAATGCTCCAAAGTCGAACTACCGTCGCCACCTTGCATTAGAGTGCCCGCATCCGCAGGTCTTTTGCGCTTGTAGGGCATCTGAAGGGGTAATTTTGATTGTAGCGGTGATTTTGGGCCACTTTCGATTACATTCCCGGCTCTATCGACCCAGCCTTTGCCGTCCTCATAACTCAAGGCATCAGAAGATTTTCCGGAAAGAGCATTGTCTCGAAGAAAAGATGGGACCAACGACGTTTTCTCGAACTCATGAATGACCGCTTGACCGGCGGGCCGTTTCGACTTTTTCTTCTTAAGCTCGTCTTGCGGCCCGTTAATTTTGGTCTTGTTTTGTGGGATCTTTGCGCGAAAGATGCACTCTTCCTTGTCGGTATATTTCGAAGCTGGTGCTTCCGACGTTGAGGACAGCTTCTTTTTCTTGTCTTTCTTCCTCGGTTCCGTCCAGCCTCGTTTCACTTTTCGATCCTCCGGCATTTGATATCCGCTTAGAGTTTGGTTCTTGCTGCTGCGAGCTTCGGCGTAGCCTGTTACAGGCTGCCTATGTGAGATGGATCTGTTGTCCGTTTCTTCTCCAGCTTCGTCAGAGATTCTCTTCGATGGGCGAGCGTTTTCGATACGGATCTTCCTTCCTTTTAGCAGTGAACCATTTAGCTTCTTTTTCAGCTTTTCAGCTTCGACGACTGGCAGATCAACGTAGCCGTAGCTATTTTCAGGAAAGGTTTGTAATGTATGAAATGAGATATTCTCTGCTTGTGGAGCTATAGCTGATGAAAGGATTGCGGCGGAGAAATCAGGCGCAAACGGTGTGATATGCAAGCGAATTTTTTCCTGTGTCATGACGGTATGGAAGTGTCGAGTGCGAATGGAAAGATTGTCTTAAAGGATGTCTGTGTATTCCATCAGAGAGCATTATGCTACCTACAACCGTTCTGTACAACAGCACATCTCACGGCGCATACCCTCACCTGCCGTTTCGTTGGACGGAGGCATATTGTTACTGTAATTAATAGTTTGACCAGACAAGAAATAAAAGGTCCTTGGCACTGCGGAATTGATAAGACAATAAGGTACACGGATTCCCCACAAGGGTCGGCATACTATTAATTTAATTACATACTATGTAGTATGGACAGTACATGTACTGTAGTATAAGCAGCGATTATTCGAGTATCTGTTGCCCTCATGTGAAGGCTGGTCAAACATGATGCTGTAAGGCCACTCACTCTCTTTGAGCATGAGAAAGTATCATGCAAGCAAGTCTCACTATGGGTATCCCAAAATTGTGCTGAGTCTGGTGTTCCTACATACTATGTATAGTATCAAAGGACATACCATTTTTCACATGCAAACACAACGGTGATGTGTTCAGCAAGGTGGGGTACTCTATGCTGTGAGACTCGTGGGGTCATGAGATCGGCCACTTGGTGATAAGAGAGACATTACCTGTGCAGTGATTAGAGAGACTGATACTGTACATAATAATCACTCTGTCCATGTCAGCTGAAAGATGCCGGTTAGTTCGGTGCCTGAAGGTGGCAGACGACATCATAATGACTCCACTGGTTTGAAAATACCGCATTTCAGCCCGGGATACTGCTCGGAGGCGAAACGGGAATTATTATGTATTATATTCCCTATTATTCTCTCTGATGAGATAGATACACTGGCCTTGTTGGAGCAAATCTATGGTCATCATGATCTTGTCTCGGTCCAGAGCGGGTGCTTCATTTGCCTCTTTATGTACTATCAGGTGACAATTGCCTGATTGTGGTGATCAATGGTCGAGATAGCCCCGAGAGGTCCTTTGGAGGATGTTTCCAGCTGCTCGCATGACTCGTGGTAGGGTTTATAAAGCAACGACTTGAAGAGTTGTGTGCGACGGAGATGTTCCAGATGAGATACTGAATTGTACCGGCCACACAACAATGCTGTACCTCTATCATACATCGTATACCTCTGTCGAGGTATGGTACTGTACCTATGTACTACCGGGCAAAGCAATGGACAGGATGAAATCCCCTTATAACAAAGTCGACCGGTAAATACCGGGGCTGGTACTACAAGAACAAGAATCCCAAAAACTTGCCTGGCGAGCTCGTCAAATGAACGTTGATGATCTCTACCAAAATATTGTCCAGGTACGTAAGCAGAAGATATGAAGTACTTACACTGTATCAGAGTACACGTACCTTGCTGTACACCGAGTATTTTTACGGTCCGGCCATTCAGGCACAAAGGTTCCCCCCGTCCTCCGCCTCCCAGGTACAGTACTGTGAACTCACTTGCCACCATCCCTAAAATACATAGTAATTACTGGGTTTAGGCTTTGGACGGGTCCCGCTTTCAGGTAAGTTCACCCGCTACCGTAACTCACCGTGTGGTATTCCATCGTATTGGGCATGATTCCTTCGCACCTATCACCACCAAATTGTGGGTTGATCAACTTCGTTATACGGATACAGGTATGTAATCTGTCATCACTTCTATCAGTCCATCACTCGCTAAAACCCCCCTCCCCCCGTAGTCGATGATGAGCAGGTAATCCGTCCCCATCATTGCGACTTACAGCACTCCGTACTTGAACCTATCAGGTACACAGTATGTATAGCAGCATTTAGTCGTAGTCTTGTACTGTAGCAGTCGTAGTGTACTATGATACAGTACCTACCTGGGTACGGTACCCAACCCTACTTAACTTACTCCATGCACGATCCCACCCCAGTCCCAGGCCCCGTCCCCATCTCTTGTTCTTGTCTGCTCCCCCGATACCTGTAATTAGGTCAGATGTCATCTCCCACCATCACCACCTACCGCAATCACATCTTAGTACCAGAAAACAGTGCTCCATCTTTACATTCCTCAATCGTCTATACCTTGCGCATTGTCAAGTGACACCAGAACCTAACGTCTTGTCTCTCGTTATTCAGCCACAACAACAACCCGCCTTATCCCACTCGCGAGTATCGGCTACCTGATAATTACACCTAAGAGATTGCGCTCGTCTACGCATATCCGTCCTCTCTGCGTCGCATGATTTCGACCCAGATTTAGCATTCGAGTTGCCTAGAATAACCCCCGTCAAATTTCCGCCTGATGTTTTGAAGAGAGTTGGTATAAGCAGATGGCATAAATCAGCTCTTCCGACCATCGACCTGGTGGCTATTCACTTTCTTTGAACCGCAGTCTGCCGTGACACCGGATTACTCTCTTAGATTGTCTTCGTCACCATGGGCAACTCCCAAGGCAGGGAGTCACGACATCCTCACTCACCTTCACACCCCGACGTACATGTTCATAGCCATGCTTCACCGAGAGCCGAACCTGGGTCGAACGCTGCACAAGATGGATCGGGGATGGCAACCTACTCCCGCAGAAGTGGCCGGGGAAGCGGCCCCGATCTGTCATTTCTCGGCTTCAACAGTGGACATGGCGAAAGAGATGTAGCAACCTTGGAGACTCGCCGAGAGACAAAACAAGAGAGGGAAGCTCGAAAGCTCGAGAAGGAGAGGGCTGCAAGGTTGAAAGAGCGTGAAAGAAGCATGCGGGAAGAACATGTTGATGGTGGATATTTAGTTACGCAGGGAGTCTATGTCGGAACTGAAGATTTCAATAAATCGATTGTTCGGCAGCTTATGGTAAGTACTCCATGGAAATCTTGACTTGTGCTGACCGCTGTAGATTGAGAGGAAGCTTGCGCCGTTTTGGAGAGGCTTAAACGACTTTTCTGAGTCTTGGGCCGAGCATCAGTTGATGGCAGCAGCAAGAGGAATGGAAATACCGCCGGCCGATCAGGTTCCCCCAGAGTTGGAATACCGGCTCACCACCAAGCAATCAAATGAGCAGCAATCGTCCGTTGAAAAGAATATCAAGAGCTTGACTGTCCCTATTGGATCCAGGTCCCAATCTTATAACTCGGAGTCATCGAGTCTTCTATCACCAGCTCACCCGGCTTTCTCTCTACCCTCACCATCTTCACCCCTCACTTCTCCCGTATCGGCGGGAAATATATTTAGGACCAGAGCCAAGACCCTTGCCTCGCTAGGCACTTCATCACGGAACAATTCTCAGACGGATATGACTCCACGTGAACTGCAATTGCCCAAGGATCCCTTTGTCAATGGTCAACCGATTGAAGTCTATTTATATAAAGATGCGTCCGAGTGTCCGATATGCTTTTTGTATTACCCCCCTTATTTGAACACCACCAGATGCTGTGATCAACCTATATGCTCGGAGTGTTTCGTTCAAATCAAACGGCCTGATCCTCATCCACCTGAACATCATGAAGATGGGTCACAACCTGCCGCCCCGCCATCCGCCGACGGCCAAGTGAACGGCGAAGAAGAGCAACTGGTTTCGGAGCCGTCGACGTGTCCATTTTGCAAGATGCCCGAATTTGGCGTCACCTATTCCTCCCCGCCTTTTCGAAGAGGCTTAACATACGGAGCAGGAATGGGGTCAATTGGGCGTCAGGCATCTGCAATGTCATCTCAGAGCTCTATCTCATCAACGGGCATGTCCCCTGCACCTGGCCGTAGAAGAGGAACATCATTGTCTACCACAGCTCCTGGTGTTATCACTACAGATCGTGTCCGACCAGACTGGGCCACAAAGCTTGCCAGCGCTCGGGCACATGCTGCTCGCAGGTCTGCTGCAGCAACAGCTCTCCATACTGCGGCGTATTTGATGGGCAACAACAACCGCGAAGGGCCAGACGCACGAACTCTTGGGGGTCTTGGCAGACGACTTCGTCGCACTGGAAGTGGCGAGAACAGCCCGGGTACAAGTAGTGCACACCTTAACGCCCTAGCGTATCTCGCAGAGAGGGCCCAACAACAACAGTCCATGCATAGAGCACAAAGTAACGAATCGAACGATGGAAGTCCGGGTGTCTTCCTTCCACCACCGCGCGGAAGCAGTAATAGACGAAGCCGTGTGGATGACCTAGAAGAGATGATGATGATGGAAGCCATTCGCCTTAGCTTAGCGAGCGAAGAAGAGCGCCGCAAAAAAGAGGAAAAGGAGGCCAAGAAAGAATCCAAGAAAAAGGAGAAAGCAGACCGAAAGGCCGAAAAAGCAGCTAGGAAATCCGGTCTGTATACTTTGAATTCAAACACTAGCAGTACGGGATTTGAGAGCGGAGAATCTGCTACCGGATCAGGCCTCCTTGGGAGGACGGAGAGCGCAACAAGCATTCCAGGTCAACAAGTCAGCCCTGCTTCCGGCAAGGGCAAAGCAGTAGAGCGTGATTCTCCGGGTCCCCCTTCCCCTCTCAATATTGCATCACCATCTACGTCTACATCCACAAATCCACAGCCTATTCCAGGCCTATCAGTCTCTCCTTCATCGCCTACTTTTCAAACCAAAGAATCGTCAAGTTTTACACCCTCAGCCACCGATCCTCTAAAGCGGTCACAATTACGCCACATGTCTACCGCATCTTCTTCAGCATCGTCACTCGTTGACCAAGCAGGTACATCAGTTGGTGCTGATGCAGGATTTCCGTCCGGCTCGAGCACTCCCGGACAAACTCCGGGAGGAAGGGATGATGGAGCAGGGAATGAACCGATGTTCAACTTTAGAAGTTTAGCAGCCACGCTCATTGATGAAGAACCGGAGAAAGAGAAAGCCTCAAGTGGAAATCATATTGAAGACGTATCCAAACCGACAGCTAATACCTCAGGTGTAGAGTCGACTCCAAAAGTTCCTAACGCCACGACTGGAACTTCCGTCGATGATGACAATGCTGGTGGAGGCTTGTCTTCGGATGCTTCTGCAGCAAACACAGCTAATGGCAACGTTACAGAGCCAATCCTGAGCGGCACTATCAAAGCAACCAATCAAGAAGACTCGGAAACTCCTGCTTCAGCGTTGAATGGCTCAAGCATTACTCCAGCTTCTACACAGTGTTGATATTCTTCTTCAGCGGTGATGCGTACACTGGAAATGGCCAATTTTGCACTGCTGTTCCTCGCGTCACTCAATAGAATGGATGATGATTATTATTCAAAACTGACTACAGATCTGTTACTGACCTCAAGATTCATTTTTTTACGGAGTGGTCTTTTGGACACATTTGTAAATATGGACCCAGGTATCTATAAAGCGTTCATTTTTGGGGGCGATCCAGGCTTGGATGGGATTGGATGATATCGGAGCTCTGGCTCACTCATACCACACTTTCTTTTCCGTTGGTCTCTTCAAATCGTCATTTGGACGTTTTGACTTGTAACTACTATGGTGGATGAAGAAGGGGTAGCTATTGGTCAACGAAAAGTACTAATGGATGAGCGGGCGGGCGGATTACAGCAAGCAACGAACAAATCAATCGAATGAATTCAAAGAATTGACTTGAATGATAGAAAGAGAGAGAAGAGAAGAGAAGAAATTGCTCTTGAATGAAATCCATGCGTGGATTAATGGAAGGATGTGACTATATCAAATATTCAAGCTTGAAAGGAAAATATACCTGGGTGGTC
>LCWF01000029.1:0-10533 GCA_001006345.1 Phaeomoniella chlamydospora | reverse complement strand
TAGTTATAACTGTTGCCAAATCTTTAATTTGCTTATTCTCGCTAGTTGCGCTTTGTGTTTAAAACAAGCAAACCCTGTATATTATACATATTTATTTTTTTAATATTTGTAATTTAATACAGCATAATACCTTGTGCCTTTTTTTCAGGAAAGATTTCGACTGTACATTAAGCATCATTTCAGACACCCACCGATGAACCAGTCTGTAGCGATATTTTACTATACCGACGGTCTTAATATCAAACAAATATCTTTGACCGTTTTCATCAGTATCGCTATAAGATATTTTTCATAAATTTTTAGTAAAAATTGCTTTATGTTTATCTTATAACTATATATAGTTTAAATTTTTTATTTATTTTTTATCTTATTTTATATTTCATTTCTGGTATTATATATGGTAATATAATATTATAAAGATCACACATTGATTCTTTTCATATGTATATTATATATTGATTTTTACTTCCGGCAGATTGCACTGAAGCTTTTAAATTAAAGTTTTTATTTAAAACATTTATAAGATATATACACTCATTATATGTAAAACTATTAGTACTAAATTTTAAACCTTTACCTACTTTAGCTCCGTCATCCATTATTCAAATAGCTAAAGCTAAAGGTGTAAGGTATTGATCTATAGTATTTGGTACACATTTTTTACCATTTTTATATCATTCATTATGAATTCAATTAAAACTTGTATATGTTCATGTAGAAAATCTTACTATTTTTCTTATTTTTCCTTTTATTCCTAATCTTTTTGATATCACTGGAATTTTATTATTACAATAACCTGCATCCGATAATAATTTATGTAAATACAATATATATTCTACATGTGAATCTTCTTGAAAAAAAGATATTCTAGTACCTAAACCTGAAATTATTTTTTCTGCATGTGCATCTCCTAAAAGAGAACCATATATAATAGATAGTATGTCCTTATTATGTGGACCTATTCTATATATACCTTTTAATCTTGAAACTTTTTCTATATTATTAGTTGTATTACTAATAATATTAATTAAAATTAAGTAAATAAAAATGAAATTGAATAAAAAACTTAAACTATACATTTGAGGCAAAACTTTACCTCATAAACTCATTTGACCATATGGAAGAACATATCCTAAAAATGCTGTTCCCATCATTAATATTAATATAACTACTCCTATTGTTCATACAGCTGTTCTTGGTGATCTGTAAGATCCATAATATAAACCTTTTGCAATATGTATATATACTAATGCAAAAAAAGCTGAGGCTGTGTTAGCATGACAATATCTTATAAATCACCCGTTGTTAACATCTCTCATAATATGTTCAACTGAGTCAAATGCTTCATATATATTAGGTGTATAATGCATAGCTAAAGTTACTCCTGTTACAATTTGTATTATTAAACAAAATGCTAATAATGAACCAACGTTTCAAAAGTAATTTATATTTGACGGTTGTGGTGAATCTATCATATAAGAATTGGCAAGTTTTAATATAGGATTTACTTTTAATAATCTCATATATTTTTTATTTAATTTTTCTACTGTATTTGTGAAATATAAATTTATAATTTTTATTTCTTTATTTTTATTTATATTTCTCTTTCCTTTATCGGAAATTCTGGTTTTACTACTTATTTAATTGGGATAATAATTAAATTTAATAGCCAGGAGAGAAATTCGAATTCTCATTCTTAATGCATGAAATTAATGTTCTTACCTATTAAACTATCCTAGCTTAGTAGTATAAAAACTATAATTTCTATTAAAAAATGGTTATTCGCCTTTAAGATGACTTGAACATCTATAGTATTATTAACAGTAATATGCTCTACCTATTGAGCTATAAAGGCTGGGGAGTATGTACAAGACTCGAACTTGTATAAATGCGTTCGTATCACATTATTCTGCCATTGAACTAACATACTCAACCAGATCATATTATCAAGATTAGCTAATCTTAATAATACAACCAGACTATAATATTAAGTTCAATTATAAACTTAATATTATAATCCTTTTTTTGTTAAAAATTATAATTTTTATATTAAATAGAATAGGATATAACCTATAATTTATAAACTATAGTTAATTATTTGTAAATGATATAATAGATAAAATATTACTTAGATATGTTAATTCATCAGGTGTAGTAATAAATAGTAAAATGGATAAAGTTAAAATAGAGATAGGTATAGTTAAATAACTCGATAAAGTTATGTTTAAATTTAGATTTGATTGTATATAATCACTTTTATCAAAAAACATTGTTTTTATAATTCCTAGATAATAAACAGCTCCTATAACACTAGTTATTATAGCTATTAATACTAAGAATATAAGACCATTTTCTAAAGCTGAAGAAAACACTAATAATTTAGCAAAGAATCCAACAAAAGGAGGTATACCGGCGAAAGATAACATAACTATAGATAAACTTATAGCTAGTACAGGATTAATATAAAAGTATCCTTTTATTTGATTTATTAATTGAATAGGTGAATTGTTTTTGTCTTTTAACTTAACAAACACTAAATTATTATTTGCATATAAATATAAACTATATCCTATAGCTATAAGTATCATAAACCCATTTATATTTGTTAAAGTATATTGTATTAAATAAAATATAAATGCTTTACTTGATTCTATAGAATTAATACCTAAAGCTAATAATATAAAACCTACGTGTGATATAGTACTATAAGCGAATAATCTTTTTATTCTTGTTTGAGTTAAACCTAAAACAGTACCTATTATTAATGATAATAAACTGCTTATTAATAAACCTGTAGTTCAATCAAATGTTGTTTTTATTTGTGAATTACTTGTATAATGTATTAAATCTAACATTAATATCAATATTGATATTTTTGCTATGTTTGCTACAAAAGTAGTAACTATTGTAGGTATTCCATCATATACATCTGGTGATCAAAAATGAAAAGGTGCAGCTGCTATTTTAAATAATAAACCTACTGTTATAATTAATAAAGAATAAGTAATATATTCAGATTTATATCAAAGGCTTATGAATTCGTAATTTGTTGTTAAATTAGTTAAAACATAAAAACTATCAAAGTTAGTTACACCTGTATTTACATATATTAATACAATTCCTAATAAAATAAAACAAGATGATAAACCACCTAATAAAAAGTATGTTAAACCTGATGATGTTGCTGGTTCTGAGTCTCTATATACAACAGATAGTATATAGAGACCATAACTTTGTAATTCTATACATAAAAATAATGAAATGAAATCACTACATGATATTAACAAACATCCTCCTAATACTACAAATAATATTAATAAAGCATATTCTATTATTGTATATTGTTCAGACATTTTATTATTTATTAAACTTGTTATACTATTAATTTTTAAATTATTTCCTAATATTTTTCTTGGATAAAAACCTGTCAGTAGTAATATTATTAAACTAGCTAAAAATATAAATATATGAAATGTATGTGTTATTGAACTAGCTACAAATAATCCATTATATATACCTAAACCTTTTTCTAAGTATGTAATGAAAAAACTTAAGTAAGCTAATATTATGCAATACATTAATTTATATATAGCTATTCTTGAATAAAAAATTGATACATCTTTTCTTACTGTCAAACCATTAGATAATAATAATAAAAATAAACTAGCTATAAGCATTTCTTGTTTTTTTAATTATCACCATACACTGGCTACACTCTCAAAATTTTCTAATCAAGACATAAATATATTCAAAACACGAGGATTATATTGAGGAACTACTCCCGGTCAAGAAAAAATATTAGCGATATTATTAGGAAATCTTATAGGAGTAGGAAATTCAAATACATCTAATAAACGATGTACATATCAGCTTTCTTCTGCTAAATCCGTTGTTACTCAAAAATAAGCTCCCTCTATTTGAATATCACTATTATATAAATGACTTAAATTGTCTAATCTAGTATTATTAGGTTCAAAATCTAGATTAGGCGTAGCATCACTTGAAGCTAAAAGTACAGTATTCATAAAAAAAGTCTGATTGTAATTTAAATTAAGCATAGGAAACTCAAAATCTATAGAGATATTGTATTCATTTTCAATATTTCTAATATGCTCTTGTAAATTTATTAACATATTACTGTATTGACTGAAAAGTGATCTTAGTTCAATTATATATTCTAGATAACAACGTAAGATTTGTTCATAAGTATAATCTCTGTCAGGATGAACGGGAGAATTATCAAAAATATTAAATTGTGCTGAAGCTCCTATTACTACAAGTCTTAAAGTATATCTTCAAGCTAAAGATAATTGATTTAAAATATCATCCCTAAATTCTTCAATTTCCTGTGCTCTGTTAGCTAATTCTATTCATTGTTCATTCAAACGTTGTTGCATTAAATTATTATTTACTATTATATCATACATCTCTTTTACAACTCCTGAATTAACAAGATGCATAATCTTTAAGCATAATAAACTTATTGCGCTTCAAATAGGAACAGATATAGAATTTGTCTCTTCTAAATTAATTGTATGAATAAAACTTGAAAAATCTTGTATAATATGTGTAATGTCAATAGAAAAGTTAGAAAAGTTTAAAGTGTAATTACCACAAGTATTTAGTAGTTGCATATTATTTTATATATTTCCTCCTTTTCTATAATTAAACAAAATATAAAAAAATTTGTGTGTTTTGACATAAAAGACTATATAGAAAAAATTATGGATTTTGGTATTGTAAATTTTTTGTAATTTTTAACCTGCACCTCAGTAATATACAGATATGTATAAGAATAATCAAACTACATCAACAAAATGTCAGTATAGAATTCCTGATTCTAAACCTAAATGATGATTTCCTGTTAAGTGATAAGCATATAAACGTCATAAACCTACAGCTAAGAAAGCTGTACCTATAATAACGTGTATACCATGAAATCCTGTACCAAAATAGAAACAAGAGGCATAAGTACCATCTGATATAGTAAATGAAGAAACAGTATATTCTACACCTTGTAAAGCAGTGAATATAAGAGCTAAAAAAACAGTAGCTATTAAACCGTATATGCTTCCTTTTCTGTTATCTTGTATTAATGAGTGATGAGCATAAGTAACTGTTACACCTGATGATAACAATAACACAGTATTTAATAAAGGTAATTCAAAAGGATTAATTGCATCTATACCTAATGGAGGTCATTGAGCACCTAATTCTATAGTAGGTGATAAGGCACTATGAAAGAAAGCTCAGAATATAGCTAAGAAGAATAAAGCTTCAGAAGCTATAAATAAACCTACACCCATATTTATACCTCTTTGAACAGCTAAAGTATGGTTACCTAAATAAGTACCCTCTGATATGATATCTCTAAATCAAAATGACATACTTAATGTAACTGCTATTAAAGCTATATATAAACTATATATAGCGTAACTAAAACTATGAAAAGATAATACAGCATTTAAAGTAAGACTTAATAAACTAATACTAGTATACATAGGTCAAGGTGAAGGTGAAACTAAATGAAAAGGATGTGCTTGAAAATTTCTTCTTATTTCGTTTGTCATTTATAATGATAATAATTTATAATTTGAATCTCGTAAAATTATTAAGTTTATTAAATAAACAATAGTAATTAATTACTATTATATGAGTATAATAAACAACTTACAGGGTAATGTAAAGCATCTAATATAACAGAAGGATAAATACCAAATAAAACAGTAAAAATAGTTAAAATAATTAACATCAAAAATTCTCTTTTATTTAAATCAGGTATATATTTGTTTCAGAATAATTTATATAAAGTACCCGCAAAAGCTATACGATTGAACATATAAATTGTGTAAGCTGCAGAGAATATAATAGATAAAGAAGCTAATGCTCCACCTATAGGTAATCTTTCAAATACACCATATAGAGACATAAATTCACCTATAAAGTTAAGTGTTAAAGGTGCTCCACAATTTCCTAAACATAATATAAAGAAAATTATAGAAAAAATAGGCATTATTTGTGCAATACCTCTGTAATATGATATTAATCTAGTGTGAGATCTATCATATAACACACCCCCTGCACAAATAAATAAACCTGAAGATACAAAACCATGAGCTAGCCCTAATGTTATACCTCCTTGTATACCCTGTATAACATTACTAAACACAGCAATAAAATATACAGCAGCGTGTGATACTGATGAATATGCAATTAATTCTTTAACATCTATTGTTCTAAGTGTACTTAAACTAGCATAGATTATAGTTAAAACACCTAAAAGTATAACAATATAAGTTAAAACCATAAAGGCTTTAGGTAATATAGGTAATACTAATCTTAATACACCGTATAAACTTAATTTCAATACTATAGCTGCTAATATAATACTTCCAGATAATGGTGATTCAACGTGTGCTTTTAATAGTCAACCATTTAAATAAATAATAGGTGTTTTAACTGCAAAAGCCACTAAAATACCTAAAAATAATAAAATTTGAGTTATATATATGAAATTTGATTTAGATAAAACTTCAAAATCTGTTGTACCTGTTATTGAAAACATTGTTATTATAGACAATAACATAAAAAGTGAACCTAGTAATGTATATAAGAAAAAATAAAAACTAGCTCTTACTTTATCTTTTGAACCTAAAATACCTATTAATATAAATAAAGGAGGTAAAATACTTTCAAAGAATATATAAAACAATAAAGCATCTAATACTAAAAATACTAATAATAATAAAGATTCTAATAATAGCATTATAACTATAAATGTTGTTTCATTATCTTTTACTGATTTTCAATTAGATAATATAGCAATAGGCATTATAAAAGTTGTTAGTAATATAAAATAAATAGATAACCCATCTATACCTAAAAAGAAATCATAATTACTTATTTCATATTTTTCTTGTACATATTGATATTGTTTTCCACTAAAATCATATAAAATATATATAATTAAACTTACAATTAAATTTAGTAAACTAAAACTTAGACCTATAACTTTAACTCATTTTTTTAAGTTTATAGAACCTAAAGTTGTTATAATACCTAAAAAAGGTAACAATACTAATAGACTGATCATGATTAAAAATCTCCAACTTCTTACTATAATAGCTTAATATAAAGCTAGTTGAACCATATCTAACGATAAAGTTTAAAACCCAGAGAATATCCGATTCGAACGGATGTGATAAAATATATCAAATAAGTTTCAAGCTTATCACCTTAGACCACTCGGTCAATTCTCTTAATAAGAATGATCAATATAGAAAAAAAAATTTTTTAAGAGTTGATTCTTCCAAGACTTGAACTTGAATATCATTCTTATCAAAAATGCACTTTACCCTTAAGTAAAAGAACCATATGGCTAGCCGAATTCGAATCGACACTCTTCGTTTGGAAGACGATGGGTCTACCATTAACCTATAGCCATCCCTCCTATCTTGGAATTGAACCAAAATCCGAATATTAGAAGTATTCTGCTCTACCAATTAAGCTAATAGGAAATAGGAGAAAAGAGATTCGAACTCTTAAAAGTATATAACTATTGAGTTTACAGCCCAACCCTTCTTGCCAATAAAGGAATTCTCCTAAAAAATTTTATTAAAATTATTAATAAAGTTATTAAGACTTATAGGATTTGAACCTATATGATGACGATTAAAAGTCGCATGTTTTACCATTAAACTAAAGTCTCTATAATTTAATTAAATTATGAAATCAAAAAAGATAAGAATCCAAAGAGTAAATAAAAAGTTAAACATCTTTTTGTTTAATAGTTATTACTATAGCTCCTACCATAGCTAATAATAATATAACAGATGTTATAATAAGTCAAATGGAATAACTAGTATATAAAATATTACCTATAGTAACAATATCTATACTATCATAAATATTATTATCTCAATTTTTAGATGAAACATAAGATATTTGACTATTAGATTTTAAATAATCAGAAAATTTATTAATTTCACCTTTAAATAAAATATCTAAAAAAGAATCAGATCTTACTATTTGATCAGGTAAAATATTATTAATTGGATTGATAAAAGCCAAAATAGTTAAAATAGCTAAAGGTATGTTATTATTAGTATCACTAATAAGTTCTGAAACTCTAATATTAATTAACATTAAAATGAAAAGAAATAAAATAGATACAGCACCTACATAAACTAATAAATAAGAAATACCTATAAATTTTGCACCTATTAAAATTAAGTAAACGGAAATAGTAGAAAATAGCATTATTAAAAACAGTACAGAAACTATAGGATTTTTACTAACAATTATAAAAATACCAAAGAAAATAGATATTATAGATAATACATCAAGAAATTGTGAGAAAAACCCAGAAAAAATTTCACTAAATATATAAAAAGTCATAAAAAATAAATAAAAAAATCTTATCAAAAATAAATCTTTTTTTGGAATTGAACCAAAATAAAGCAAACCTGCAAAAGATGTTATAAAAGGTTTACTTTTACAACTTATACAAAAAAGTATAAAAGATTTAAAAATAATGAATCCCGTGCAACTTCCGTTACACGAACCATATTTCGACTTAACACCAATCAAGATCACGCATACGAAGATTACTAAATCAGGAGTATAAAACTAATAATAAATACAAATGAGAAGAAGTATTCAAACTTATTGCACATATCTCTTTCAGCGCCTGACGAGTAGTTAGTACCCATCTGAGATCAAATTCACCGTGACATGGTGATTCACGATTACTAGTAATTTCTTATTCATGTAGTCGAATTTCAGGCTACAATTCACAATAGGTTATATCCTTTTTTAAGGATTAGCTAAACTTCGCAGTTTTGCTTCCCTTTGTAAAGGCATATGTGGCACGTCTATAGCCCACAATATTAAGGCCATGATGACTTGTCTTGATCCCTTTTAGTTTCCCGGTATACGAGAAAATACTTTATATTAAAAAATAAATAAAGAAAGGGTTTGCGCTAATTAAAGGAGTTAACCAAATCTCACGACATTAGCTAAAGACAGCCGTGCAGCACTTGTAAAATATTCAAATTGTGGTAAGGTTATTCGCGGATCATCGAATTAAATAACATACTTCACTACTGGTTTCAGATACGGTCTAATGATTTCAATTTGAGCGTTGCCGCTTTACTCATGAGGTGGAATGCTTTCACTTTCATTTATAGACTAAATTTGCTAGTCTATGGCATTCATAATTGTCTCCCAAGACTATTAGGGTCTCTAATCCTTATCGCTACCTAGGGCTTCGTCCCTCAACGTCAGTTTTTACATAGGAAGCTGCCTTCGCCGTTACCAGTCCTTGTTTAATTTGTTTAATAAGTATGACTAAATATCAACTTTGCACTCCAAATACTCGACTTCCTTTCATATAACTCTAGAAAATTAGTCCCTTTTTTAGGCTTTATTTTCTGTCTAGGTACCCTTTAAACCCACTAAAGATGAATAACACTAGTCTTCTACGTATTACCGCGTCTGCTGGCACGTAATTTAGACAAGACTTATAAATAAAAATTTGTCATAATCTATTTTTATTTAGAATTTTATACGATATAATCGTTTTACATTCTTCCAAGTTGCTGGTTCAGCCGTTAGGCCATTGACCAAAATTCCTCACTGCTGTGCTATGCGCCATGGGGTTTTTTCAGACCCACTGTGGTCGATCGACCTCTCAGTCTCGACTACCGGAATTTGAGCTAGAGTTTCCTCCTTTTTCTCTTCCAGTTTATTATAATACCTTTTAGCGAAATTACTTTTTCTTTTTATTATGTAATTTTTTTTTTTAATTACTTTTTTATAAGGGATTTTTTTCCCTTACTATAAGATTATTATAATAAGTACTCACCTGTTCACCACTACATTTTTACTTAAATGTCGTACGATTAGCATGTGTTAAGCATTTGGACAGCGTTCATTCAGAGCTATCATCAAACTCAACTATAGGATATAACCTTTAATTTATTTTTATTTTTTATTAAAATTTGTATTTTAAATTATTTAATAACCAGGTTTCTGTTTATATTATATATATATATCCTAATGTACTTTAAATAATGCTTATATATAAGTTTATGTTCGTATTTTTATTTAATAAAAATCTTTATTTTCTAGGTCTAACTTATAATTATAATAAGCCCTGACTTTCCTATTTATAAATATTATTTTTCTAATTTTTATAAATTAACTTTTATAATCTTTAGATTATTTATAAATACTAATGTAAATCTAAGCTATCTTTTATATAAGATGAACTTAAAACTACAAAAACTTGTGCTTGAATGAAAGCGATTCCTAATTCTAATGCAGAAAATGCTATTATGAAAGCTAAAGGTATTAAACCTAAAAAGAAATATATAACACCTGATGTCATAATGTTATATGTAAATCCTCCTAAAATATTTAATAACATGTGACCACTTAAAATATTAGCTCCTAATCTTAAACCTAATGATACAGGTCTAGATAAGTATGATATAAATTCTATTAAAACTAATAAAGGTAATAAAGCTAAAG